>QEYB01001157.1:0-328567 GCA_017562135.1 Dipylidium caninum
AAAACGAGAGAGATTAGAGTCTAGTCCTTAAATCCCCTCTCATCCTCCCCAATTTTGGCACGACAATCGGCCTGCGCGTGACATCTGCCAATGTGTATTTCCACGCAATCCACACAATGCATTCCCTCCTCCCTATATCCCCTAGTTGTCTTAGTTGTTTGTTTGCGGGAAATTTGTAGGCTAAAGGAACAATGTTTATTTGTTCGACAGGGATGGTATCTGGGACCGGGCCTTATGGCCACAAATGCTTTTCCCACTGTTCTGTGAGCAGCACGACGTGAACAAACACAGCGCATCCTACCCTGCCAAACCAACACCTAATTTTTTTACGGTTTATAATTGGGGAGGATTGAAGGAGGACTCCGTAAAGAAGGCAGGAGTTCAGTAAGATGTTTCATCCTTGCCCGATAGCCTGTTTGCTTGACCTCTGAACTCCCATGTAAACCGCTTTCATGCGCTTACAGTTGGCAGCGGTGTGAGTGGAGCACAACTTTGCCTTCATTCCAAGAGTGGCTTATGCGCAATTTCCCTTCCTCCACCGCTAAACACGGGGCCGGGCTCACAACATTCCGCGGGGCTTTCTATTATTGCATCTCTGGTTGTCATTACAGACCCTTTACGGGCCATCAGTAAGCTCGACGGATTAGGGGGGGGAGAGGTTAACACATCTATGCTACAATCCTGACGAAATGGTGACCGAAGAATTCGACTTAACATGCCTTTTGCATTTGTGGTGAATGGGCAATGGTGTGAAATATCAGTGATAGCCGAGGCCTGCTTTTGAACCCGAAATCTCCACAAAGTGGCTTAAACGGCAACTCTTATAACTAAACTCTTTTCACACTTACAAAATTTCATTTTAACATGGTGATCCGTAGCCCCAAAACACTAAAAACTTGAATACAAGCAGTATTTTCCGAGGTGATAAGTCAGTGGTGAGGTCTCTGTAACTCATGGTTTTGCACTACCAATGTACTGGATAGAAGTGACGGTGGTGGTTTTTAGTCGGATCTTAATAAAAGTACTGGAAAGAAGGGTGTAGTTGGCTTTAATTCATTCAATTCAAGTGCACTTCGTCCACTTCCTAGAATGGATACTGGCAAACCTGAATTGCGTGACTCTCAAATTGGGGCCACCTGCCTCTGAATCTTCAGATAAGCAATTCTCTTCGAGTTCGCAGCAAGCTTTTCCCATTCTGGCAAACCTGAGGGCGCTAGTGGCTAATGTGGGAATTCACATTTCGCTCTTGAGCTGGGAGCACCTCTTCACACTTCCACAACCACTCATGCCCGCGTCTACTAAACCTCCATCCTCTGAGAAGATCCAATCAATTCACAAAGATAGCGTGGACACGACAATCATAATTCTTCCCAACGCGAACACCCACTGTGCTTTAGGATATCTGTCCTGCCTTGACAGTGACATACGTCAATTGTAACCCAGACGTGTTCAATATGTCGCCGTTCATTTATTGGGTGCACAATTTGGGAAGAATAAAAGGGTCAGTGAACGAAAGATACAAGTAGCATGCAACTCCATGCAACCTATCGTAATTAATACTCATGAGGCCTGTGGAACAAATCGACGAAGGTATTGGCTGACTGAGAGCAGCGTTTGCCCGATGAGGAAGGAAATGAGGAATACCTGCAGAAAAACGTGGAAGATTTGTTGCAACAAGGTTAGTTTTCCAACCTGCAGCAAAAAACACTGTGGAAGAAGATTTGCGCGCAAACACCACATTCAGTGAGTAAACATTCACTTGATCCAGCAACAGAGCAGGTAAGTGAGACTTCATGCAGCGATGTCTGACAGGTAGCCTACGCCATCCAGAGAGGGGATATACGAGCAACCGAAAGTCTGTAAAAATCACCGCCTCCGAGGCATGTATGAATGAACATGAATGGTGCATCGCTTTATGAAATCTCTTGTTTTCTTCAAGAATGTCTGCTCGATGAAACTGTTCACATCTGGCTCGCCTCGTCTCCTGCGCCTCTTGTCAGCCTGCTCCAGACAGTCGTTCGAAATGTTACCGATGCTTCTGCATTCCCTTCACCACGCAATGAGGCCTTAATTTTCATATTCATTTCGTCCCGCGATGTCTCTTCACTGCTTTTTCTTCAGGCATTCAGGCTTGGAATAGATTCGAAGACATGTCGAGTCGAGTAAATGTCATCATTCTAGAATTGCTGATTTCCGTTCCTTCATGGGCAACCTCGCTTCCTACAGCAGATTCGGAACACGTAAAGCAAGCGCCTAAAATATGTCCTGCATGAAGAAGTAATTAAATCTTGTGACGCTCTCAGAAACGCATTTGTCCGTCTTTAAACACGATAGCGGTGGTACACGTTTTCGTACAAATTGGGACTTATGGCGGTTTTATCCCATTTGGGCTGAAGTTAATGGGCCGAATGGGGGTTAATAATTTGTTGGGTTCGTGGGAAGAGAACCCCACCAATATGCACACTTTGCAGGCGATGCAAAAAATTGAGCTGTGGTGGGTAGCAATTGCAGTTAGCTTCGCGGTTGTTTTGCTCAAGTGAATGCAGCGTGGAAGCGGATTGTGAGATGGTCTACTCTTTTTACGAAGTAGTCTGGAGACCTGAGTTGCCTCTTCAAAGTCCAACAAGTAAGATTCCGCTCTCCCTGTGTGCAACACCAACCCTTTTAAAAAACAAGGCATATCAAGTCGAGAGGACGAAGAAGACCTTCATGAAGAGAATGCTCCACGACATGTCTTCTTCGTGGTAAGTCTATCTGTGTTTCGGGGTCCATAACAACGTGTCTTTAGGAGACTCCTTTTTCAAATACTCATAGAGATTTTGATGTTCATGCCTCTCTATAAACCGATCATCCCATATATATCTTTTGACCGCACCTACAACTTCTTCCTATTTGTTGCTTCTCTATATTCGCGAGCCTGCTCTTTTTAATTAAGTAGGGAAGTTACATCTTTCCACTCTCTGCACGGGACGGGCTTTGGGAAATTGGCAATTCCGGCTGGGGTTAAACAAGTAGACCAAACTTGTCGAGGATTCCAAAATCCGACAGTCAGAGTAGTGTGACTATTTGGACGGCGTTAATTGAAAATTGCAGGCTCATGTGGACGAAGGCCCGTATTCCGTCGTGCCGGGCAATGTTCAATTCATGTTTCGTTGCCGAAGCGATACACGTAGTGATCGTGAAGCACCCTCGACGGCGTAGGGTGCCCTACCATCCGAGAGTTTGAAGTACTCGGCATTTAAACTGATTTTCATGGGCATAAACCAATCTCGGACGCGTTTTAGTTGAAAATGCCCTTGTGGCCATAGCGTGCATACTTTTCAATGTGGTCTTCGCTGCTGAACATCAGCATCTCTGCAAAAGACACATTCCATTCACCTCGAGGTTTGTATTGTTTTCCTTGGATACACACCCCTCTCAAGCATCCTAACCTCTGACTTACGACGCATGGTAGGTTAGGAAAACCGCTCATCACTACTGCTGCTGATGTTAACGCAGCACGGTCAGACGACGTAACTTCTTACAGTGGGACACTTGGGCGTTTAATCAACCAGTGAGCAACCGCAAGGATGGAGTGATGATACTCGCAAAAATGAAAATGCGAAGTGCACTTTAGCGCTGATGACCTCAGGGCATTCGTGTAGGCACTTTAACCGCATACTCCACAGCAACGGGAGTTTTCCCACAAAGAAGGACCACTATTCCGTGTAAAGGAGGAATCTGATTTATTCCGGTGCAGATACAATGGGCAATGGGGCTGTCAGCAATTCTGCTTAGATAGCAAGCTATTCTAGGTGAGTCGACAAGCAGCACTTGAAAAGGATGAATTAAAGCCCAAGACAACCTTCCTTCGAATGTTCCCTGAGACTTGTCCCCAAAGACACATCTGCGAACTGAATCCAGCACGCGATAGTTTCCCAGCCTTCAGTACGGAGACCTCGAACGCACCCAGAAACATGCAAACTCGGAGTTGTTCCTGCGGCTCACTGACGATGACTGCTGGCTGACAAGTGCTGTGGTGACGAGAGAGATGCATCCGTATGAGGGTCGTGTACCATTCAGTGAGCGAGGAATTTGTTTACCCGATGGATGATAGACAATTTCCTGTGAGTACTTGGAGGTGGAACCGTGAGTGCCACTTCTGTCTCATTCGCAGCCGTTTTGAACACGCGAAGACGGTGGGAGTGGGAGGTCAGGAGGCCGAGTGAATAGACGGTCGCGGAAGATTGCCATTCTTACTAAGCTCTGTTTTCCTGAAAGGCCTCCTTCAATGCTCCCTTATTTATACACGCATTGCGTAGAGGTGGCATTGGTTTCAGCTGGTCGCCGGTTGATGTGCCGGTGTTTGCTCACGACGCGTCGCTACCACAGGGGCAGTGGGAACCCGCTTGTTGGACCAAAAATACTGGTCTTGACTGCCTTTGTTGACTCAAGAACATGTCCTACTTTTGTGCATTTGCTTCAGTGAGGGGACGGTGTTTTTGCATAGAGGTGAGCGAAGTTATGTGAGTCCACGGTGGCATCAACTCAAATTGACGCTATTACGAGAATGGGTGGGCTGCCCTATTGCCCTGAAATATCCATCTCTGAATTCACTTAGGTGATCTTCATGATATGTTTCGCTTCCAAACTCACCAGACCATATAGCTCTTATATTTAACGCTACATTTTCTACATTGACGTAGAACTTTCTTCACCGCCGGTGGTTGTCTCTTTCCGGCAACTGCGTAACCAGGGCCATTGCGAACAGATCTATGCGCGACGTTCAGGAAAAGAAGGGAATGGGAGACAGTCGTGGGATAAGTGGCCGATTTTTCATGTACACATTCGAAACACGTAGCTTTGAATAAGATGAGAGGAAACACGCCACAAATTTCCTTTTTGGCATCAAATCCTGATGATTCGTGCCAAAGGGATGGGGTTTTTTGAAAAGCGGCAACACAAATTGGCGAGAATAACCGAGATGACGTGAGTCCACATTTTCGAATGTTACATTACTTACCGACTGCAATTAATTTTTCTGTGGTAAGAAAGCACTGGCCGTGACGAGAGCAGACGAAAAGACCCAATGCGGTTTGGGTGACTCTGCTGGTGAGGTTCATGTGCTGTCGTAGCCAGTTGGTAGAAGCAACTTGAAGGCTCCCGCTCTTATGGCAAAGTGTGTAATGCTGTCGTCAAAAGCATCTCGTGTGCGAAAGCCTCAAAAAAGAATAATATCCACGTTTTGGGAGTCCAAGGGCACCGCCTACCCCAACAGCTTCGTCTGTCAAAGTGCAACAGAGACTCGTCACTGGAGTGGCATCCGCTTTCTCCTATGGCTAAGACGCCCAGCAGAACTTTAGAAGGCGCGCCACAAGTTTGTTTGGTGGTGGGAGTTAAAAACCGTTGGCACAAGGAAAACCAGCTGGCTTCGCCCAATTAGACTTGGATGGGTGTGTCGAATTCGTGGAGAAGTGTCCCATGTTTCCCCCTGGTAAGGTAGTGAGAGAGGACAACTCTTGCTTTTGCTGAAAACGAGATAGTTGGTGTGAAGAAGTGAAATAGTAGGGCTGTTGACGGAGAGATCGGCTAATGACCTATGCTTATCTCTTATGCAGATTCCAGTTCAATCCTTCAAACGTATCTCCTTTCACACAAACCAAAAACTACGTGCAACATCAGTGATCGCCAGCTAACGCACTGCATTCTCCCGTTCATTACTTTTTATCACAATAAAAATTTGTTTCATTGGTGTAAAGGGGGTGAGCGAAATGGGGAGCACGTTTACGTAGTCAAGAAAGGTTGTTTGGATCAGCGATGATTTCACCGTCTCTAGCACATCCAACCAGCTAAAACATCACACTTTTCCACGAAGCGTGTGTTGGCGAAAAGGATTGAAGGAAAACTTCGTAAAGCAATTCTGCATAATTGCTGATCTTTTATGAAGGCTATCATCTCGGCCTCCTCATCGGCCTCCTATTTTTTCTTTATAAAATACAAATCCTGCGACGGAGATGGCCATCCTGGACAGTATGAGCGTCATGGTTACCCTGGACTCCATGAAAGAAAGAAAAGCTCATCGTTGTTTCTTAAGCATGCGTTGACACTTGAACTTCACTCAATCGGTATTTCCTTGCATCGCTACAACCTCCCACATTCCATTTGGTGAGCAGTTTATTTACTTACCATATGACTCGAATGCTGCTCACAGCTGATGGGAGTAGCTCTTTCTGCAGAGCGACACAGGTCTACCAGAACACAAAGCAAAGGCTGATTGATCATCTACCGACGACATCTGGGGTGTTAGGCCAACTGTTCAATTCGCCTGTTAACAGATTAGGGGGGCTGGTCAGAGGATGCAAAACTAGCATTGCTGACTGGTTATCTCTTTGCCATGATGAACAATGAAACACTCATCTGGGTATTTTGAAGGGCGACCAAACAGTAGCTAATCATCTGACGCCGTGGAAGTGCCTCCGCTGACGTCAGTTATTCTCGGAGTTTACACGCGCATCAGTGTGTGCCTCCATTTTCGTGAGCTTTACAAAACCTAATGAAGCTTTCATGGACAATTGAGTGCGAAAAATTACCCTCACTTTTCTACAGTGAGGAACACCCACCGGCGGCGTGGAGGAAACCAGCCTTTCAACAAGACGATCACAATGTGACTCCGGTGAAATGCAGCCATTCACCACCCGTGGCGTATGACTGCAGAAACGGTGGTTGGTCGAAGGTAAACCTCGTAGAAATCCCTTTACTTTCCTTTTCTCGTTCGTTTCAGTCAGTAGACAGGACGAAAATATCTCCTTGGGGCACTTCAAATCTTACATAATTGCAGCTTGGAAACGGTTTTTTCCGTGTGCAATAAGAAATAAGCGGCTTACTTGGGACACATCCAAAAGGGACTTTGAAGACCCGATTCACATTCACAAGGTTTCTCCAGGCTGAGTGATATTTCCGCGGAAAGAAATCCTCTACTCAAGGTGAAGATAAAAACTTTGTTGTGGCACAGATGCAAAGGAGGGTTTCGGGGCCAAATAACCGGCATTCAGCAGCAGTCATTCTAGGTGAGTTGACAATCGGCATTGGAGATGGCTGCATTGATACCCTTCACAACAGTCTTCCGAATGCTCTCCCTATCCTATGTCAGCGACACATGTGCCACTCCGTCCAACACACTGTGGTTCAAACTCTGAGCACAGACACCTTTACACAACGAGTTATCAAAAGTGAAAGGCTCCAGTGAATTCAAATGCCTCGATAATTTAGGCGCCACGAGACACTCTGTTATAATTGGATAGAATGAAAATGGACAATTCGCTGATTGTAGCGCACATTACGTGTGAATCTCTTGGCTTTCATTGTGTCAGTTGATGTTTCAGTACAGGACGTGACTACCTCAAAACGTGTTGCACACATATTTTCGTTGCTTCCTCCACCGAAAAATTGAGATGACTTTGAGCGGTAATTTTTCTGACAACCTGGGCTTCAAGGAGGGTGTATGTGACGACATGTTGTTAGCTGGACTTTTGGCACCGCCAAAGGCAGAGGAAGATGTTATTGTCAAGAGACACTTTGGTGAGGGCAAAACTTAACTTTTCCAAGTATTTTTTTCACACCGTTGAACTACATTGGATTACACTACCGGCCCAGTGCCGTTTAAGTGTCCTTTCTGTTCATGGAAAGGAAAAAACAAAATAAACTACTTTCATCCCATTAAGACACGTCGGTAAATAACATGGTTGCCGTTGTTATTAAGGACTCCTTGCCTTTCATGACCAATTTCGGAAAAGGTTGCTTCTTTTGGTGCGAAAATTTGAACCAGCGCTTGTTTGACAAACTACTTCAGTTCCCAGTTTTCTGTGATTCGAAGTATTTGGTAAGGACAAAGGCAAGCGATAAGCGGAATGTGGATGTAAAATTGCCTTGAAACACACGATTTCACAGAGCGTTGGTAGACCTCAAATGGTCTGGGGTTCGATCAACTTCAGCCCTTTCGTTATGGAACATTCGGTGCTGCAATAAGGGTGGAGAAAACACACTATTTGCAAGCAGGAATGGTGCACAGCACCTCTGTGGCCTTTGGACAAAGTGAAAGGGTGAATGCGTGAACACTCAATAGAAAGATGCTACGAATGAAGGTCGAAGAAAAGTATTGTCTTCGTGTGGCCATTGGAAACGTGACCATCAACTTCATTGAACAGGAGAAGGGTCGCATCTCCTTAGAGGACGCGTGGCGCGTGGAGGTCGCAGACGTTACTGACACCCCGTTAATGGAGGACACGAAAGATTTGGCCACTGATGACATCATGAGAGGGTTCGTCGTCCACATCAAGTGCGCTTCCTGTCTACCCTGTGGGACCACAGACTTAGTTAATTCATCGTGTCGTGACCCGAACGGCCGTCTAGACTTCATGTCACTCGCCTCCACATCGTTCACACCGCGCGCCTGCCTTAGCTGAGCCCATCCTCTACGTGTTCAACTGCTCTGGTGAAGTTGCGAGTGTTCTCCGCTCTCCGCTCTCCTCCTCCTCCTCCTCCTCCTCCTCCTCCTCTGCCACGTCTGGGTCGGGTGCGTCTGTGTTTCGCTGCCCGTGTCGAGAGCCGATGACATCGGAGAGGTGGAGAGGACGAGTGGAGCGGAAGTAGAGATGCCTCGGGCATAAACGACAGCTTCGCTCTGTACCTCGTCTACCTAATCGCCTTTGATTCACACGACAGAATTTCGATTGACTCAGACTTAATTTGGGCTCTTTTGGCTTCTTCTCAACATGCACACACGTACGGTTGCCTCAGCCTGTAGGCCGTAAGTGCGACTACGAAGAAAATATGTCCCTTCAATGCAGGCGAGGCTTTTACACACTTTCCTGTTTTTTTGCAGCCCTGTCAGCTTCGACTGATCTATGCTGCTTAATTCCTTCATTTGGGCTTAAATAGGCGCGCATGGTGCCAAAACATCGGGCTTGAGTCCCACAGGCAAAGGTCGCGTACATGGGGACGGGAGGAAGGGAAGAAGAGGCGAAGAAAGGCGAAACGAACACACAACAGCGTCGTAGGCTGGTCTTCATGGTCTACTCATCAGCTCAAATTTTGTTTCTCAATTTTAAAGTGCGAATGAAGGCCTCTGACCAGTCATGAACGTCCATTTTGTGACTGCCACCTCTCCTTCCCCTCTTCTTCCTTTCTTTCCTTCAACCTGCTCTCTACTGTTGCAAACACAGCCATAATATGACGAAATTGGGGTGCCCATAAACGCCTTTAGTGGTTTTCACGTGTTTCACACGAATATTCTCTTCGGTGGTACAGAAAAAGTTTGTGGTGAAATCCTAATGTCTCGCAACATCGCTAAGGTCCAAAATTTGAGTGCTACTGACAGGATGTGTTTGCCTCTCACAGAAATGCCACTCCGCTCGCTTGCGGTTTTGTCGTCCAGCAGCGTAGTTTGCCATTCAATTTTGTCGGCATTTAACCGCCAGTATCTGTTAAGGCCAGGATCTTCAACTGTCAAGTAGGGGGAGAGTTGACAGCACCAAGTGGTCAACAAGACTCATAATATCTGGGCCAAATGAGTGATATTAGCAGGTTGACATAGTTCTAGGCGGAAAGCTTAAATTATATGAGGAGAGAAGAGCAAAAGAGGAAGCGGTTGCGGTGGCAAAAGGCGAAGTTGGCGGCTAACCGTGGACACTTGCATGGGAGTATACGCGCATTGGCAATGTCGCGTTCTGCTGCGGATTCGCTGACTGACTAGGTCGGCTTCGTGCAAGTAAACTTAATCCAAGCCTTTTACACACTTTACTTCCCATTCGCTCACCATCTATTCACTCCTTCCATAATGTCTGCTCGTTATCTGCACATTAGCTTTCAATTCGTACATACGGGATACCTCGGCGGTTGCATCATTCGTATTAACTCAGTTTCTAGAACTAACTGGGCGTCTCGTATTTTTCTCCAATTTTATTACAACACCAAAGGTTCTACGAAAAAAACGGTGGAAGTTGTCTTGCTACCAGCCCAATTGCTGTCTGCCCACACTCTACCACATCGTGCTCTACAAGACTATTCAACTTGAACAGCCTTATCTGGGGGAGACCCACGAGAAACCATCCTCTCCTCATAATGTCGGCTTGTTTCTTGGCCTATCTGGTACCTTTGAAGGTTTCTGCAAATACTACAACCAACACGAAGGTGTTTTAAGGCTGATGATGCGGTCATATTTTGCTACTTTCACAATTGTGTAGGTGAAGTACGGACAAAGGATGGCAGTTTCTCGTACCGCATCTAATCTCTCGCAGAATTGCAATGGAGCCTACATCATCTTCCAGTTACTACTTGGCAGGCTCTAGCAATATAATACTCATGTGAGTGGGTTCCGAAATGCGAGCAAGGAATCGCGCGGTGAAGGGCACGATCTCCAGAACGATTTGCCCTGTCCGAAAGAGACGCTGCCAACGGCTATTTTGAGGACTTGTAAGACTTTCACTTACCTGCCTCCGGCAGTGTGACTCAAGGATCCAATCAAATGAACTGAAAGCCTACAGACACCACGTTGTTCACCCTTTCTCCAAATCAAAGGAGCACTGTGTTGAGAAGTGCCATATTACTAACACCTCACTCTCTGACGACGGCTCTGCGTGACCAATTCCAGAACGTGGCAGAAGGTCAACTTGGCGAGAATTGGTGTGAGTTGCCTTGACGGCGTTAGCTTAACGTTGCAGTAGACTGCAGCTCCGCGGAAGGCGGTTCGTGTCTGGCAGATTCCACCGATTTCCCCCAAAGAATGCTGAGTTCCACAGAATGAAAGCCGATATTTCACATGGAAGTGTTGCTTTATTGCGATAGAGATGCAACAGAAAATGCGGAGCCTTGAAACGCGAGTTAAGGAGGAGACATTCTAAGCGAGTGGACAAGCGGCACTTGAAAGGGACGAATTAAAGGTGAGCACAACATTCCTTCGAATGTTCTCCTTCAGATTTGCCAAAGACTTATCTTCAACTCTGTCCAAGACACTGTAGTTCTTGCCTCGAGCACGGAGACCTCACCAATGACTTATCAACTCGAAATAATCCTGTCAACTCAAATGCCTCGATGATGTAGGCGCCACGGAATATGATGCTGGAGAAGAGAAGGATTGAAAAGCGCAAAATATGCCACTGTTAGAGAACATTACCTGCGACACATTTCAGCAGACTGGATGAGATCAAAGCTGAGCCGTTCTCCTACCACTGAAATTATGAACTCCCGACCCTCCACATCAACGTCGTGCAGAACGGTCCTCCAGCTGGATTTCCCCAAATCGGCAATCAAATGTCGTGTTCTGGGTATTTCGCCTATCAACATGCTCCTGAAAGTCTCGTAGACCAAGTGCTTCGCAATTCTCATTATGTCTTGGGACTCAGTAGCGATGGTCGGTGGCTGACATGGTGCTGTTTGGTGAGAGAGATGAATCGTGTGAGAATCGTATACAATGAAGTGAGCGAGGCATCAGGTGAGGGTGCGCTTATTGAAGCCGCGTGAATTGACCTCTTTCCGCCCACTTTCTGGTTCAGTGGAAAAGTGCCGCAAGACTGGAGAGAGTCTTCAATCCATCGAATACTTCATTCGACTTGCGCTGGTTTGTGGGCTCAACTGGAGGAACTGCGGGTTGGTTTCAAAGCCATTTGCAGTGAGTGGACGGTGTTTCAGATATGGAGGTGAACGAGAGACAAAACAGTGTACTGTTTGCCGCCGTCAATGAATCTATTTGGGGAACGACGGCAGCATTCATCAAAAAATGATGGGTAACGATTGAAGCAAAAGAGAGGTATCGACGTTTGAGGACGTCGCAAATGCGTCGAAATCAACAACATGATGACTTAACTAAGACAAGCCAACGCCAACACTGGGTGGGCAAGGAACGCACTTGATATTGAAGACTAATGCTCTCATGATGCCATCACTGATCATGTCTTTATTGTCCACCATTAACGGTGTGTCAGTAACGCCTTTGACCTCCGCACTCCACACGTCCTCTATGGAGATGCGACTCCTTCTCCTGTCTTGGTAGGCACACAAGTGGAACGACATTAGCCAATTTGGACGACATCAAACACTCCGTGCGCCTAAATATATGTCCCACCTTCTGGCAACGATTCCGACGTGGGCGGAGGTTGCGAGCAGCCTGACGGAGCATGGAATGCTTTTGAAGGCAACGCTATGCGCAAGCATTTTGAACCACAGTGATCCGTTATTTGGACCTGGTACCTCAGTTCACTGCCACAAAGTGGCTCCTCTTCAAACCCGACTTAGTTGTGGTGCTGCAGGCTGTAGAAAAACAATCACCTTGTAATGAGTCTCACCCAATTTCTCTGCCGTTTAGTTGACCCCAGTGCCGAGGCAAAAGCCGCCTCTAGATAGAGCCTTTGCATCTTGCAAACAGGAGCAGAAAGTGTCCAGTATTCGGCGAAGTCCTGACCATCGATTTGAGCTACGAGTTCACCATTCCACATCTCCTTTCCTACTGGAAACTTGCACACACCCACCATTTAACCAAAGCCGATAGTGTGCAAGAATATATAATTCTTGTGCCTGGGCGTATAAATTCCTTGACGGAATCCGTCAGCCCATCAAATGTCCACTTTGAGCCTCTTCGCTTTTCTTCTCTCTGCCAATTTTCTTGGCGGTGTTTTTCTGCTGTTCATCGCCACCGCCTAAGAAGCCTCTGCAGATGCGTGTTCACTCCGACGCAGTGGTCAACGGTTAGTCGCCAACTTTGCCTTTTGCCCCCATGATTACTTTCCCTCCTGCGCTCCTCTCCTCGTACAATTAAACCTCTCTGCCTAGAACCCTGTTACCCGCGAAGATCACGCATTTGGCTCAGGATATTATAAGCATTGTTGACAACTTGGTGCTGTCCAATCTCCTCCACTTGACAGTTGAAGATCCTGGCCTGAATAAAAAATGGTGGCTAAATGCCCACAAAATTGAATGGCGGACGACTCTGCTAGACGACAAACCCGCAACCGAGCGGATTGGCATTTCTGTGAGAGGCAAACACATCCCTGTCAGTAGCACTCAAATTTTGGACCCGAATCGAAAGTAAGATTGCTTTAATTCGGCTTCTCTCTTCTTCACCCCGCCCCCCTCCCTGCCTCCCTCCTTCTCTTTAGCAAAACCGAATTCTACGTCTACGTAATCGAGGAATTTAGATTCAAGGCGGTGTTAAGTTACTACTGGAAAAGCAGGACGGTTGGCGTAGTGGACGCGTGGGATTACACGTTGGTGGAGGGTTCTCCCAAACAAAGAATTCCCCTCGCAAAAGAGACATCAACCAGGCCATTGTGGACGGCTTCGCAGCCACGTTTAAGTTGTCCTCATGCCGTGCTGATTGGAATGTTGATCCAAATGTCATTTTGGTTGAATAAACAAGTGAGGAATCACCTTTGCTACTTGAAGCACACGAGGAAGGAAGGCCTCTTTTCTTGTCCATTCCAGGCGCCGTCACAATCTTGCTGCCTTTCAGGCGCAGTGGGCTGTAACTGAAGTGTTTTGGTAGTCGCTGGCTGAAGGAGAGGGGAGTAAAGGGGTTGCAAGTAGTTGGAAGGAGTGACTAGAGTGAGTTGGCCGTACCCGACAACTGTGTGAGGGGAAGATGTTGTTGTTGCTGCTACTGCTGCTGCTGCTGCTGCTGCTGCTGCTGCTGCTGCTGCTGCTGCTGCTGCTGCTGCTGCTGAACACCACGGCGACTCATGAGGTATCGAAAGTCTGAGTTCACACGTCCCTTGCCTGATAAGGTGGTGAGGCAACTGACTATCAGGGAAGAGCGAAAGGCGCCTCCCGACTCCGCGTTCCAAAGTGCCATGTGGTCGAATTCTTTGGGACTGCGTCTCCACTCGCAATGCTTTGCGGGTAAACGAAGTGAGTAGAGCAACGACTTCCCTCAATCGCCTCCCATTCAAAGCGTTCGATGTGGGCCTGGTGAATGTGGCATCCTCCGTCCTTTTCAACTGCCATTCTCAGAGTTTAGAGACGACCTGCCGACTTTCTTGCAACTTGTTGCGTTCACACAGAGGGAAATTCGTGTGGACTGCTGTGAGGCCTTAGAGTAACGCGAGACCTCATCATTCCTCACATCCTGTAGATCACACGAATATTAGCGGTCAATTGGCTGTTGCGGAGGACAAAATACGACTCGTCTGGAGCCAAAAGTCTTCGCGTCGGGTGAAAGTGGCTCGTTTCTACTCGTTACGCCCCAGTGGGTTCGTAGGGTGCACCAACCACTCGACTTGCAAATGCTAGGAAATTAATTCTATAGAGAAATCCTCTAAACTCGTACGCGGCGATGATTTTATCCTTTGTCCTTTTCCACTGCTTGCACCTTTGGCCGCATTCCCCTCCCCAAATCCGCTGACCACGAAGCTCCCACATAATTGCATCCCAAACGCGCACCTCGAGTTGATGTTGCTATGTGCAAACTAGTTTGACACTCCCGCCAGAATTCGCCTCCGTCTATTTGATTCCCCATTTGACAATAGGAGCTCATTGTTTCTGCAAGCTCGATCATGCAATTCTTCCACCGCTCCCTTTCTCACCTTCCCCTCGCATACTCGTTTCACATCCATTTGCTCCTTCACAAAACCCCAACCGGTAGCCTTTTTGCCGCATTGGAGATCGCGGACCAGATGTAACCTCCATTGACAGAAAGCATTCCTTTCCTCTGTGCACCCACTGACGATGCATGGCGTCACACTCTGGCGCTTTAATGTCCCTTCCTGTAAACACTGCCTTCCAGGCAATGTTACTCGACCTTCGGCTGTTGCGAAATTAAAAGACGTGATTCCAAAGGGTGAGAAGTGTAATGCCAACAAAATGTAACAGTTGTCACATGCAATTGACGAAGGAAGATGTGGCGGATGGTTGAGAGGTGGGGTAGTCTCTTTCCCCCTTACCTTAACCTTGCAGACGCGGATGCAACCTGTGTTGGATGGCTTCTGGCGGCTCCGTCGATGCTTCAAGCAATTTAAGTCGACACGATGACCACCTTTGCCGAGAAAGAAATGAAAGATTTAAATGAGAGAAAGGAAAGTTGGCATGTTTCACGCTCTGTGACGATCCACTTTCTTACAATGCCACGAACATTGAATTGCTACACCATCACTTCCGCCTTACGGGCGGAGGCTGCGTGTGCGTGTGAGCATGTGAGGGGAGGCCAACGGAGTGCAAATTAAGATTCAGACAGTGCAGGTTCTGTTGTGTGAATCAAAGGCAGTTAGGTAGACGAAGTGCACAATGTGCGTCCAAAGCGCGCCCACTTACACCCTACTCGTCCTTTCCACCTCCACCACGATGCGGCAGAGGAGGAGGAGGAGGAGGAGGAGGGGAGGAGAGCGGCGAAGCGTTTGTGCGTAGTCAGTAGCCACTATTTGACTTGCGCGCGTTCGCAACTTCACCAGAGCAGTCAGACACGGAGAGTGCCGGCTCAGGTGAGGAAGCGGTGTGCTGTGAGCGAGTGGATGGTAGCGAAAACTGGTCAAGACAAGAGAATTTAACCAAATCAATGGCCCCACAGGCTCACGGACGGCTTACTCACATTAAAGTTGAGTGGTAGCCAGTCTTAATGGCGTTCAACGATGACCTCTTGCGAGTGCGGAGACAAGCGGGTGGAATGCATATGCTTCACAGAGTACTTCCATGCCTTGTTGACCCATACTTTGCCACGTCGGCTATTGTACTTGAGTTCTACTAGAAAACTGAGCTCCCCAATGCGGCTCACATTGGGTTGGATGGGGCTGAAGAAATGTGGTTGAAGGAGGAGCAATAGGATTCCAACAATGCTTACTTGCTATGCGTTTTTACGAATTAAGGAATTGCTGATTTGAATATCCCTTGCTGACAAGGCAACCTCAAACGCATCATTGTGTGGTTTCTGATCTACCAAGGTCAACCTCCACTCAGAGAGATCCGTTTTCAAAACCACCAGTATCTGCCCGAGAACAGGTCTTCCAGCTTCAACTCTGTCAGTGTTTCCGAGGCCAACTGATGGGCGATTTTCAAGATATCCATGTGGATGTTATTAATACGCGGTATACGACAGGGAACTAGGAGAATAGAATGGGAGTACGGAGCGATGGAGCAATGGAAAGTGAAGAAGAAGAAAGGCGACAGTGGGTGTGCTAACCTTCTCCCTCGGCATTAATGTGAACGAGGACAAGTTCGTCTGGATTGTAGTCGTTCAAATCGCCCCGCAGACCAGCGATGGCAAAGGTCACATAGATGAGGAAAACACGCACGCAATACAGGGGCATCCTCGCGACTTGCACTTCGACTCTGTGGCCACCAAATCGGCGCTACTTAAGCCTCTTTTATAGGCAGAACTACCAACGGGGGTGGAGAGGTCAGCGGTCCCTTCAGCTTAGGAATAAGAGTTTCCACAAAGGAGATTAGCTATAGTGAACTCGTATCCCACCTTGATTGTCGCTTCCCTGTTGCATCCTGGACATTCTATTCTCCTCTTTCCAAAATATACAAAACCCAACACATTGCCTTCCTTGCCTCGCCAATGGGTCACGTAAACAATAAGGATGTCGGGTGGCACTCACGAGGAGGTAAATACTATTCTACGGCCTACAGCGCCACAGACTGGTCAACTCCATACTTGAAGGTTCGAAGAAAGAAACGAGTGTCCTTTCCACCACATGCCATTCTACAGCCTACAACTCCACTAACACGTCGAGGGGGTACTTTTCGGAGCAAAGAAGGAAACGAGTGTCCTTTCTCCGGCATGCCAATTCACTTTCCAGTCTGCGCGGTGGAGCCTGCATTGTGGGCACGAGTCTTGACCCATTCACTTCTAAGGAGGTGGGAAGAGTTATGTGAGCAAAAGGAAATTGGACAGGAGTCAGTGATTCGTTAAGAGATGTGCCTGACTACAAAATGGGCGAGGGGTGTGTCTGATGCACATGATTACGCGTTATTCGAAAAGGTTGAAACAACGAGAAGCAGGTAAAAGGCAGAGACGTGGAGGGATGTAGCAGTAAAGAGACGCAGTTCATTTGTGAGGTGGGTCGCTAAGAGAAAAGATGAATGCGTTGCGGTTGAAAGCAAAAATGAGGACCATTCGAGACTCCGCGAGATGGGATGCGATTGCTCCGACAGTGAAACGTTTCCATCTCGACACAACAGAGTCTTTTACATGACTCCGTGAAGTCCCAGCGGCGCCAGCCTCCCGCAATCGCATTTGAGTGCAGAATATTTGGCATTCGAATGGTCGTGCGAGAGGACAGTATACTTTGACTCGTTGACGTGCTTTGGCATAGCGAAACAAGAAACCAACGAATCCTTTTGCAATGCCGGACTTCCCCGTGATCTCCTTGTCTCCGTCGTTCCCTGGGTCCTCCGCAACCACCACAATAACTGATCATTGCTGGTTTATTTCATTGAGGAACTTTCCAGCAACGGATCAGAACTGCTTGGTTGCTGTCTTGGGTGTTGACATTGAAATAAATTCTTCGATGACTGTTTCGTCTCCACAGGAGAATTCGCCTGTTTCTCCGTCAGCATTTAAACGATTAAAAGGGACAAGGCAGGGAGGAGAATTGCAATCTTCTGAAAAAAACAGAATATGGCGTATGTAGAGAGGTTAAGCGTTGCCATCCAACGTCACTCTGTTAACTGATCCACTTTGGCGCATCTCAGTAGATCAGAGTGCCTGGACGCAATGAATGGTGGCTGGGCATCCAACTTGACCTCATGGAGTGAGTTGATGCCTCAAAGTGGGCCTGTAATTCCACTAACGAATGCTCACTGCTACGGTGCCCAGGACACGAGGTCGCACACACACATTGCGCCGGTCTTTTCCTGAGTCCTCGGCTCCAGCTCTCGGGCCACTTGGCTTGCAACCTGTGTTGATGCAAAGCTGAGGGATCAGGTCCAAATATCAGCTCACTGTGGCTGCCAACGCTTGCACATAGCGTCGCCTTCAACAGCGTTTCACGCCCCGTCAGGCGACCCATGGGTGGCCTCTTTGGCTCCCCGCAACCTCGGTGCCCGTCAAAATTGTTGCCACAAGGCGGGGCATATATAAAGGCGCATGGGGGAGTGTGTGTGGTCAGAAGCCATTCTCACCGAGATGATATCATTTCCGAATCTCTGCCTGCTTGCCCTGATGTCATCTTCCACCCGCGTTCTGGGTTGCTTTAACTTGTCGCCTAAACCAATGCGAATGGTGATTGTAAGAAGAAATTCACCTCTCGGAGGTGAGCCAGTCGCTGAATCCTCTGCTTCACGCACGTTCTCTTCCTGTTTGCCAGCTGTGTTCTCTACCTGTCTTAATTCCCTCCTGCCTAAAAATGTGTTAGCCAACGGAAACTACTAACATAACCACAGACGTCGTGGATATTTCGCGAAACCTGGCGTCTGAAACGTTGAAGTATATGACCATCGAAAACACTATTAGAAATAAATATTGGTGGGCAAATAACGACAATGCGAGTTGGACGACGTACCTGGTGGGAACGATGCCGCACTACGAAAAGTATTGGCTTCAAGTGATCATTAGAAACGTGACCATCAACTTCATTGAACACTACAATGCAAAAGCAAGGTGAGTTCTTCTGACAAAGTGTGCACACTAACCCTGCTCTTTCCTCCACTCCAGCGAAACCGCATTTTGATGTCGTCCAAATTGGCCAAATGTCGTTCAGCTTGTGTGTCTACCAAGACAGGAGAAGGGGTCGCATTTCCATGGAGGACGTTTGGCGCGTGGAGGTCGCAGACGTTACTGACACCTCGTTAATGGAGGACAATAAAGACATGATCACTGATGGCATCATGAGGGGATTCGTCTTCAACATCAAGTGCGTTTTTTGTCGATCCTGTGGGGTTACTGACTTAGTTAATCCTGCTTCCGACTAATTCATCGTAATTAATTAATTGCATTTGTCCTTAATAGGCGAGCCTGGTGTCAAAGTACCCGGTTTTGAGTTCGAGAAGGGTCGCGTACATGGAGGACGCGATGAGGGCAAGCGAAGTGAGCGCAGACCAACGTCGTAGACTGCTCCTCATGATCTTCCCCAGCAACATAAATCCTTTTTCTCAATTCCCAAGTGCGAATAAAAGCCTCTGACCAGTCAGGGGCGTCCATGCTTTGGCCACTCTTCCTCTCCCCTCCCTCATACTGCTCTCTAATGTGACCAATACAGCAATATTAAGAAGAAATTGGGGTGCTCGTAAACGTCTTTAGAGGTTTTCACTTGTTTCACAGGGATATCTTCTGCGAAGCATAGTAGAAGGAGAGTCTCCGATGCAATGTCCACGGATTGCTTTACCGCCAAGACGGGGGTGAGAATATGCACAAAGCAGTGGTTAGTGGAATCACAGTCCCCCTGTGAGGCATCAACTCACTGCAAGAGGTCAAAGTGGATGCGGGCCCAATAACTAGAATACCATCGCTGTCACTTGCCATGTACCAGAGCATACTTTGATGATGAGGGGGAAAGGGAGACAAAGTGACCAATAATGAAGACGAAAAGAAGGCGGTCTCGGCGCCATAGGGGTTCTCAGCAGGGAGATCTTTCCCGGCCCCACCTCTTGACGCAGGCGTCAAATTGGGATGAGCAACAGGGCAGCCACAAAAGCAAGGAGGCGCTACAGAAACTTTGTTTCAATTAGTTTACAACGTTATTATTTGCGGACTCAACGGTAAAATAGAATGACAATCCTGGTGCCTGTGGCTGTTGTTCGTTTTACTAAGGGCTGAACCGGACAACCCTGACGAAACGCACTTGACAAGCACAGTCCTGCTTGACAGGCGGAATTTACGGTGGTCTGTGGTGACACGTTTCGGGTTTCACGAGAAGAGGTGTGAGCAGAAATGAGCGAATGCTTTGCTTCTGCTACGTTGGCAACCGCTGTAAACAGAACCGAGTGTGGAATTTGACAAAATGCCACCATTGAGCAATTATGTCAACACAACGAAGTCCGCTGCCGCCTTCTTGATGCAAGAAACCTCTTTCAAACTTGTGAAACAAGGTAGCCAGGAGGTAAGGAGGTGCTGTAGAAACTTTGTCTTGGTTAGTTTGCAACGTTATCAGCGGTACAAAACAGAGTCGAACATGTCGCGAATAAAAATGTCATGCTAGTCGACATTTTTGCGATAGATACGGACAGAGCTTTCGCACGAGCACAATTTGAGCCTTTCGATGTATGGAAAGACCTTTGACGATACTCCCCAACCTGCACTGCGTTAGACTGGGGCAGTGGACGAGGCGAGGTCCGCAAGCACTAACTCAACTTGCAGATGCTCGCTCATCCACTCACGCAGGAGTTACTCGGTGTGTCCACATCCAAATCTGCTTGAACGATATGGTGAGACTGCACCAGAATCACTAGGTCTTTCGAGCTCCATTTAATTTCTCAGCTCCATCGTGTTCTTCCTCCATCACTCACCGATTCCCTTCTGCCTGTCTGTCTGTCTGTCCACTCCACTTCACTTCACTTTCAGTATACGCTGAATTAGCTTGGTTCTGCTCCGCTTAGAAAAACTTCAGCATACTCTACCAACTAACTTATTTACTCATTTTTATCACAAAGTGCTTCCACAGGTCGGCACGCCTACCTCGAGGTTTGCCCTCGCCCAATACCTCGGGTTAATAATGAAATGCTGATATTCAACCATTTGTAAAACTGTCACTTTCACTAGGCCACCAAGCGCTGTTTCCTTTCTTCAGGGTGGTTGGACTCATCATTTCATTGCATTTTCGAGGCTCATTGTGACCACTCAACAATAAACACATTGTAGCCCGCAAGCCTATTATGCTGCCATTTTAAAATCGAACATTCCACGATCTCCCTCTAATCTGGAGACGGCTCTTACGTGGCGAGGAAGATGCAGTCTGACAACTCGACCGTCATCTCTCGCCGCCACATTCATTATCCGCCTCCTCTCTGCGTGCCGACAATGTCGAGACCCCTGCGACTACCCCACTTTGTCGCCGCAAGAACCGCCACCTCACCGTGGAGAAAGCGTCAATCAGGCGGAACGTTCAGTGTCTGGTTATCATCAATTAAAAAATTATTAGAAACAAGGAGAAGAAGGTGGAAATTGTGCGGTCTCAAACAAAATGAAGAGAATTTAAGGAGACTCGTCGTTGCCATCCAGCTTCACTCTCTTGGGAGATCAACTTCGGGTAACAAGCATTGCCCATTTGGAAGTGTTCGCCGAGGCCAACGGCTAGAGGTCGAGCGTTGGAGACGCTCACTAGTCCATAGTGCCTGGACGCGATGGGTGTTGGGTCCGCACCCACCTTGACCTCATGAAGTGAGTTGATGCCTCAAAGTGGGCCTGTGATTCCACTAACGAATGCTCGCTGCTAAGGTGCCCACGATACGAGGTCGCACACACGTTGCGCCGGTCTTTCTATGAGTCTTCGGCTCAATCAACCGGGTCACTTGGCTTGTAACCTTTGTCGACGCAACGTACACAGGGAACGACGGAGATAAGGAGATCACGGGGAAGTCCGGCATTGCAAAAGGATTCGTTGGTTTCTTGTTTCGCTATGCCAAAGCACGTCAACGAGTCAAAGTATACTGTCCTCTCGCACGACCATTCGAATGCCAAATATTCTGCACTCAAATGCGATTGCGGGAGGCTGGCGCCGCTGGGACTTCACGGAGTCATGTAAAAGACTCTGTTGTGTCGAGATGGAAACGTTTCACTGTCGGAGCAATCGCATCCCATCTCGCGGAGTCTCGAATGGTCCTCATTTTTTGCTTTCAACCGCAACGCATTCATCTTTTCTCTTAGCGACCCACCTCACAAATGAACTGCGTCTCTTTACTGCTACATCCCTCCACGTCTCTGCCTTTTACCTGCTTCTCGTTGTTTCAACCTTTTCGAATAACGCGTAATCATGTGCATCAGACACACCCCTCGCCCATTTTGTAGTCAGGCACATCTCTTAACGAATCACTGACTCCTGTCCAATTTCCTTTTGCTCACAATAACTCTTCCCACCTCCTTAGAAGTGAATGGGTCAAGACTCGTGCCCACAATGCAGGCTCCACCGCGCAGACTGGAAAGTGAATTGGCATGCCGGAGAAAGGACACTCGTTTCCTTCTTTGCTCCGAAAAGTACCCCCTCGACGTGTTAGTGGAGTTGTAGGCTGTAGAATGGCATGTGGTGGAAAGGACACTCGTTTCTTTCTTCGAACCTTCAAGTATGGAGTTGACCAGTCTGTGGCGCTGTAGGCCGTAGAATAGTATTTACCTCCTCGTGAGTGCCACCCGACATCCTTATTGTTTACGTGACCCATTGGCGAGGCAAGGAAGGCAATGTGTTGGGTTTTGTATATTTTGGAAAGAGGAGAATAGAATGTCCAGGATGCAACAGGGAAGCGACAATCAAGGTGGGATACGAGTTCACTATAGCTAATCTCCTTTGTGGAAACTCTTATTCCTAAGCTGAAGGGACCGCTGACCTCTCCACCCCCGTTGGTAGTTCTGCCTATAAAAGAGGCTTAAGTAGCGCCGATTTGGTGGCCACAGAGTCGAAGTGCAAGTCGCGAGGATGCCCCTGTATTGCGTGCGTGTTTTCCTCATCTATGTGACCTTTGCCATCGCTGGTCTGCGGGGCGATTTGAACGACTACAATCCAGACGAACTTGTCCTCGTTCACATTAATGCCGAGGGAGAAGGTTAGCACACCCACTGTCGCCTTTCTTCTTCTTCACTTTCCATTGCTCCATCGCTCCGTACTCCCATTCTATTCTCCTAGTTCCCTGTCGTATACCGCGTATTAATAACATCCACATGGATATCTTGAAAATCGCCCATCAGTTGGCCTCGGAAACACTGACAGAGTTGAAGCTGGAAGACCTGTTCTCGGGCAGATACTGGTGGTTTGAAACGGATCTCTCTGAGTGGAGGTTGACCTTGGTAGATCAGAAACCACACAATGATGCGTTTGAGGTTGCCTTGTCAGCAAGGGATATTCAAATCAGCAATTCCTTAATTCGTAAAACGCAATAGCAAGTAAGCATTGTTGGAATCCTATTGCTCCTCCTTCAACCACATTTCTTCAGCCCCATCCAACCCAATGTGAGCCGCATTGGGGAGCTCAGTTTTTCTAGTAGAACTCAAGTACAATAGCCGACGTGGCAAAGTATGGGTCAACAAGGCATGGAAGTACTCTGTGAAGCATATGCATTCCACCCGCTTGTCTCCGCACTCGCAAGAGGTCATCGTGAACGCCATTAAGACTGGCTACCACTCAACTTTAATGTGAGTAAGCCGTCCGTGAGCCTGTGGGGCCATTGATTTGGTTAAATTCTCTTGTCTTGACCAGTTTTCGCTACCATCCACTCGCTCACAGCACACCGCTTCCTCACCTGAGCCGGCACTCTCCGTGTCTGACTGCTCTGGTGAAGTTGCGAACGCGCGCAAGTCAAATAGTGGCTACTGACTACGCACAAACGCTTCGCCGCTCTCCTCCCCTCCTCCTCCTCCTCCTCCTCCTCTGCCGCATCGTGGTGGAGGTGGAAAGGACGAGTAGGGTGTAAGTGGGCGCGCTTTGGACGCACATTGTGCACTTCGTCTACCTAACTGCCTTTGATTCACACAACAGAACCTGCACTGTCTGAATCTTAATTTGCACTCCGTTGGCCTCCCCTCACATGCTCACACGCACACGCAGCCTCCGCCCGTAAGGCGGAAGTGATGGTGTAGCAATTCAATGTTCGTGGCATTGTAAGAAAGTGGATCGTCACAGAGCGTGAAACATGCCAACTTTCCTTTCTCTCATTTAAATCTTTCATTTCTTTCTCGGCAAAGGTGGTCATCGTGTCGACTTAAATTGCTTGAAGCATCGACGGAGCCGCCAGAAGCCATCCAACACAGGTTGCATCCGCGTCTGCAAGGTTAAGGTAAGGGGGAAAGAGACTACCCCACCTCTCAACCATCCGCCACATCTTCCTTCGTCAATTGCATGTGACAACTGTTACATTTTGTTGGCATTACACTTCTCACCCTTTGGAATCACGTCTTTTAATTTCGCAACAGCCGAAGGTCGAGTAACATTGCCTGGAAGGCAGTGTTTACAGGAAGGGACATTAAAGCGCCAGAGTGTGACGCCATGCATCGTCAGTGGGTGCACAGAGGAAAGGAATGCTTTCTGTCAATGGAGGTTACATCTGGTCCGCGATCTCCAATGCGGCAAAAAGGCTACCGGTTGGGGTTTGTGAAGGAGCAAATGGATGTGAAACGAGTATGCGAGGGGAAGGTGAGAAAGGGAGCGGTGGAAGAATTGCATGATCGAGCTTGCAGAACAATGAGCTCCTATTGTCAAATGGGGAATCAAATAGACGGAGGCGAATTCTGGCGGGAGTGTCAAACTAGTTTGCACATAGCAACATCAACTCGAGGTGCGCGTTTGGGATGCAATTATGTGGGAGCTTCGTGGTCAGCGGATTTGGGGAGGGGAATGCGGCCAAAGGTGCAAGCAGTGGAAAAGGACAAAGGATAAAATCATCGCCGCGTACGAGTTTAGAGGATTTCTCTATAGAAATTAATTTCCTAGCATTTGCAAGTCGAGTGGTTGGTGCACCCTACGAACCCACTGGGGCGTAACGAGTAGAAACGAGCCACTTTCACCCGACGCGAAGACTTTTGGCTCCAGACGAGTCGTATTTTGTCCTCCGCAACAGCCAATTGACCGCTAATATTCGTGTGATCTACAGGATGTGAGGAATGATGAGGTCTCGCGTTACTCTAAGGCCTCACAGCAGTCCACACGAATTTCCCTCTGTGTGAACGCAACAAGTTGCAAGAAAGTCGGCAGGTCGTCTCTAAACTCTGAGAATGGCAGTTGAAAAGGACGGAGGATGCCACATTCACCAGGCCCACATCGAACGCTTTGAATGGGAGGCGATTGAGGGAAGTCGTTGCTCTACTCACTTCGTTTACCCGCAAAAGCATTGCGAGTGGAGACGCAGTCCCAAAGAATTCGACCACATGGCACTTTGGAACGCGGAGTCGGGAGGCGCCTTTCGCTCTTCCCTGATAGTCAGTTGCCTCACCACCTTATCAGGCAAGGGACGTGTGAACTCAGACTTTCGATACCTCATGAGTCGCCGTGGTGTTCAGCAGCAGCAGCAGCAGCAGCAGCAGCAGCAGTAGCAGCAACAACAACATCTTCCCCTCACACAGTTGTCGGGTACGGCCAACTCACTCTAGTCACTCCTTCCAACTACTTGCAACCCCTTTACTCCCCTCTCCTTCAGCCAGCGACTACCAAAACACTTCAGTTACAGCCCACTGCGCCTGAAAGGCAGCAAGATTGTGACGGCGCCTGGAATGGACAAGAAAAGAGGCCTTCCTTCCTCGTGTGCTTCAAGTAGCAAAGGTGATTCCTCACTTGTTTATTCAACCAAAATGACATTTGGATCAACATTCCAATCAGCACGGCATGAGGACAACTTAAACGTGGCTGCGAAGCCGTCCACAATGGCCTGGTTGATGTCTCTTTTGCGAGGGGGAATTCTTTGTTTGGGAGAACCCTCCACCAACGTGTAATCCCACGCGTCCACTACGCCAACCGTCCTGCTTTTCCAGTAGTAACTTAACACCGCCTTGAATCTAAATTCCTCGATTACGTAGACGTAGAATTCGGTTTTGCTAAAGAGAAGGAGGGAGGCAGGGAGGGGGGCGGGGTGAAGAAGAGAGAAGCCGAATTAAAGCAATCTTACTTTCGATTCGGGTCCAAAATTTGAGTGCTACTGACAGGGATGTGTTTGCCTCTCACAGAAATGCCAATCCGCTCGGTTGCGGGTTTGTCGTCTAGCAGAGTCGTCCGCCATTCAATTTTGTGGGCATTTAGCCACCATTTTTTATTCAGGCCAGGATCTTCAACTGTCAAGTGGAGGAGATTGGACAGCACCAAGTTTGTCAACAATGCTTATAATATCCTGAGCCAAATGCGTGATCTTCGCGGGGTAACAGGGTTCTAGGCAGAGAGGTTTAATTGTACGAGGAGAGGAGCGCAGGAGGGAAAGTAATCATGGGGGCAAAAGGCAAAGTTGGCGACTAACCGTTGACCACTGCGTCGGAGTGAACACGCATCTGCAGAGGCTTCTTAGGCGGTGGCGATGAACAGCAGAAAACACCGCCAAGAAAATTGGCAGAGAGAAAAAGCGAAGAGGCTCAAAAGTGGACATTTGATGGGCTGACGGATTCCGTCAAGGAATTTATACGCCCAGGCACAAGAATTATATATTCTTGCACACTATCGGCTTTGGTTAAATGGGTGGGTGTGTGCAAGTTTCCAGTAGGAAAGGAGATGTGGAATGGTGAACTCGTAGCTCAAATCGATGGTCAGGACTTCGCCGAATACTGGACACTTTCTGCTCCTGTTTGCAAGATGCAAAGGCTCTATCTAGAGGCGGCTTTTGCCTCGGCACTGGGGTCAACTAAACGGCAGAGAAATTGGGTGAGACTCATTACAAGGTGATTGTTTTTTCTACAGCCTGCAGCACCACAACTAAGTCGGGTTTGAAGAGGAGCCACTTTGTGGCAGTGAACTGAGGTACCAGGTCCAAATAACGGATCACTGTGGTTCAAAATGCTTGCGCATAGCGTTGCCTTCAAAAGCATTCCATGCTCCGTCAGGCTGCTCGCAACCTCCGCCCACGTCGGAATCGTTGCCAGAAGGTGGGACATATATTTAGGCGCACGGAGTGTTTGATGTCGCCCAAATTGGCGTAATGTCGTTCAACTTGTGTGTCCACCAAGACAGTAGAATGAGTCGCATCTCCATAAAGGACGTGTGGCGCATGGAGGTGAACAACGTCACAGACACCCCGTTAATGGTGGAAAATAAAGACATGATCAGCGATGGCATCATGAGAGCATTCGTCTTCAACATCAAGTTCGTTCCTTGCCCACCCAGTGTTGACATTTCTTGTCTTAGTAAACTCATCATGGTTTAACCAGAATGCTCGTCTAGACTTTATGTCATTCCCCCTCTGACTCGTCTTCTCCACCGCTCACTTGTTCACATCACGCGCCTTCCTCACCTGAGCCAACATTATCCGTGTCTAACTGCTCTGGTGGAGTCGCGAATGTCGTAAAGTCGGGTGGTGGCTATCGACTACTGACATACGCTTCTCCACTCTCCTCCCCCTTCTCCTCCTTCTTTTCGTCCTCCGTCACGTCTTCGTCGGATGCGCCCGTGTCCGCTGGCCGTGTCGAGAGCCGATGGCATTGGGGCGGCGGAGAGGACGGGTGGAGCGGAAGTGGAGATATCTCGGGCACACATGACAGCTTCACTCTGAACCTCGCCCACTTAATCGCCTTTAATTCACACGACAAGAATTGAACTGTTTCAGCATTAATTTAGGCTCCTTTCGCTACCCCTCACGTACACACAATCGCAATTATGCCCCTCCAGCCCACGTGAGGTCTTGAAAACCCTTCTTGTGGTCGAATCTTCGTCTGACTCAAATCAAATCCTTCGTGCTTAATTCCTCCTCTTGTCTTTAACAGGCGAGCCTGGTGTCAAAGCCCGTGGCAAGATTTGCATAGAAAAAAGTAGCGTAAGAAGAGGACAGCATGAGGGGAACCGAACTGAAGGCACATCAGCAGCGTTGCCTGCTCATCGTCCATATATATCACACCTCAGTTTCAACATGAAACTAATAACACTACTTCTTTAGGCAGTTCCTGACCACCAGACCTTCAATGTGAATAAAAATTTGTACCTCACCGAACTCAGTTACTACCTTTCTTAAGGGGGCCATCGGCCTTCCTTCCACACTTACTCCCTTTTTCTCTTCTTTACTTCGGTCTTCTCTTCTCTGATGTGGAGGATGCAACAATGGTATTACGAGATTGTGGTGCTACAACCTCCACTTTTGCTCTTCTTGCGTTCCACAGGTAGTTTCAGATTGAGGGGGGGGGGAGATTTCGACAAATTCCCAGCTGATATGCATGCGTTGGAGCTCGGCGAAGGCGAGCACAGGTTGGTACAGTAGCGGGTGCCAGGAGATGGCTATCAGAGCATTTGAGACGGTCGTAGCAGCATTGGAGTGTTCCATTAAAACAAATCCCAAGCCCCGCGGTCAGATTGATGGACTCCAGGGCTGACAGAACCGAGGACACATAGGAGCGTCCTCGTGTTGTGAGCCCTCAATCCCCCCCCCCCCTTGAAGCATTAACTTACTCAACGAGGTCAAGGTGGCTGCGAACCAAACACCCAACACGTCCTGGCACCGCGGACCAATGGAAGGGGCCTACGCCCGTCCTCTGGTCGTCGTGCAAGAAGGGCACTCGGAAATGATTAATTCGAACACCTCGTATAGGACACATCATCAACCAAAGAGTATTTTAAGTGGCCTTCACAACACTTTAGTTTTCGTATCGAGTGTTAAAGAAGAATGACTCCATTTGTGGCGTCATCACTTTCTGGGGCGAAAACAAGAGCTTGAGGACAAACGATGACGCAGAGAGTACGAGAGCAAAAACGGCTTATGTATATTTCCAGTCGGTCCTTTCAATCAATTAGAATTAATTGAAAGGACCGCTAGTAATGTAGTTCTAAGTAGGATAAAGTGGGTATTTCGAAGATGCAAATTAGTTAATAAGCGGCGTGTCTGCGATGGTCCACTAATAAAGTCCTACAAACATTCACCATCACAGCTCGAATGCAGTATACCAGTACATGAGGGCAAACAGGGTCAAGTGAAAACGTAGAAGTTAATTCTATCAAGCGGTATGCTCATGCCTTCGTACCACTCAGTGGAATCCTCGTAAACACGTCCAATTCAAATACCTAGCAGGAGGCGCCACCTTCCGGGGGTAGAGTTCGCTACTATGCCTCGGCCCCGGGAATACCTTCATGACATGCATCGCTATCAATCGCCTTATTCCATAGTTCATCATCTCAAGTGCGGGAAACGTGTTGAGAACTCACGCTTGACACGTCCTCAGCTCATATTACCATTTCGCTTCCAACCGCATCATTCAGTTAAGCAAACGAAGACTAAATGGTGATACCAAGAGAGAAGTGTTTTCGAGAGCCACCCAGTGGGCGTAGTTGGTCTAATGGAAAGCCTAGAGGCGGGGAACTGCCTAAACCTAATCACTGGGTCTCCATCAAATGAAAAACATGCATTATTAAAATTTTGCAAGTTAACTGGGGAGGGCAGATTTCTATAAATGAGCATTATGCAACAAACTGAAAACCTTGGTAAGCGGAAAAGGATAAGCAGAAATGTGAAGCACTGCAACAACATCTACCGTCTGTTTTCTTACAGATTCGTATGTGACTTATTTACTGTAAAAATCTGCGGTAAGCAAAACCATTCACCCTTTCCATCGTTTCTGTCGCCGAACTGGCCTGCCAGTCCAAGACAATCTAATACAAGACCAGTTTAAGCACGGATTTATTTTTATTCGAATAAGTTCACTCAGTTTTACCAAGGCTGAAAAAACAGTCTAGTAGATTTCGAGGATGCCCATTGTCATTACGTCATTACAATTTAATTGCCGATTGTATAAATAATAAAATATCCGGAAGAATGACAAAGATGGGATGATCTAGGATAGAGTACCTTTAAATCTGCTGATTTGGGTGTGGATAAAGTCGGGCAGCATTGCTTGCCAGTTCTAAGATTAATTGAAAGATTTGTTGGGCATTTTAATGCATAACAAAAAACCGCGTTGGGAAAATTTATGAAGAAAGCCTTGGAAAACCTTAAATCTAGACAACAACAAAGTAATAACGTTAAAAACAGGAAAAGTTAAGTTAGTAAGGAATTCGTGTTTTTATTTGTTAGCAAAGGCCAACAATGGTTCCCAATTAGTGAGTTAAAACAATTCCGTAGAGGCTATCCAAACACCCTTCATAGCATAATGAAGCCATTTATTCGTAAACAATATTTTCACCTGCATCTAACAGTTTATTTTAGCGAGAAAGTGTCTGTCACAAATTTCCCTGAATTGGCCTAACTGAAAAATTTTATTTGAGTTCGCTACTCAAGGACTTCTTGTGCACTACATAAAGGGACAAATAAGTGACCTCGTGAATGTGTAATTGTAGAGATGAAAAAATATCACTTTCTCGCAAAAGTGTAACTCTAAAGTCAATCTCAAAAATACTTTAACTTTCGAAATTGCATATTTCTGAATAATGTTGGTTTAGACAATATGCCATGTATGACCGGGTATTAATATACATGTCACCGTGAATTCATTAACAGCTACTTCCGAATATCTGGTCCTCTGTTGGAAGGTGAAAACAACAGAGACCACTGGTCGGGATCTGCATGTCTTTTCTCCGGTGTGGTTATGCTTAAAAGCAATGTGACTTTGAAAATACGAATAAATTGGTACCGACACCACCAATTGCTGTGAATTTCATGCTTGATATTTACTTCCTAAAATAATTCGGTTTTACAAACAGAATGGAGTCTTATTTGTTTAAGTGGATTTAAATAAATCCTTTGAACAGCATATAAAGCAAGAAAAAAGCCTACGAAAATGGTGGGACAGACTTATTCATATTTGACGTTCGTATACAAATGGAGTTTATTGTCTGACTCCAATTCGGTTAAATTTACAACACATTTTAAATAAAAATGTAGCTTTCGATAAGGAATATGCACAAACTTCAAAGGTGACATGCACCATTCGAACAGTTCGATTGAGAAATCGAAGTTCGAATATTATCTGAAGTGGTCTTTGCGTTGGTCGTCGTAGGCAACTGACATTCAGATAAGGCTAGAATCTTATTTCCAGTTCCCAAAGGTCCAGAAGCCCGGCACCCGTCAAAACTTTCTACCTCGCGTAAATTTGTTGAGGAATTTTCCATTTCCATTACCCTCGGATTGCTGTAGCTCTCCTGTTTTGAAACATGAACAAAATATGCTTAAGTTTATTCATTAAAATCAGATGTTCTGGACTACTAACACAATCTTTAACCAAGGCTTTCGCAAACTCTTTGGGTCCAAAATAGAGCTTTATATGTGAACCCCGCCCACTAAAACAGTGGAGTAGTTGCTATGAGCCACGGTTTTTGAGCAATAATGGTGGGTTTTACACCCGTGCTACTGTAATAGAAGTAGTGAACCATCATCCTATAAATAATAACTAGTAATTCCATAACTACTCACGTGAGGATCGTGCATTGGTGAAAAGATGGGCTTGAGAGTAGTTTGGCGGCTCGCATTGTAAAATTTCGGGGCCAGAATATCTCGCGTCACCTCGAAGATGATGTCCTCATCAGTATCAGACTGGGTGGAAGGAAGGATGGAAACATCATCGTTAATGTGAAGAAGGACATCTTCATTTATGCAGAATCCACTTTCAAGAGCGCTAGTTGATTGTTTGTAGGTGAGCAGAAATGTAATAAAAACAATCACAAAGACAATCGAAGTTCCTATGAGTAAAATTGATGCCATAAGCAAAGGCACAACGTATCCCTTCAAAATTTGGTCTCTGAAAGCCCGATTAAGGAGGATGGCGATGCAATGTAACATGCTTGAACCAAAAAATGAATGGCTCGAGCATATGAAGGAGCTACAAGGGTGCATAGTTTATCTCCTGTCAGATAATCAATTCGCCTGATCAATCTGCGTGCACTTACACCGCTGCAGAATACAAGTTAAAGGGGTGACTATGACAAATTTGTTTCCTGTAATGCTTAGCGAAGGAACATAGCTTAATATTGATGGATATGGCGAAACATCTTTACTGATATCCAATACATTAATTAAAAAACAAGCAAATACAAAGATATATTAAGGCACTCCAATTTGTTTTTTATAAATAAAATTTAACAATAAAATCAGTATTCAATGGATAATATTCTAATAAATATTATGTGTGCTAATTTTTATTTGTTTAAATTCATATAAGCTCGGAAAATTTTTCAATTACATTTTAGATTCGTGTGAATAGCCATGTGTTGCCCTTGCTCTTAATTTGAACATTCTCTGCAAGATTCCTATAATTTGTTGATTTTGACGCATTCGTGACTGTCCTCAAACGTCGATACCTCTTGTTTGCTTCAATCGTTACCCACCATTTTTTTTGATGAATGCTGCCTTCATTCTTGCCCCATTATTTTGAACCATGGACAAGGTGACAGAGATTCCCATTGTGGAGCTTAATCATTTACTTACCTGCCATCTCTGCAAAGGCTACATCATCGATGCCACCACGGTTATTGAATGTCTACATTCCTTTTGCAAAAGCTGTATCATCAACTACCTTGACAACCACAACACATGTCCCGTTTGTGATACCCTTCTTCATAAAACCCGTCCTCAGTGCGCCATCCGGTCAGACCATGCCATGCAGGCAATAGTGTATAAATTACTTCCAAAAGTGTTTGAGCGCGAAATGTCTTCCAGAAGAACTTTTTATAATTGTAAGCTCCCTTAAGCTCTGTTGATTTTGTCTCTTATAGGTGTTAGGCCTTTAGTGGTTTTTGTCATAGGATTACTTGCGTTATTTAGGAACTATACATGCTTTTTATTAGTTCTTTCTTGTAACTCGTATCGAATTGTGGTTTTCTAGTCAAATAGCATTCCATCTCTAATTTTTACTATGACCCGATGTCGTCACTGGTAGAAAGCACCCAATTCCCACTTATTTAGCCTTTTCTGTATGTTGGCGTCCCTTCTTCAAACGCACCTTTTTTTGTATCAAATTTCACATCCGCTTTAGGCGTTTCATGAAATTTCTTGTGCCTTGGTTCCCACAATAAACAACCGATTGCTTGGTTTAACCATTTAGTAATCATTTTTATCATTTACTTTGTCATATTCAAACTCCGAGGTGTGGCTGGTTGGGACTTACATTGTGTTGCTGAAGCTTAAGCTTAGTCCTCTATCGTAGTTTCGAAAATTACTTTTACATTCTCCTCTGTTACCTTTTATATTTAAATGCTGGCGCATTTGTGTCGCTTGCTCTCGGTTCCTTCCGAAAATTCATCCATCAGCAATCGTTTTGCTCTCTTAACGTTTCACTATGCTTTCCTTCTAATCTGATTATGCTTGCTTTGTTTCACTAAATGGGTGGCTCAAGGCCGGACACATACTGCTTTATGGGAAGAATATTTTTGCTTGCGATGTGTCCTTCTTATTTTCTATGAAAATGGAATTTAACAGACCGCAAACAGTCTTTTCGAACCTTGACGGCTCTCAAATAGGCATTTTTCTAAATTTGCTCAATGCTTCGTATGTTCTTTTCTATGTAACCTAATAAATTGCGTTTTTGCTGGTATGGCATGAGTCTATTTCACTCACTTTTTTGCTTGTACCTTTTGCGTCCAAAAGTAACATACGAAGATACTTTTTAGACTTACAAATTGACTTCTCTTTAGGGCAACCGGGAATCCTAGTTTTCTAATTAGCCTTTCTTTGAGGCGACTATATTTTATGGGAATAGTAGTAAAATTAGGTTGTTAAAATTTCGGACATGGAGGAAACTTAGCTTTCGTAACGGTAATTTTAGTGATCTACCGTACTAGCTCCTGCCACTATTTTTTCCCTATTTGCCACTGTGTGTCGTGTATAAGGTTAGGTGGTTTTAACTATCCCTCCTTGTCTCTTATAGCCCTTCCCCCGGAGGAGCGAAGCCTCCTTAGTCCCGAGAAACGCGGTGATATCAGCTTAAATGCCTATGTGGAAAAGGAGGAGGAGCGTGTAAGCATTGAATTGAGTCTGTGGCGCGATCGGTGTGATCCATCGCCGCCGGCTGGTATCCAATCCACTACCTACCTTCTCTGTCCTCCATCCCTGACCGTAGGCCACCTCGAGAAGCTCGTTCGCCTTAAATTCGACCTCTCTCCGAACCAGCATACTGTGGAGTTCTTTTTTTTTGGAAACAGTAGCAACAATGCTGGTGGTACGGGCGAGCGGTTCACGTCAGAATTTACACTCTCCGATTTAGTTTGTATCTATTCTTGCACACAGTCATGGGCTCGAGCAAGGCGAAATTCTGCTGTTGGCGGTGAGGCAAGGCCAATGAAGCTTTTCTTCTCCGTTCTGCCAAAGGTTGACAGAGAAGCGCAAGAAGTGGCATCCGCACCTCTGCGGCTGTTGCTACCAACCCTATTGCTCTATCAACTGGTTAAGTTATTGCAGAGCGGACACTTTCGCTCACATTCCTTTTTGGGGGAGAAGGAGAGGCCACAGTCTCTTTTTCGCTATACTCTTTCTCGCACTTGGTGTGCTTGTGTGTGTATGTATCCAGATGTATAAAAGTGTCGTATTGAAAAAAAACTATTGTGATTCCTGCAAATTAATTGTTCTTTTTTCACCTATGTCATCCTTGTTTAATCTACTGGAAGGAAGCGGTGTGTGTATGTATATCTAGTCGGTAATTGTTAACGTTTTGGTACTTTTGTGACTGTTTTATTAGGCCGTTGACTTGTGATAGTTTACCATGACATGTGTACACTGCCGCCTGTGTTTGCTGAAGATTTCACTAAACTAAACGTCCACCTTACTGGAAATGAACACCCCGGTGGAAGTGACCTTTCCTCTAAGCAGCCCTCCCGTCTGCAAATACGCAGAAGTTGCGGAGCACCCACCCTCCTCGCCCTGCTCTCCACGGTGCCTCGGCTGTGCCCACCTTGGGAGGCGGGCGCACGGCGAGGCAACAGTGGCCGTGCCTCGCCTGCACAACGCCGCAATCCAACGTAACTGGTTGTCAATTCGTCGTGGCTCAGTGTTAGTTTACCATAGGTCCTCAGTGCCACAAAAGTCGACTACTGGCGTGTGCGTCTGCATTTTCATTGGTTAGTTAATTTCATGATTGCAGAAGTCACTGATCGCTGTGTGCTGCTGGCTGTCAGTGTCAATGCAATCGTGCGTCCGAATTCTACCACCGTTGGCGATCCTTGCCGCAGGTAATATGAACTCGTTCGCTCCTCTCTTCTCTCTGTCTCTTTCTTCATCTACTTTGTCGTCGGGTCCTTTGTAACGAATCGTGTATTCTTCATGAAGTCAGTCCTCCTTTCTGAGGGTCCACATAACTTTGTGTGAAATCTCTTAAAAAGTGCTGCTTTTGTCCCAATGGGGGATTACTCCGCCAAGACTCGAAAAAAAGCAGGGGGATTTAGCAATTGAGGGAGATATGCGCTCGATTCACCACCTAACATTGGCAGACTCCGATCGAGGTCAAAGTGGCACGAGAGCACTCCTCAGACTGATGGGAAAGTGGTTGAGATGTTAAGCTCTAGACCTCACTGCACTGTAGTGTAATCATGGCGAATTTGAACCATAACCCCGATAAGGTCGTGGCAGTTGTCCGCAAGGAGGCTACGGACCAATCGACTGCCTTTTTGACGTCAGTCGTATGACTCTTTCAAGGCATCTGGGACGTCTTCCTCGCCTATCCGGGCGGTTTAGAATAACATAAAGATAGTGGGCAGTTTATGTCGCGATTGAGCCATTGAAGGACAGCCAATCAGAACACTCGGAATGAGTCATGGCGCGGCGCAACCGTATTGGTTGAATAATCGATTGGGAAAAGGCCGCGGCCATTCAGGTCGCGACTGTCACAACAAGAATTTCAGCGCTGGGCGTTAACCTTCTTTTTTTTTCCTATCGTAGCGACGATCACACCTCTTCCGTCACTAATATGTTGACACACGAATATACGAGGATGAGTGATTTATGGTGTGATACCACAGGCCAATGGAGTGAGGCACACCGTTTCACATAAATATACTGGCCAAATTGATCGCGCGCGGCAAGACCTTTTCCATGATATCATCAACTTGAGGATATTAACTTTCTGTCCTATCGGGAAAAGCCTCAAACATGACCTTTACAAAGTCGTATTTTTTACGGGGTGTCAAAAAGGGTTACCGCGATTTCCCTGTGCACGATTGTCACTTCCCTTTTACCTTGGCCAGGACTTGCGAATTTTATCCATTAGACCGTTAATGTGAGACGTGAATGGTACGCTGATATGATGTGAGCTCGGCGAAACGCCATTATTCTCCCCCTCGAATGGGATTAGGTGTACATAGTGACAGTTTCGAAAGATAGAGGATATTCTGCCGAGGAAGAGTCTTAAATTGGGGGGATCGGTGGACCAACAGAGACCCACACCGGGGTTGTTCGCGACTTCTAGGTCGAGCCACCTCAATAACCAGTCTCATTACTTCAACGAAGGCGACTAATCTCTGGAGGATTCGTAGTTGATGACAACTTTCTAAGAGTTACATAAATCATTGAGCGATCCAACAATGCCAACTTCCTTATGTGGCAGGAAATTTCATTTTCAGACGATAAGTTCGGTTAATTCTAGTGACAGTCGTCTTGTTGTACGTACCGACTGAGGTCCACTTGGTGGAGACCTCGGCCATTATGGAAATGATTTTCTTGCCCAGGTAGACCATGATAAGAATCCTGACGATGTGGTTTTTGCGTTCGCCTACATTATTAACTCGAACCGTCTCGAGATTTTCCCTGTAGAGTTGTTCGCGAACTTCACAGATCGGACTTACGTGGAGGTAATTTCCCCATACGTTCTCCAAGCATCAAGCCACAGGAATGCAGAAGTGCGAGTCACTTTCGTGTCTAACCGTTTCCACGGCTCCCTCGTTATGCCTTCCTTGGTCTGATTCATGAGTTTTGGTTCTTTTCACCAGTCAACTTGGCTTCTCCCTCCCTCCAAGGACATTCAGACTGTGCCCGAAAGGGCAGGGGACTAAGTTTTCGGCCAATAATTAGGAAATTTACTTGGAAAAAGAGCAATTTCGTGAGTTATAGAACTAAACTCTAGCCGAAGCTGCTTTACGGTGTAATTTCACCTTGGAGATTATTTCATTCTTCATGTAAATGCACTGCTTTGCTTTAAACGCACTGCTTCCTCGTGGTAAGAAATGGAATCTTGCTTCTCTACGGCGATCCTCTGACCATAATCCACTCGGTGGATGATGGGAAAATGTTGACTTGTGAAAAAATTCGCCTACGATTGCTGTACTGCACCTCGTCACCTGAAAACTTTTTGTGTGTCTTACATTACCACGAATGGTGGCATATTCACACGACTAACTGCACGGGGCTTCACAGTCACGAGTTCCCTTGCTCAATATGAATGCCCTTTTCTCCGAGTGATTTATTACCACGGTGCAAATGGGCCCGCATGCCTGTTCGAAAAAGGGTTAAAGGGTCGTCTTAGCCGGGGAATGTGGTGTTTTTACCATGACTGGAGTTTTGACTTTGGCTACCGACAAATCGTGCTGATGTTAAGTACCTCCAGGGTTCAAAAGGATCAAAAAGTTTTAGTCCTTAACTCTTCGGCCTCGTGTCCTGCTCGACGGCATCCATGCCTGAAATAGAAAATATTTCTGCCCCTACCTCTCTAGGCTGCTTTTTCTGGACCATCGTCTGTAAGGGTGCAAATGCCTGTCAAAGCGAAATTATGCGTATCCATCGGGCAATCCAACCGGAAAGTGAACAGGACTTGGCTGTAGTTCAAGAGGAAGAGGAAGAGACTACTAAATCCCCTGCAAATTCTCCAATACGGGATTGGACTAAGGACGAGGGGAACAATGACTTCGTCAACGTCCGCTGTCGCAACCCTTTCTGTTCTCCCCAGTGGCAGCCGTGCACTGAGGACTGCGACTGCTGCGAGAATCTGCGCTGCGAATTAACCCGATTACCTTCCTGTGTGTAACAAAATTAGTCATTTAAGGCGAATGTTTACATGTAATAAGACATTCTTTATGGAACAGTGCCCTGCGAGTTATGTTGTTGTCTCAAACACGCTATTTCAGCACAAAATTCTGGCACAAACACGTGGAAACAATGCTCGCACGAAATGGCACACAATATGGATTGCAACTACTGAACACACAATAAGGTAGTGGCTTGGCGTAGAGAAATCGCCTCTCTGATAATCTTAGACATATAATCGTTGCAATCTGCGCGGTGAGGTCGCAGACGAGGGCTAATATGGCGGATTTAGTGAAGGCACTTTCTCAGACAGTCAGTAGGTATGCTTTAAGGTTATTTTTGCTTCATAATAACATACTCTGGCAGTAAAACATCGTGCCCGCCTGTATGGAAGCCATGAGAATTAAATGGGAGTTGCTTGAAGCATGAAGCGCCGTCCGACCGCGACACCGTGAGACAAATGCGCGCTTCCGCGAGACTGGCCAATCGGAATGCGGGGGTGTGAGTCATAGCCATTCGCCTGCTGGAACATGCGACCAATTAAAATGGTGCAAGACGTGTCGATGTAGGCATTGGGTAAAGGGGATTTCGCTCAATTATGAAAGGTGGCCTTGACATTCGCGATACAAGTTGGCCTAATATTACGAAGGAATTTTAGGCGTTATCTAACTCACGGACACACTTCTCGGCACAAAAGGTATTGTTCTTAATCACTGTAAAAACGCAGATGAAAACAGACATGTATTCGATTTGTCCATGTAAGACTTTAAGGAAAACAAACCGATTTTTTCACCATCTTCAAGAACAGTAACCTAACTTTCCTCGTCTTCGCGTATTTTGAGATTGTAGTCCCATGTCCCACACAGTACGCAGGCATATTTTGCTCTGTTAAAATGCTTACAATTTTTATAGGAAACTACGCCTATTTTCTTTCCTCAAATTCTCCTCACCTGTGTAATGTGTCTTTTTTTCAATTTTCTATTCATGCGACAAGCAAAAGCATTCAGTTGGTTCAAATAGCAATAGGAAATATGGAGGATTTCTTTCAAAATCATACTAAAACCTCCGACCTATGATCGGACAGGTTTGCGATTGTGTAAAAATTGCCAAACCTGCGGACATTGCATACAAAAAGGGGAAAATTTTCACAGGCAGTGAATAGTTTATAGCCAGAAATGTACTGATTGTTGATGCAAAACGTCAATTGACATGTATTGCTTTCCTGTCATTACAACCTCAGCAATGTCCTTAAGAAAATTTCTACCAGGGCAGTTTATAGTGCCTCCCTTGGACTGATGGGGGAAAAATTGTGGGCCTCATAAAATGCTGTCAGTGAGCTTCGTGACATACCAAAATCCATGTTTTTCGAATTTGTAACTCACAGAAAAGACCCTTTTGAATAAATCCTATTTGGTTACATGAAATCAGCCCCCAAATACGTGCCCTAGACTCGTAGTCAGTCTACGATTTCACTCGGTGTCGAAACTATTCACTTTATCTCGAAATGCAATGCGGTTTGAGAATTGCAAACGTCTGCTGCTATTGAGAATAACAATTTGCATGTGCATGGCTCCGCTTCTCCCTATTTTTTCGCCTAACTGCCGGCTGTCACCTCAAACAAATGAGTCTTCGCCGATGTTTGTCATTGAATCTGTCCCGCTTGGTGGAAAGGATCCTCTGCTTTCACCTGTGGGGGGCATTTCCCGTGCCTCCTTCCACCTCCGCGGCGGCTCTCTCGGAAAACACTATTTTATTCACACTGTTGACGTGATTTAAGTAACACACGCCATCGCGTCAACGCCTACTTCACTGTCTAACACACGTGCACGCACACAAGTTGGTAACCAGTCGTGTCCCTCGGCAACGCGAACATTTTCCATACACTTGTGTTCCGATCACGGACACGAACAATGGGAGAGTAGTTCTTGATGTGTCGCCTTCAGGGGTAATGGGAATATGGAACGAGGTGGAGGAGCTTTTGCGGCGCGGAGGCCGAGTGGGTGGTGGACTTCCACTGGTTAAGCGCTGAGGCGCTTTCTCTACCGAATATAACAGTGCGAATAATCAACATCTTTAAGGAAAAGATAAAGTTGCGGTAAACGTTGGCCAAATTGCCGAGGAGACGAGGAGTGATTTCTCTTGTCAGTGTCAAGTTTTAATCTACTCGAAATTACGGCCGACAGGCTATCAGTTGTAAGCGGAGACCAGTCAGAAGTTGGGGTGGAACTCTGGAAGGAGCAACGGGGTTTACAGCAAATTAAATTAGATGGTAGACTGTCTCTCGAAGGCTCTACCATCACAAGTCTTTTCTCCCCTTCCATAAGCTGCAGCTTTGTTTTTCGTCTCCTTAACAATGAAGGTTGGTTGCCCCAAACAGACTGGGGGAATGGGGCAACAACACGTCCACGTCTACCACATTAGCCTTGACCGTTGAACCTGATCAGAAGCCAAAATCATCGGTCGCAGTGAAGTCCACTTCTTCCCCATTTTGAGCACACAGAGCGCAAAAATCATCGGGCACAGTTGTTGAGAGTGTAACTTTTTCCAGTTTAGCAAGACACGAAGGCCGCCTGAGGTGGATTATGCCGTCCTCTTCACCAACTCACTTCGTGGATTCAGAGCGAGTCAAGCGGTTGCCGGATCCGGGGCGAGTTAACCCCAAACTGTGATAGGTCACGACTGCGATGCCACTTCACACCATCTTCGGTTCAGCGAAAAGGCGATGAAATGAAATTTGCAAGGGCAATGGAGATGCTGGCTGTCGCTCAATCGCGCCTGCCTTTCGTTCTTCAAGTACGTTCTGGTGGCGCTGACTGCTGCCAGAGGCCGAAGTTTGAGGCGGCATAGGCGAAATTGCAGCACCGACGATCCTGAGATGAGGATCTCAGCGAAGGCAATGCCATCGGATGGTGTCTGTCAAATGATTCGAGCCTTCGCAGCGGCACAAAGTTGTTTCGCTTGTCAATCATCGCCGCTGTGGTTACTTCAGTTAGTTAGAGCCTCTCGCCCCGCCTCTCAAACACCCTGACAGATTAAATGCATTCATCTCGCCCAAATCCGCTTCCCGTAGCCTGCACACAACTTTCTCGCCTAGTTTGTCTTTTTTTGGCCCGCCAGTCGCCTTAAAAGCACGTCCCTTTGACAGCTTATCCCAGTCACAAACCTCCCACTGTGCCAACTGCAATTTCATTTGGCCTCTGCATGTCATTGTCTTTGGAGCTGCGTTGGACTGCCTCCTCCTCCTCTCGAAACCTATTAGGGAAAAAAGGATATTATTTCGTCTCCACACCAACTTCTTTCTGTTAGGCTCCCTTCTCTGACCTGGACACTTCCATTTGACGCCACCACACGCAAGTCCCTTTAGGCGACATGGGGAACGTGAAAAATGTACCTACGAGTGTACATTCGCAGCATTGACGATCCTGAAATGTCATCATGAGGATCAACGCAAAGACTATGCCATCCAATGGTGTCCCTTAAGTAAATCAAGTCCTTGGAGTTGCACAGAATTATTTCACTTGTCAATCGTCATCGCCAACACCACTTCAGTTAAGTGGAACTTCTCACCTCGTCCCGCCTCGCACTCCCTTCTCTTCTGGAAAACTATTAGGGAAATTGGGGTATCATGAAACCCCCACACCATTCTCTTTTCGTTGGGCTCTCTTCTCGAACCTGAACACTCCCTCTTGGCGCCTCGAACGCCGCGGACAGCTCCACCATATGCAAGTCCCTTTAGGCGACCTGAGAGAAGGGAAGGAGGAGGAGGAAGGTGGCGATACCTTCCGCAAGTGTCGCTTATGCAGTTTCTCTTTATCACCTATTTGAGAGATTTTATGGGGAAGTAGTGAGGTGTCAAAGGAACGAGTGTTGGTGGGTGCTTTCACCTTGTCTAATCCACCGGCTACGAGGTGGTTAGTGCTGATTGTCCACACCGGATGGGATAACCACGTGTCATGAGAGGTGACGACGCAGAATGGCTGTCGGCTGCCAAGGTTAAAGTGTCACCTCACAAAATTGTTTTGAATGACTAATGACTTTGTCGTTCCCAGAGCAATTAAGAGTGATGTGGAAGACCTTAAGTCGTCTCCGGTGGAGGCGGAGATGCCAAAGGTAGTCTTGTACGAATTGTTGGTCTGACTTGGCAATTCCTAAAAAATTATCACGTTTTATGCCTCGGCAGATTCGTGAAGTAAACGGGAATACGCCAGAAATCCCTCAAGCAAACAGTGGCGATGTCAACTAAGAGGCGACGTAGAGGCATTTCATCTAAAGAACTTAGAAAGTGGTGAAATTACAAATTAGAAATGCTGAAATAGTAGCCCCGAAATCGACACTTTAAAGACCTTAACGAAAAGTGACAAATTTTGACAATTGGTTCAGACGGCGCGGTGTAGATTCGTACGACGCCTAACATCGAGGTGCCATTGCCAAGTTTCCAGGGTCTGACTGTGGAAAAACAGGCAAACAAGGCAACAAAAAGAAAGGCGATGCTTCAAGGCATCATTCGTGGAGCACATTTTTTTCTAACTCCCTTATTTTCGGTAAACGAAGAGAGGTAGCTTAATGTTAACCCAAGAAACTCTCGATGGGGCCGAATGAGATGCTCTTCACGCACTTCTACGCTTTGAATGGCGCTTGTCACTCCCTACAGATATGCATGCGACAAACTTACAGACTTTCAGGTGTTCGTTCAAGTGAAGGAAGCCCTCCAATTAAGACAGAAGTTATTCGTTGCTGATTTTGCAGAAGGAATCACGTGATATGAATTTCTAAATAGTTCATTCTGCAATGAAACCACAGTGGGAGATGTTTCGTCGTTTGCTTAGTTTATTAACAAATGTAACAGCCTAATAAAATATAAGACCTGGATCTGATGACCGGTACACGAGGAGTGAAGGAAAATTAGTTGGTAAGATAAATAACAATATAATAATAAACGAGAATTCAACTTTTCGAGTCAGATGGGCATAAGTTCCACAATTCTGTCTTACTACATTGTCAGTTCCTTACGCCGGTTACGTCTAGAAATAGCGAACTGTACTCATTATCCCAATATTCGAGGTTAGGTAGCTGAAGCATCAGTCATTGGACCTAGTACGCGTAAGAAACTTCCAGATTTCGTTAATGGAGTCTGAAACAGAGAGAGTTTGTTATTGCTGCCCGGAGGTGTGAAAATGCTATCCACCAAGCACCGACGGTAGTAATCAGGAGAAGAAATTGGGAGAGCACTAAGCATTATACTTCATGAACATTAAAAACTAACCTAATGGGTGTTTTGTGTGAATGTTGTTGCAAAGTATTTTGAAATCCTGACAACTTACTAAATTTTTATTAATTCCGTTCACCATTGTCTGTAAAGACTCGCCTGAGATAAATTTATCCCATATAAATTACCATTTTTATATTTGTTTTGCTCAAATTCTTATACCATATTTAGATACTTCTTTTGTGCAGCTGGGACATTAATACTTCTTGTATGTTTAAATTAATCACATTCTGACCTATAACTCGAGAAATTTCAATTACTTCAATGTATTGGGCCGCAGAAATGAGGTTGACCACACTGTTTTGTTTCTTCCTTTTGTGCTGCGCCGTTCAGAGCAACTTCATCCAACAAAATGGTTTCATCTTATTGGGTAACAAATAAGTTTGCTTTAGACTATCCTGAGGACATCGACTACCTGGACATGGATCCCGATTCGTTACTTGCAGAAAATGCAGTCATTGTTGCAAATGCAACATGTGGCGAGAAAAAACGCGAATATTATTGTAGACTAGTTGAGCATGCTGGTTTTGATTTTTCGTACGGCACTGCTAGTTTATTGGCATGACATTTACATTACCTCCTCACTTACTTTCACTAATCTGCTTCCTTTATTTAGAGCTTTTAAGCGTGCAAAGCGCCAGGCTTTTAACCAGTCTCAAGATGCTCGGACATACAAGGATACCGATGGCAGCGTAATCGAGTGCAATTACTGCGATGCTCGGGATCCTAACCTGCGTCACCCGATTGAATACGTCGTATCTGGTGATTCCAATTTGTGGTGGCAAAGTCCTTCACTGGCTGAAGGTCTTCAGTACCATTCAGTCACCATTGACATTGATTTAAAACAGGTGCTCATCACGCTCCGAAAAATGATTTTTCTCACTCAAGAAAACGTGATTTCTCTGACCTTTAACTGTAGGTGTACCAAATTGTCTTTGTCCTTCTTCGTATGGGTGATTCTCCTCGACCAGCCAACTGGATCCTTGAAAAATCAATTGATGGGAAATTGTTTCATCCTTGGGTTTTCTTTGCCGAAAATGCCTATCAATGTCAAACTCTATATCGATCTAGTTTCGACAATTTGCGCATCACTAGTGATTCTCGCCCTCATAAACTCGGAAATACCGAGGTTAATTGATTCTCTCCTGTTTATTTTCCATCTTCATGTGGATTTTGGCCATTACTTTTTCTATACCTTGATAGGTTTACTGCACGACTTACTTTAGTCAACCACAAAATCTTCAAGCAGGCGAGATCATTATTCCATTGACGGTGGATCGTGAGGGAGCTTCATCGTCAAACTTTGAGATGAACAAACCCATTGATCCCGAATTAATTGTAGGTTGCATTGTATAACTCCTCACAATCTGTAAAAAGTCAATTTATAACTCAAATGGACTCCTTCATTCTTTAAGGAATTCTTGTCAGCTAGATTTGTGCGTCTGAAGTTCCAAAAACTACAGACTTTATCTGGTGATTGGATGACGCTCCGAGATCAGCTGGATCCAACAGTGCATAATCGGGTTAGTTTCTTGGAGTACATGTGAATAATTATTGTTTATGTGACGCGTGATAGAGCATTGTTTATCCTAAGGGCGCCCTTCTATCCATCATAGCTAAGATCTTTTACGATTCTATTCCTAACCTATGTGACCAATTTTATGGAGCATTCAGGTGATATTTCATTTTCACCAGTTTCTCGGATAAAGAGGACTGACACCGTCTCTTACACCTGGTTCAACGGTCATATATTTCTTTTAAAAATCAGCTAAATTCTGATTTGTATGAATTGTCTAATTGTACACTGCCTTACATAGTATTATTACTCAATCCGTAACATCAAAATCGGAGGGAAGTGCATCTGCAACAGCCACGCCAACACCTGCGGACGCCAAATTATAAATGTAAGGATCTCTGATCTTCCAGTCCTGAAATTACAGTATTTACCGCAGAATTAATCTTGTCCTTTGTGGTATTTTCTTTCGCTTGTCTCCTACCTCCTTGTCCACTTTGGTTTTAAGGGCGTGCCCCGAGCTGTCTGTGATTGTCAACACAACACGTGCGGCTACACTTGTGAGAAATGCTGTCCCATGTTTAATCAACAACCCTGGAGACCGGGTGGCATGTGTGAAGGTGACTTTTTTTCTGGCCTCAGCTACATATTTTAGTAGACTTCTAACCCAGTCAAAGACCACTGTACCATGAAAGTGTAGTTGGGAAGGGAAGCTGGCGCATTGTTGCCTTATCAGGATTTCACGTTCATATTAAATCATTTAAATGTGTAATTGTGGAAGGTTAGATTCCATTGACATCTCCTTTGAATTAGTGTCTATGTAAATTCTCACAATGTCTAATCACACGCATTTTCTCACCGATGTGTGAGTCTTTAGCTGCTACATCAAAGTTACTCTCTGTTTGACGGCTTGATGAGGCTGCAGTTAAACGTTTACGCTTCTGTTTTTACACTCTTGTTTTCGTTCACATTTAGTCGAATGCTTCCACCATTTGGTCGTTCCCACGTTTCGATGCCGTTTTTTGGACAATTTTATACTCCCCGACCATCGACAAGCTTGAAGTATTCAACCAAATTTATTTGATCCTCTTTACGCATGACTTGCAGCTAAGTAGGACAAATTGGGATTTGGGGCAGCAGACAACTCGACATCCTTGGAGGGGAGAGTAGAGGAACTCTAGGCGTTAACATTTCGAGACTGAGTTGATTGAAAGCGCTTCTGGTTACCCCTATAGCCGGTGGATCTCACATAAATACACTTTAGAGTGCAATTGTCACGGCAAAGCCGACTCCTGCGTGTACAATCAGACTGTGGCAAACCTTCAACTCAGTCTCAACCGCTACAATGTGCGCGAGGGAGGCGGTGTATGCATCGGCTGCCGGGTGGGTTGCCAGACCTTTTACCTCTTCTTCCCACGGGACCAAAGCGGTCTAACGTCCTTGTCGCCCATTTTCTAGGAACAAACCACGGGCATTAACTGCGAAGACTGCACTCTCGGCTACTACCGTCCACTTAATGTCAGTGCGGACGCCAAAAGTCCCTGCGTCCCCTGCCAATGCAGTCTGCGCGGATCGACGGGTGTCTGTGTCTCCAATGACGTGTTGATGCCCGAAAAGGTGAGCTTATCCCCGTCTTTTCAATGAATGCTTGGTCTTTGTGTGCCAGTAGTGACTCTCCGACATGACGTGATAAAAAGGGGTCCGAGTCTCACAGCATAGAAGTTACGGAGTTTCAGACGACCACCGCGAGGGCACAAGGCGCTTTTGTTCTCTACCCAAACAAATTACAGGCTAATTTTAACCCTTCCTTCCCCAATTAAATGCAGCAAAACAAGAAGGGATTTAGGGTACTCCAATGTAATATTCGACTCCTTTCGACACTCTTTTTAAATGATTTGTGAAGTCCAAACGTCATTTGCTAGAGAAGAACCCAAAGTGCCCCTTAAGAGGACACTTCTCGCCATCAGTCATCAGTGAATATGTTTAATTCACCATTAGAACTTAAAATTTAGCTTCAATTCGGGCCGAAAAGACTACTTCATCTGCTTATTAATTCGTATAAGGCTTGAAAGGGCCCCGCTGGCCTGTTCATTCAGCCAGTCTCTCCTATCCGCTCCTCGCAAAGCATGTGGTTAAAGGGAGGGGCCTTGCAAGACCGAGACGGAGAACCGCGAGGAGGGTTGGGTCAGGCGAAGGGTGAACGGAGCCTCGCCCAGACCCAACCACGCACAGAAGGTGTTCCCTTTTTCCGTTTCCCCGGCAGAAATGGACGCTGTCACTGGTCGAAGTTACCTTTAACCACCCTCCAAGACCCGGGTGGGTAAAATTTCTTTTCTTTCACAAAGGGTATCGTAATCGAGCTGCCTTTACCGCCTTCACATTGGGAGAAAAGAAGGTTTCTCATGGTGCCATGTAGTGTTTTGCTTTTGAGGTACACAAGCCATCAATTACTTGTCGACTGTTCAAGTGGAATGCGGAAGTGTGGTGGTCCTCTTCATCACGCAAATTTTGATAAATTGCAAACAAATCGCTCATTAGTGGGTCTAAAGTAGGGGGCCAAAGTGAGAACCGTGTTTGCTGGTTTCCTTAACAAAAATGCAATTGGATAAAGAGGTTTATTACAGCCCACTGCCTTCTCTATCACACCATTTTTCATCGTCCGATGTAAAGCTTTCACGAAGGCAGCCAGGCGGACAGCCCTTGGGGATCTTTTTCAACACGTAAAAGGCAGACTGTTCCACTCGCTTGCCTCCATTAGAGGACTCAAAGCCCCATAAGATGAGGTGTCGAGCACCAGATTAAAAGCAATTTGTCATCGCGACGAATTTAAAGCCTGCCGGAGGAGAATGCGTGGCATTTGTTTACACTCAGAGTATCGTGACCTTTTCCCTTTCCCTCCTTCGGGTGCACGAGGCTAAGTGTCGTCACAAACAAACAGTGAAAAAAGAGATAAGCACACGAACAGGTCACACAGTAGCCGGTGCCAAGGCGGAAACTGTGGTGTGTGCGGTCGGTGTTGTCTCTGTTTACGTTGACGGCAGAGTCTCCTGATGGACACCCTGGAGGACTGCCTGGCGGGCTGGCTGGCTAGCGGGACGAACAAAGCGTCGAATCTAAATAAACTTCTGTTACCGTGACCGCGTGCGTCCGTGTAGTCTTCAGAGTGTCCGTCTGCATCTGCAAGCTGCGTACGGCAGATTGAAAATTCACATGTTTCGGCGTCCGAATGCCGAGGCTGTGGCCGCATGTCGCCCGCCATGTGGGGCTGGCGAGGGCTGCCCTCACAGCGATATGCGAGGAACCACTGGCTCATGAAACACTCCCGGTCTCCACAACCTCGGCAGAGTGATGGAAGTCATCAGCTCTCTCACTCGACAAATCCGCTCACTTCTCGCTTCACCCGAGGCCTCATACCAGCAGGGCTCTTTGAAGGACCCTCCATGTTCAAGTGCGAGTGTTTTGTAGGCGAGGAATCTCATTCCGAAAGGTGGTCGTAGAGGCAAGGATGGAGTAAACGCAGCCGCCTTTCAAAGCCTTTAACGACTTGTCTACGTATGGTTTTTTAACGATTCTGCAACTCTTCCCCCAACGACATTCATTTTTCCCCAAAAAGCGACTTTTATTAATCAAACGAGATTCTTAAGTGGCTGAAGTGTTTGTTTGAGAGATGACCACAGCGTGGCTCCTCGAAAGATCACTCACGTTCAAGTGGGGATGTTTCGTAGGCGAGTAATCTCCTCCTGGAAAGTGGTCTTGTTGGTTGTCCCATGGAACCGTGTCGCCAAGCATGTAGTAAACTCTGACGACTTGTCTACTACTCCACAGCTATTCCCCTAGCGCCACAGTGGAATGAAATTCTGGCCGCCGGCATCTTCGACGCGTTCCACTTACAAAGTCGGGCGCCTCAGTTTCGGAGTGTCCATTCAGCAGTGTTTCGCAGACGAACCCTAATGTTTGTATGCAGAATCAGCAAACACGAGATGATAATATGGTCATTTTACACGCGACTGTTTCTAACGACACACCTTTGTGCAGCAACCCGGTGACTGCATTTGTCGCGAGGGCTTCGCCGGTCGGTTGTGCGACCGGTGCGCGGAGGGCTACTACGAGTCGGCCACCAGCCCGGGCGAGTGTCTCCGATGCCCCTGCGACGTCGCCGGCTCGCACAGAGGCCAGGGCTACCGGTGTCAGCCACCGTGCAACTGCAAGGCAAGCCTTACTGAAGCCTCTGTGAGTAGACAACGTTTTTCTCTCGCCTCACAGCACGCTGTGTGTGCTTTAGCCCAACGTGGATCCCGACTCATTGTGCAAGTCCTGCCTGCCCGAACACTTTAACCTCGATGACAAGGATCCGGAGGGCTGTCAGGCCTGTTCCTGCATGGGACTAAGCAAAGAATGCCAGAGTGTTTCCATTGCAACTGCCAGGGTACGTCTGTTGTGACCACCTTTTCCATACGCATGAGGAGAGAAAAGAAGACCCGCTTATTTTTATTTTTCAGCGGCTGGAACAGGAAGGCAAATTAGGGACGGTGAGTCGAGAGTTTTTCACGAATTTCAACCGTGCATGTCTGCATGCTACTCGAGAAGTCAATCACCTTAATGATGTACTCGCGAGAATTCTCCTAAATTCCCCTCCTACTGAGGCTCATTGAGGTTGATGAGTAAATTTTTCCCACTATTTCGTATGACTGACAAACGGTGTTCCTTTGAATGCGCGCCAGAGAGATTATTCCTCCGCCTGGTGAGCGCATAAGTCCCCAAAATGAGGCATGCAAAACTCTAGCCTCCAATCTGTGCCTGCCCGTCTAATTTCCTGGTGAAAAGTAATACGACAGGCTTCTTCATGCAGCCTTGACTAGACGGCAGTCTGCAGTCCAAAGAGAAACACGCCGTCATAGTTAGCCAAGCCTTTGGGCCTACATTAGCGGCCTGAAAGCCTGTTTGTCTCTCAGAGGCATTTTCAAATGTTCGTAGTCCTTCGTTTGGCGTTTCGTATCAGAAAGGCGAAACACCATATTGTCGGTGAAGTGGCAGCTGCTATAATGTAAGGAATGCCAATCCTCTGTGGCAGCCTTGGAGTCTTCTGCCGGCAGCGGAGAGGCGAAGAGACGTCCTCGTGGCGTGTAGGCGAGAAAGGTGAATGCGGCACTCTCGCCTGAGCCATTCCAGCATGCATCTGCACTCGCGCGTCGGCCACACGCTTTGGCAGCTACTCTTCTCCCCGTAGGGACAACTTCGTGCAGACAGGAGTGGAAGAGACGGCTCGTGACGAAGTCCCTCTTCACCCATCCACTTTTATTGGTAGCATCAGGCTCGTTCGTGGGCATTCGAGACTGGAAAGAGACAACGGTGGACGGCGACTGCGAACCCCTCTTCAAGTAATGATTGTAGTGCATTGCAGGGCATCCTAAAGACCCTCCTCGGAACCTCCTTGTGGGATATGGCCGATCCGCCAAACTTACTCCCCTTTTCTACTCCTCCAATCCTTGGATTCAAGCCTTTTTGCCTCAATTTGGGATTTTTAGCCCCACGTACACTTTCTGCCCCACTGGGCAACTTCGCCTAAAGTACATCAGAATTGGAATTGGGTTAACAAGGCTGCTCCACCCTCATTTAGAAGACTGGCAGCGCAGAAGAGAGGTTGTCTGACTCGAGGAAAGAAGGAGAACAACGCAATGACGAGGGGATTTAGTGCCTCCAAGCAGGATTTGTAGAATTAGGCGGTAATTTGTTTGGAAATGCATTTCGCGATGTGATTTGCCTCACTGCCTTCCTCCAATCTTAACACTGAACTTGTCGGTGGAGTTGAATACTCCCGCCTTCCATGACTTTAAACGCCATCGAAGCCGGTTCAGCAAAGAGAAAGTTGTCAATCTCAACGCATCGCTGTGGAAAGTGGACGTGAGGCAGATGTTCTTTAATCCAGATTTTTACCTCCCGCCTGTTCGATCCTTTGGGAGGCAGCTTCTTTCCCAATTATTTCACAAGTTCACCTCACAATTCCTACATATAAATCAGCCTTAAGAAAGTAGAAGTACTTCTTTTGTAGGTAATACTGGAGAATTTACTGCCTCGGGTGGCCAAATACTTTCCTAATTGCCAATTACTTCCGCTCTGTTATTCCAGGTTGACACTTTGGAAGGCTGGAGTCTCGTCGTGCCCTCCTCGCCTCGCTCCCTTGCCGTAATTCCGACTAGCGCAGGCGCGTCAGCGGACGAAGTCGCGAGCACTCGGATGCTCCGAGTGAACTCCGAGGATGCTGAATTCGCGTTGGGTCCACCGTCAGCGGAGCCGGGCAGCGCCACCTACTGGAGCGCTCCGGCGGTCTATCTGGGCAAACAGCTCACCGCGTACAGACGCGATCTGGAGGTTATCACCCGTTTCGCCTCCCCCACCATCCGGTCGACCACCTCGGCGTACGACAACTACACCCTCTCACGAATTTGGATCACCGAGCCCGACGTTGTGATTGAGGTGAGGACTCACGTCAACTCAATGCATTTGTATTCTTGGGAAGAAAATGAGCAGAGATGTACATTCTCCTGCCGTGTCCGCCACCACCCGCCCAACTGAACACGCTCACGGAGCGTGAACGGGCGAGAAAATTATTAGGTCGAAGCTAAAACCGACGGCCTCTTTTAAGCTTTCAAGCCGCTTCCAGAAGATCCGGTCTCGTCCTTCTCTTCCCTTAACATGTCAGAGATACCCGCTGGCTTTCTTATCTTCGCGCCTCACCGATGGTGAAAGGAAAGGACATTTAAAGTCGAAATATTTCGACTCTGGTTTTTATTCTTCATCCTCTTAAGTTTACGCTCTGACAGACCACTACTTTCACGCAGACTAACAGCAGTGTGCCTCAGTTTGGCCCCCTTCTCGGGACGGGGGACGAGGTTAAGTGGAATATATTGAAGTTTTGGGGTTAGAAGGGGACTTTTCTACAGCATTTTATTAGCGCAAGCGCGGAAATGTGAACAGAGAGTTGGAGAACAGTCCATTATGCCACAAAATTCCATGCTGAGGCATGTGGGACCGCCTCCTACATCCGGTTAAAATCGCCTATGCTTTCGAGGGTGAAATCTTCCTTTTCAGGGCCACGGGATCCGGCTGGGTTACAGTCCGTCGCCGGAGGATAGGCGGGTCCACAGGGTGCAACGCATTCGTCTGCACGAGTCTAACTTCCGCGTTTTGGTTGAGGCGGGCAGTGGAAGTTTGAGTCGCATTCCTATTCACCAGACACAAGCTACAGGCGTGGGAAGGCAGCAGGCATATCCGGACCCAACCGAGCGTGAAAGGTATCGCCTGCTTTGCTCTTCTGCGCCCGAGCAGTCGTTGGCCAGATTTGTGCCATAATTCGCCCTTTCCATCCCATTTTATGTGGCACTTTTGGTCTGTTTTTCGCCATAACCAACCACGATTTTACATTGTGAGTGTTTTGGTCAGGCATGTGAAGAATCCTCTCATGGAGGAGATTGTGTAACACCGATGCGTCCTGGCACGGATTTTACAGTACTTAGTTGGCCAATTTGTGCTTCATTCACTCCCCGACGGCCGCATAAACGAGACGCTTCGGTCGACGGGGTGGGAGGCGGATCCACGACGGCATAAGGCTGTACATGTTCAGCCGGTTATGCAGCTTCTCAGCGGGTGTAGACCTCCTGTCCTTCAGAAGTTAGACGGGACACCATGCCAACTGAGATGGAGGAGTGTTTGAACCACACTCCATAAATTCTTCTAACCGCATTCTGCTGAAATTCACCTCCACTCAAAGTTGGTGTAAAGGACTAAGTAAACAAATAAACGCAAAAAAGGCAGCGTAAAAGAGTCTAAGCTCAACCGCTCACCTCGAGGCGGACGGAGGACTGAACGGACGCGTAAATAACCCACCAATTTAGTAAAGAATTAAGTAAAATAAGATGGGTAAGCAGAGTACCAATTGCCAGTTTATTTAGTTGTTTATTTATTTGTTTGTGAGCCTGAGTGGTGCGGTAGGCGGAGCGGAGGAATTGTGAACAACCACGAAATAGATGGAGGAACTCAAAATACATCAATGAAGTAAAGCGTGGAGTTATGAGATGGAGGAGGACGCCAGTCGCGGAAGACCTCCAGTTCATTCACTCAGCCCGCTTTAAGTGTTGCTTCAGAGCCAAAACGCCAGAGAAAGACACGAACAACCCCCTCCCGTCCCCACCCCCCTCCTCCTCCTCCCCGGCACATTTTATCGCCGCCAAATCTTAGGACTGAAGGAGATCAGCAGAGACTTACTTTGTAGCAGCTCCCGAGTCGACTACACCCGCGCCGGCCGACCAGCGACCACGGTGGACATGATGACGGTGCTCTCGAATGTCACCAGACTCTACGTGAAGGCCAAGTACACCGACGACCAGACCTATTCCGAGTAAGTTCCGCTCGACTGAGGCGCGTCTGACCACAGCAATGCCATCTGCCCCTTCCGTGTCTTCTGGGAGAGTGGGAAAACGGGTTTTTTGTCGGTTAGGAGCATCTCGTGGTCCTGAAGTACTCTGCTGACAGTCAAGTAGAGACTTTAAAAATGCCGACTTCGATATCGTCTATGCAATTCATCCAGTAGGATTTCAATTCCAAAGGAGAGGTCAGGAAGGTGGTTTTCCCCGGACTCTTTGGGGCCAGTTGTCTCCCGTGGCCGGCAGAATTCTTTTCTTAGTGAATGAAGGGGAGGCTGGACACCCCCTCGCCTCCTTGTCTGCCTCCAGTGGATTCGGTTGTTCGTCTTGGGCTGATCGTTGGGTTGTCAAGAGGATCTCGACGATGTCATCCCAATTTTCGTAAGGCCACAAGTGTAATGTGGCCTCGAGCGGTGCAGGCACCTCGAGGACCGAGTCTGGTAATCAGGAGTGAATGAGGTCACTCTGTCACTTTCTGTCGACACCAAAAAAGAACGTGGGTGTCTGAGCCAGTGGAAATCTGGACGTTTTCCCTCGCGTCCGCGCACTGCTTCTTTCGGCCCGCATCTCCCGGCTGTTTCAGCAATCCTGTGGAGGCGATTCTGCTCCTCGGGAAAGAGGATCTTTCTGAAAACTCCATTCCTCCGCTATTTTGAACTGATACACCGAAACGTTGCGCTCAGATCGCTCTTCCTTAGGCCACGTTGCATTCGAGTTGCGTCCGCAGATGTTGACAAACCACTTTTTTCTCCTCTTTCTCCCTCACATAATCATGGTATCAAATCACATTTCCCACTACCGAGGAGCGCAAATAAACTCTACTGTTTTCCCAATGTCTCCGTCTGGAGGGGACCCAAAACACTGCGCTTCTGAAGGGAGTCGTTGAGGGATAACTGCAAACTCTCGCGGACTGATGGGCTGACAGTCGCGTGGTCAGAAGTGCAGACTGGGAATTAGAAATTTCCGTGGGAATTTGGCCACAAAATCGTTTATCGTCCCATAGAAAATGATGCGAAATTAAGGGGAAAGTGGAATTTCTTGTCCTGGGATTCTAATGCGTTAGGGCATTAAACTCAATGACAGTCAAGTTTTATGATTAAAAAGTGTCTTACTTGCATGCCACAACAGCGTTTTCTTCTCTTTCCACCGCTAGACTGCGTCGCGTTGCCATGGAACGTCCCGAGCGTCGAAACACCACCAATGGCCTCCTGGAGGGACTTCGGGGGATGGAGGAATGCCGATGTCCCCCAGGGCACCGAGGCACCTCCTGCGAGGAGTGCGAGGCCGGCTACTGGCGGGACCCCCTCCACGGCAGCCGCGAGTCCCGCTCAGGCGGGGACAATCGCCGCCTTCCTCGGCCTGGTGAATCCCATCTACGGACGGGCGTGTGTCCGCTGCGACTGCAATGGCAGGGCGGACACGTGTGATCCCAACACCGGACACTGTCTGGTACGTCTGTCGCTCCTCAGCAGTGACTTTCAACATAACACCCGGTACAGAGCCCCCAGGAGATCTTATCTTCCCTTCTTCCATAATTTTTTAATGCTGTGAGGTTGGAACCTACGAAACGGGTTTTTTTTGTTAACACTGTGTTCAGATGAGAGTGAGAAATAGACATTGTGACTTCTTGAAAGCATTTTTCTCACTCATTTCGTAAGAACTGTCTCTGTTTGCATTCCATTTCTGTTCCACTTTTCGCCGAAATCTGTCTTTTACGCAGCCAAGGTTTCGAGATACATTAATGATGGATCAACTGGTGGAAAAAGTGTTCGGTGTTGGCTCCAGAAGTCTCCTTTCAGCAAGTTGAGTATTGTCGTGGAAAGGCGACTCGAGGAAGACCTCCGACCCATGTTGAGGAGGAGGAGGAGAAGGAATTAGAGACGACCGTGGAACCCGATCCACACAACCATTCGTGAACTCGGACCGAAAGTAAATAGGAATTAGCCATCCAAGCGGTTGTGATAAAACATCTACGTAAAACAAAATGCTCAGAAAAGCGAGTGGACTCGCAGATGCCGTCCGAACGAATTGGCGCAGATGCAGACGACCGGCCGACTGACCAAGCGAGCGCAGGAGTAGTTGCCTAACTTTGTTGCTGCCTTCGCCGTCGTTTTTACACCAGACCATCACTCTTGACGAAAGGGAAAGTCGAAAAGCATCCAGCAAATGAGTGGATAAGAAAACACTGCCAGGAGACTTCTGGGAGCAGAAATTTCACTGAAAAGAATGTGGTGGAATGCCAAAAGAGTGGCCATTCACTCTTCCTTCCTTCCTTCCTTCCTTCCTTCCTCCTCCAAACGGGCTTCACGTACTGTCAACACAAATTATAGTTTCGCCACATGCTCCACATTCACACGGTAATATTTCACCTACCGACGGATTATTACCTTTTTTTCCTACTCACAAATTATTTTTGAGAGATAAAGATACCATAACCAAAAGGGTATTGAAAGAAAACTTGGAATGTTTTGTCAACTCTAAGGGAAAAGATTCCTGTTCGAAAGCCACATTTGATTTGTCCAATTGTTGACAGAAGGTTGTAAGTGCCAAAGGAAAGTTTTTTACTTTGAATGCAAAGAAGTGTGTTTTTTTTTCGTTTTTCACTCCTGTGCGAGGCCTATTTTATGGCCTCCAACGTAATATTCATTCGCACTGGATGAGTTCACTCGAAGACACCGAGGGCATTGATCCGAGTGGCCAGGCGACTCAGCTCTGTGTATGCCTCATGGGAAGGAGATTTGTGGCTGATCTGTGTGCCGCCTCCACCCTCAACCGGGGTTGGGGAGGGACGCTGGCCTCGAGTGCCACTGGGGGACCAAGTTGACGTTCATCCTTCGTCTCCTCCCCAGAACTGCAAGTACAACACGCACGGACCGCACTGCGACCAGTGCGCCCCGGGATTCCACATGGACAAGGGCAAATTCGGTCCCGACATCTGCCAGCCCTGCGAGTGTCCCAGTCTGCTGAACCAGAAGGCCAACTCCTGCATCAGCCTGTCGGGCAGGAGCCTGGGCGCCTTCGGATTCGGCCTCTCCAAGCCCTACGCCTGTCTGGACTGTGCGGAGAAGTGAGTGCATCACACCCTGTCCCCTCGTCCTCCCCACCCTCGGCCACGAAGCGGGTAATTCTTTGGGTGGAGGGTGAGGGCAGACTTAGTTTTGGGGTTGAAAGTGTATGAAAGGGAATTGTCTAGCTGTTAAGCCTTCCATGACGAGGCAGCACTTGAAGTCCTCCTCATCCACGTCCTCCTCTTCTTCTTCTTGGCGAGTGAGCGGAGCGCACACAGAGTAGAGACGCTAAATTTCCTTAGAGTCGCCTAAGTTTGGCTGACAAAGTAGACGCTTGTTCTTTAACGTTTGAATCTCACCTCCTTACATGAAAAGGTCCACTCTTCTCACCTCGCCTTCCCCGGGCATAAGCCAAGATTCTCTCGAAGTATGGGGAAGGCGCAAAAACCCACGTAGTCGTGGTGACAGTTCACCGAGAGGGCGTCAAAAGTTAGCAAAATCACAGTGGAGAAGGACAGTCGAGTTGACTTCAGCTTACCGCGACTGTCGCGCTTCCATCGGCCGGTTGGTGGAAGTTGGATCAGTCGGAGTAGGCCGCAGACTCATCCACTTCGCGCCTTCTTTCAGCACTCGTGGCCAATTTTGTGAGGCTTGCACCGAGATGCACTACGGGAACCCGATGTTGGGTCAGCCCTGCCGACCCTGCGACTGCGGTCCCATGGCGACAGGTTGTGACAGCATCACCGGTGAATGCCACTGCGGGTACCACACCAAGGGACCTCGGTGCATGGAATGCGAGCCGGGCAGCCATGGCGACCCTCAGCGAGGGGAGCCCTGCACTCGTGAGTCAAAACCCACTTCCTAATGAGCAGTTTTTGAGCTTAAAAGGGAAGGAGATGCACCTGTAAGGGAGAAAGTCCAAAGAAATCGTAAAAGGCAGTTTGGATTGTATCTCACGCCGTTATTATTTGGATTAGGTCTGTCGGAACGCGACTTTTTCCTTGTCATGCTTGACAGCACAGGGGGGGAGTGCGGCGATAAAAGCCTTGTCTCTCCAACAAGTCGCAGCGACTTGCTGGGGTTCTCTCAAGCCTGTGCACCACTTGTTCTACTCCAAATATTAACTGAACTCGCGTATTTTTGTGCCCGTTTTAAGCCTGCGGATGCCACCCGGTTGGCAGTGAGAACATAGACTGCGACAATGTGACGGGCCTGTGCCTCTGTAAGCTCTTCTACGAGGGTCGACGCTGCGACCGTTGCGTGTTGGGGCGAGGCAACGTGGACGCCGGTTGCCCGCCCTGCATGTGTGATCCTCTGGGCTCCCTGCCCTTCACCAAAGCCCCCTGTGACCCCGTGACCGGTCAGTGCTTCTGCAAGCCTGGGGTTGGCGGAAGCCTCCAGTGCGATCGCTGCGCCGACGGTTTCTACAACCTCGGCAGCAATGGCTGCCAGCGTGAGTTGGGGAAAAGTTGACTTGGCTACAAAGGGGCTCCAGCATCCACTCATCATCTCCACTTTATGACCTTGACAAATCGGTTCCTCTCGCTTCTTCACCTTTGACTGTATATAAGTGCCTCTTTCTGCCAACCATGTTCGCCGGGTATTCAGACCCTTGGCGGCACCACGGAAGTGGAGAGTTAGGGTGGAGCATTTTTCACGATTATAGTGTGTTTGGCGGCTTTCAGTACAGAAATTGGGGAATTTCAGCTGATGTTTATAAGGACGCTGAAGTACCATTTGAGTAGCAACCCGAAAGGCGCGGAGGGAATTCTTTCATTTTTGGCCATACAAGTTTTTGATTGGCGAGAGGTAATACCAAACGGACGCTAAACCTGCAGCTAATTAGTACCTCGTGTTATTTTGCTGCGTGTGTGCTACTTAAATACATTTGAGTGCCAGCCGGGGTAGCTTAACCAAAAGAACCTTTCGCTGAATCCTCTACTGCCCCACTTCAGGAACACGGCCACCTTCCATCTGTCGGTCATAGATCGGTCCGTTTCCGATTAATTAGATACCACTTACCGTTTCTCTTCGTACAAATAGCCTGCGAGTGTTCGGCCCGCGCGCTATCAACCGCCTGCCACCCGACGACCGGCCAATGCGAATGCGGCGAGAACGTGATTGGCCAGAAGTGCGAACGCTGTGTGGTGCGTTGGACTATTCCCATAAAAATACCGAGGCATATTCGCCTTCCAATGATTACCACAAGCATTACCTTTATCAGCAACAAAATAACTCGCTTTCACCAACGGATTCTAAGTTTTGGGGTTGAATGGCTTTGCTTTAGACGGGCTACTACTGGAACGGAAGCGAGCCACACTGTCTACCCTGCGACTGTGGCCCAGGCTCTCTATCCTCTGACTGCGACATGTCCACAGGCCAGTGCCGATGCGGACCGCGAGTAAGTGGCCGACGCTGCGACAAATGCGATTCCGGCTTCTGGGGCCCTTCTCCTCAGGGCTGTCAACGTAGGTTTAAGCAGCGGCGAGCTGCACCGCCTCTGGCTTCACTCGACCTTTCCCATAAGACTGAATTGTTTATCACCTCGCAGGCTGTCCGCGATGTCCAAATGGCCTGGTGTGCGATCAGTTAACTGGAAAGTGTATTTGTCCGCGAAACACTGTCGGCGACCAATGCGAGTCCTGTGTGCCCAACTCCTACGACTACAATCCCGTTCTTGGTTGCAAGGTGAGGCCCCCTTCGGTGCGCTTAAGGTCCTCGCATCGCGTTCTCCACCGCCTCTGCACGAAGTTGTGAATATCTGCTGTCTGAACACACCTTCCGGAGGCTTCTTCGTGCACCTCGCAGATTACGAATGTTTGATACTTTCAGGATTGTAACTGCTCAGCGATCGGTACAGTGAGCGCAACCGGCGGCTGTGACCTCGTGACGGGTCAGTGTCCTTGCAAGAGCGGCTACGCGGGTCGGGACTGCGGGGAGTGCGCGCCGGGCTACTACGGCTACCCCGACTGCAAACCGTGCATGTGCAGTTTGGCGGGCACCCTCCGAAACGCCAGCAATGGCGACCATATCACCTGCGACCCCGTGACTGGCGCCTGCTTGTGCAAAGCCAATGTGGAGGTGGGTGACCGAGGCATTGGGCTCCATCTTCCGCCCTCACACATGCCTGGTGTAATTTTAATTCTTCCTTTTAGGGAGAGAAGTGTGACAAGTGCATTCCGGGGTCGTTTGGCTTAAGCGCCGATTACCCGCTAGGTTGCTATGCGTGCTTCTGCTTTCCCACCTCGAAACCAGCCCGGTGTGAACAGCTCAAGGGCTACCGATCGGTGCCCGAGGTGCCTCGCAGGCTTCAGGTGACAACTTAACGAATTTGTGACTGCAGCTGGCACAAAATTTACATCCTCAAAGTGAATCTATTAAAAAAATTAACACCGTAAAGAAATTCTGTTTATTTTGCGCCTAATTTGCCAGCGATTTATACGTGAGTACCATTTCAATCTGAGGTCAACTGATTTCTCGGTTCCCCGTTCTACCTACTTAATAGCGTTAATAAGTAGACGATGGGTTTACCTGGTTAAGGTCACATTTGAGTGTTTTTTGCAGTTGGTGGGTACCGACAACCCGTATATGCCTGGTGGTCCCGTGGTCGACCTCGATTTAACCCTAGAGACGAGCACGGGATTCAGCCAACTGCCAGACCTGACCGTGGGCCAACACCAATTCAAATGGCGCTTCTCCAAGAACATGCCGACATTCCTTCGTCTGCCCGACCTGAAAGGACCCCAGGTTAGGCCTTATTCCATCTTTTTTACGGGCCAAACATTTATAGTTGACGAAATGAATGAAACTGTAAGGCAGGAATTGTGTTCTCTGGGCGTAATTTCAAAATCATCCTCAGAATGCTAAGTTATGAAGAAAAGGGCATTTTGGAAGCAGGCGACGTCGTGAGTGGACACAGTTGGCGAGTGGTGTTGGCGAATTGCAGGATGATTACGGTGATTAGCCTGAAACACTCCTCCCTTTTCTCAGACTCGCAGCTACGGCTCCATCCTGGTGGAGGTGCACTCCGACTGCCTTCCGACAGCCAACTGCGGCCTCGAGGTTCCCGAGGAGGGCACAGGGGAGCAGTTGCGCAGGACTCCCTCCGCAGATCGGGCGGTGTTGGAGGATCCGGACAGGATTTTCGCGCGCATGACAGCTCTCAATGGCCAATTGGAGTTTGAGTATCAACCAGAAGTAGGCGAAAACTTGTTGGCAATTTTGTATAACATCGTGAGCCATGGCTAAAAAGGCGTCCCAATTTCCCGGCAATCAGTGCTGCTGGTGAAATATAAACAGTTTGCCTTCAAGCGAGTATACAGAATAAAATTATAATTACACAGCGTCGGCCGCCTCCATACTCATTAAATTTCGAGTGAAAAGAAGAGAATCCCCGCTTTAGCCCACTTCGCCTTGTATTACAGCGTCTTCCGCCACACACGCCCGTTCGGCCGGCGATTTGGCCGCACAGTACAACACAATTTGGATGCGCGAGAATGACTGGGTCCTCACTCGCATCCTCACGCAGCACCTCCGTGTGCGACCCAGTCGCGCCGCCCTCGTGCTCGCCCTCACCAATATCACCTCCTTCTCCGTTCGCCTCGCCTCCCCCGGCATCCCCCTCAAGGCCATCAGGTGGGTGTGTTCTTTAGCCCCACCAGTTTGGGTCAATTTTTAGGCAAATTGCTAGAAAATCAGGAATAACTCGCTTTTCTGCACTTTTTTAGTGGGTAACACTTTGATTTGGCGTGAATCCATCAGGCTGGTTGTAAGACAGGCTATTTTTTATCATTTCGCAGTAATCTACGGAAATGTTGAATACACGCTGTACACCGTAACTCTTTGATTTGTTGTCACCATTCATTTCAGCGTAAACTACCGTCTGAGGACAGCGAAGAGTGAAGTATTGACGCAACTTGGGACACCCATCACTACTATTGAAACCTGCATTTGTTCCGATGCCGCCAAAGGCGATCATTGTGAGGCAAGTTGCCCAATTACTAGGAGGGTCAACACATTTCTACAGATGCACATAAGTGAGTGTTCTTTTGCCTTTGTAGATTGCCGAGGGTCTCACTTACATCCCGTCAGTCACAATCAAACCAGGCCCCGATGGAACCTACTTTGACGACTTGATTGATACGTCAAAACCCTCGGAAAATGGCACTATACCTGCCGGCGGAAGTGAGACAGAGTTCACTACTTAAGTCGATTCAGTAGCGAGTTTTAAAAAGTGTTTAGTTTGTTGATGTGTTGTCAACCTATTGTTTGTCAGCTTCCGAGGATGTTATTTTAATAAAAAAAACTCACAATTTTGAAGATAGAACCTAGGTTAGTAAATTCCGCGGCGCTAATTGAGAATATTTATCGGCCTTACCTAGGGGAGAAACGACACTGACTGTTTTAAGAGATATCTAGTAGGTTAGGACGATAGCCCTCCCCCTACCTTGGGCCTGACTTCCACCCCATCTATTAACTTAGCTTGGCCTTAACTTCCTATTGAACGACGTATTACTCTACTTTGCAATTATTTGAGTGTTGAATCCACACTGGAATAAGCCGACGAGGCTGATACAGCTGCTGACTGCCTCGTTGGTTTTTAGTTGAATTCTCAGCCATTGTCACTAACAGTGGATTTCTTGCAGACGCTTCCAAAAGATTTTTGCGTTCCCGTGGTGGCCGGGCGGAGCAAACTCCACTCCGTTTAAGGGTGACTCTCGACGCTTTAGATTAATATGTTTGTGTCCTCTTTCTCCCTACCCCCGTTTCTTCGCAGTTAAAGCAGACAAGTTTCATCAAGTTTTCTTTTGCCTTTTAGAGCCCGGATTTGATTTTGCGGGGGGAAGTATAATGGTCTGCGAGTGCAATGGAATGGCGGCAGAATGTCACCCACAGACCGGTTCTTGTGTAAACTGCGCCGGCAACACTGCTGGTGCGCACTGCGAGGTCTGCGCCGAGGGCTTCACCGGTGACCCCCTCAAAGGCATCCCCTGTGAACGTTGCCGGTGTCCTAGTGAAAATGCCAAGTGAATTTTCCATTTAGTAAATCATAAAATGAAATGGTTAAGCGCATGACTTGAGCTCTCCGCTATGCATCCCTTCGGTTACAGCTACGCGAAGACTTGCCGTCCTGACGGCCCCTACGGTCAGTACGTTTGCGAATGCCTGCCCGGCTATGCCGGACAGCGTTGCGATCGCTGCGACAACGGACACTATGGGGACCCCTTGATGATGATTCCTTGTAAACCCTGCGCCTGTAATCCGGCTGGGTCAAGGCATCAGAACTGCCACATGAGAACTGGCCAGTGTGCTTGCCTCCCGGGTATCAGTGGACGGGCGTGCGATGAGTGCCCCGAGGGTCATGTGGTAGACGGCGGACGGTGTATAGGTGGGTGCACTTCGGCTACACTTCCCCACCTCGGCTACAATGCCAACATTCCCACTCCGCGTGGAAATACTCCAAATTCTGTTGGTTATTATCCGCATAGATTGTCGAGGCCAATGCACAGGAGAGTTGCTTGAGCGCGTCTCCGAGGTCAACGCCGAGATGGACGAGCTCGATTTGACAGAGCTGGCCCACCAAGGTTTGAATGATCTCCAGCAGCGGGCCGATCAACTCCTCGAACGGTACAATGCCACAACCCTGTCCAATGAGCGCGATATTCTCGAACGCGTCGCCAAAACTGCCTCTGACTTGTCTCGCATCGCCCTGACCATCGAGACCACAATTCCCAGAAGCATAAAATCTATCGACAACACAAGCTGTACCAATGCAAACGACACAGTTGGTCTCTCGCGTAATCTGGTCAGTCTGGAGGCTCAATTCAACGAGTGGCTGCGATCAATGCGAGACTTGCGGCTTGGACCGGTGGACGAGGCTCTCATTCGACAATGGCATCAGCAGGCCCGGCTGATTCGGCAGGAGATCTCGCGCATTGACCTTCAACGCACCGCTAAGTGGACAGATGAGCTGTTGCAATCTAGTCGAAGGTTGGAGGAGCAACTGGCGGCAATTAAGCAGAGAACCTCCGACGTAGATTACACAGTAAAGATTGACAGGTTAGAACATTATCAGCGAATGCAGGACTGGCATTTAGACTCCCAGTTACAACAACTTTACCGAATGGGTAATCAAACACAACGTGGCTTGGTGAGAAATTCGATTAAACACGGTCTACTGAAACCGTTTGAGTAGCACTTATTTTGTAATGTTTGGCTTCCAGGAATCAATTCTCAATATCCAAGAAGTTATGGATATCACCAAAGGCGACGCAATTGATACAATTCGTTCAAACCAGAGCAGTTTTGAGGAGGAATTGGATGATGTTAAAAGTAACGTGACGGACTATCAGACGCCGACGCTAAATGAGCTCAATAGGCTGTCAGATCTTCTGGAGAAGAAGGAGTCCTTCAGCCAGGTTTGTTACTAATAACGGACCTTCTAGCAAGTTCTACCCCTTGCAATGACAATAATTCTCTCGCTGCAGCACATGTTTATATGGCACATGTTAGGCTTTCCATCTTTACCACTTAGCGCTTGTCTGTTTGCCCTTTCTCCATATCAAGGTGAGCACTTAAACTTCTCATCGGTACCCAAAATCTCCACTTCCGGAGTGATTTTTGGTCGTGGTGAATTGTTGCTTTAATAGATTTCTGCCAAAAGAAGAGGAGATGTCACTGGTCGGTTGAGGTGAATGTTTCATTATGGCATCCCACCAGCTGCAAATCGGATCGTTTTGCAAGTAGCCTCTAAATTGGAAAGGTCATTTTTCCCTCTCACCTTGAACAGAGAAACTGCGTTGGGGAGGGAAAATTTTTACCCCACTAGTCCCAAGTTGGTGAGCTTTGGCAACACAGGGATATGTGTGCAGTGACCCTGTTAAGTTTTGGACAATACCGCCTTCCAACTGCCTTCGGCTGATTGTGACCTGTGAACCAGGGTGAAAGGGAGAGCAAATTGGCCGTAATTACCATGTTGTACCAAAAGTCTGCAATGAGTGAGGACACAGAAGACATACTAGTGTTTGTAGGTCGAAAAACCAAAGATGTGACTATCAAATGCCCCTGTCAACAAACAACAATTTACGTGTTTAATTGGCCCATTTTCAGTCCCATTTTATCGCATATGTCTACATCCGTGTGTAGCAAATTAACAAGAACAAAGTGGAGTAGATTTAAGTGTGAAACAACAGTGTGCTTGTGGCTATCGATAAGGTCCACTAACGCCACCGTGTTTTACAAGATTTCCATCAAAGATAAAATGCTACAGAAGCGTGCAAAAATTGGTAGAAAGGGTTTGTTGAAGCTGCAGTTTCAAACCAACATTTAGAGGATGATTTGAAAATTTTGAAGGAGGTGATTTCGAGCCTTCTGAGAAGCCGCTTTCTGGGAGATGGGATTGGTGAGCATGTCTTCCGGCTGGGTGTCACATAATGTGGCAACTCGAGTCTTCGTAGACGGAATTTCTACTTATTACCTTTTGAGTAGCCGAAGTTTTGTAATTGCAGTTGCCCTCGGCGGTGCCTCCAGAAGTGATCAACAAAGCGCATAATTTGGAGAGCGCTGGAAAGAGAATTGCTGTGGCACTTGACCGAAATGGCGTGGAGCAGACATTGGAGGTACGCGAGACCTACAAGACCATAGCGGACACCATTTTGGAGGCGCAAAGAATCACCGATGAGGCAATGAATGCAATGGAGGCCGGTGGCGGCAAAGACGTCTCCACTGGATCCGTTGAGGCTGCCCTAGCAGATATCCTCGAGCGACACGAAGAAGCAACGGTATACATTAGCCTTAAGCATCCGTAACCTTGTCTTCCTCCGCAAAAGTTACCTTCTCAACTTCTTAGGAGCTTTTTGCCTCACCAAACGTTTCTTTCTCTCTACTCACTCTGCTACAAAAAAACAGATGTGAAAGCACTTGTTTCGGGCATATCAAAGAGCATCTCTGTTAATCTAATCTCCGCGCACGGACTCGAATTGCAGAATCCTAACACCTCATTCTTCTCAGACATGAAAATGGGTACATTTCGAGTGAAATACGCCTCGGATATTTCCAGTGGTACAAACTAGGCTTTTTATATTTTCCTTCATGTGTATAACTGTTTAATCTATGGGAAATAGTCATTATTTGTCCGTAAATACCGGGAGCCCTCAAATAACTTACTTATTCACTAAAAACAACGTTTTCTCCTCTTCCGAGCCCGCTGAAACGATTTTTCGGATTCTCTCAAACAGGCACTGTTGGTATTAACCTTTCAGGACCAAGTCGAGCAACTCAGCGACCGTTTGAAGGACGAACAGATGACAGTCGAGGCCAATTCGGAACGACTGGTGGTGTTGAAGAATTCCTTCGGGGACATCAGCGCCGTCTTGGAACGCACCTTGGACGCCTCTAAAGTAACCAAAGAGCTCGTCAACGAACAACTGGCTCCGCTTGTAGCGCGCACACGTCCGGAGCTGAATGAACTGGCTGCGGCTGTAACAGACGCGCGGAAACGTTTCGATGATGTTGACAAGGAGATTCGTAGCATCGAGAGAGACTTCACTGAGATGGAGGGCACCGCAAACATGGCCAGTGAGTGTTTCCTTCGGTTTTTTGTCTGTTCGTGTCAATATCTCGAATGCATTGCATTCGTCACTTGATCATTTTCAGTCGACCAGGCCAACTCGACACAACGAAGCCTTCTGGAAGCAATCCTCGACACGGAGAAGCGGGTAGAGGCAGTCGATGGGAAGATGGCGGCAGCGAGACGACTCGCGTCTTTGGCGCGCTCCCTCTTGGATCTCACCTACGGTAGCTTGGGCAAAGATCCCATTCCTCTGCGTCTGAGCGGGGAGCGGAGATTGCATTTACACCTTGGTGCCTTACCACGCCACTCGTAGTCGTGTTTTCGACCTCGAGTTCTGGTTCGCGCCTGCTCTGCAACGCAGAACCACGTTCGCCGCTGCAATCGGCATTCGGACAGACTCCGTGATTCTCGTCGGTCGACGGGCTTTTCCTGCCCGTACCGGCATGTTTGCCTTCACAGTGGAGTCCAACGGTAACCTGAGGTTCTCGTGGTCGCAGCCGCATGTCCTCGGCGGTGAAATGGGGATCGAAATTGGTCCTCTGAATGGCTCCTTGACCAGCAGGGTGAGTGGAGTGCACGAAGGCACATCCAGTATTACTGCTTGCTCAGTGGACATCCAACGTTGTTATGAGAAAACGAGCACTAAAAGTAGTACGTTCGGTGGGGAAAGTTGCTGCGTTTCCTTAGCCCAAGCTGTTAATCGTCTTCAGTTATTGCAGAGCAATGTTGAAACTCATCACTACTATAAAAAATAAAGTAGGCGATGTTTTCTCCTCCAGATTCGAGTGACAGCAGTCCCCGGTCGAGTGGATCTCTACCTCCAGGAAGTTCCTAAAGATCGCGATAACCTCGATGGTCTGCCTATTAGACAAGAGACACTGAAAGACGAAAATGATGACGAACTTTTAACCAGCGGCCTCCTGATAGACAACCAATTGGAACTGCGGGTTGGGGGAGCCTTCCATGGCATCACCGGCCCCGCCTCCAATGCTCCGCCTCTGGAATCCTGGGGCGAAGGCGGCGCCGAGGCCCTGTGGACACGACTGATGAGGATGCAGCACGCTAAAGGCTGCCTTTATGAGCTGAAAATTGCCGGACATCGAATGGGTTTCCCTGACTTTGTCAAGGCGGATGCGTCGTGTGTGCAGCAAACTGAGGACTTTTGCAAAATGTGAGTCCTTTTTGGTGAAATGTCGCATTCCCGAGCAGACGTTGTCCGCAGTAGCCAGCTCAGGAACAAGAAGTTGCCTCACAATTACTTCCACCTTTGTTTAGTCACACCAACTTCCGTCCTCTCGTCCGCGACGGCTACGTGTGGCAGAAGACGGCTGACCTGGTGACCGGCCTCCAGATTACTCCTGACCGCCGGCGCCCGCCAGAGGTCGCCTCCGGCAGTGGCAGCGGTGCCGCCCAGGAAGTCTTCCTCGAGTACATGCAACTCCACGATTTCGCAGCTGCCGACGCCTACACCCGCATCTCCAGCTACGACAAAATCTCCCCCTGCACTCGAAACCTCAACATTCACCTGCAAAAACTGGCACCTCAAAAGGCGCACAGCATGGTCCTCACCTTTTACAACTACCGCGAGGTAAGTCGCAATGGGCGTTTGCGGAAAACGGCCAACTTGAATCCACTGGAGTGCTAATCGCCTCCACCACCACTTCCTTTCTGTAAGGTCTACCGTGCAAGTTAGGCGTGCTACAAAAAGAGGTGTGTTGTGCGCTTTTCACAGCAAACACATCTAGTTTGGGGTATTTTCAAAGTCGTGCGTAATGTTTCACACACAAACGCGGTCGTTCTGATCCGAGGGGGCTCTCGCAGCGGTCGGTCCATCAGCGGCTCAATCGCAGCCTTCCGCGCCGCTCGGCCAAGGGGGCGGGCGACTGACTATTAACGTGCTGACCGCCACTAGACGGACGGGTCTCCGTGGTCACGCAAAAGTGCGCGTGTCGTGGAGGCACTCTAGAGCTCGGTCGTACCTTGAAGTGTTTGAGAATGGCACTAAGGCGGGCAATTTTATTCCCCCTACGAAGGACTATGGCATCACGGTAGAGAGCAAAGGCTACGACCTAGTCTGCAGCCGGTGGCAGGGCAATCTGAAGGGCGGCGTCGGTCAGAAGACGCGTGGCATCCGACCAGTCCGTGTATCGCCGATAGCCTCGAATTACTGGGCTGTAGAGGAGCGGATGGCGGAGGACTGCGCTCTGGCCAAGGAGGACGACTACGTTTTCTTCGTGGGCGGCATTCCGCCGGGCCACTTTGAATTGCGCAGAGTGATGAAAAGGTGGGTCGCGCCATTCTCCTCTAACTTGTCAGTAGGGGGAACAGGGGAGAAAAAGTTCTGCCCCACTTCTCCGTCTCTGGAGAACAACCGCAAAATTAAGATTCTTGTGTGCCACAGGTCTCGCCTCGCTTAAACATTTTTATGTCTGCAGCTACGGGTTGACGACCGGCGGCTTCCGGGGACGCATCGGCCTCGCCACGTCGGGTGACCACCTGCCTAGTTCCATTTTAATCGACTCCTACACAAAGACGCCCATCCGCAACTACGGCGACACGCGATTCTCCGACATACGACAGACGGAGGAGGCCTACGTGGTTGTGAGTTGCCTCTTGCGGAGTGACACTGACTGGATGCCGGTCTTCCACCAGCGTCCCCGCCCCTGTCGTTCAGACAATTTTCATTGGCTAATGAGTCGCATGAAATCGGTTCCCGATTGGTCAGTGCCTCCCCGGGAGGACACGGGCTTCGGGTCATGACACGCCAACGATCTTAAGTGGTTTGCCGATGAGATGGTAAATTTGAGCTAAATTACTTGCATCTGGGCTGGTAGTCAGTCCGTAGTTGGTGGAAAAAAAGCAATTTAGAGACTAAAGCGATTCTCATGGTCTCGGCAAAAGCGGAGCTGAGACGCCTTTTTGTCTCGTGGCCTGGGGGCCGCATTCCAACCTCGGCACCAAGAGAACACAAGAATGGCCGGTAGGGGCGTAAAACCTCCCGGGGAGGGGTAAAGCCGCCTCCCTTTGGTCGATGCGTGTTAGGTGGGAGAAGATAGTCGGACGGATCTGTGAAATTCCCTAAAGTTGAATTGTTTGCGTGTAATTAAAAACATAACCGCGCTGAGATTGTAGCCGATTCTCCTCCTCCCGCGCAGAACAACCTCACACCCGCCAACCAGTACTGTTTGACTCTCATGCCCGCGGTCAACTTCACGAGTTTCGAATTGAAGCCCAAATAAGTTCTCTGCGCCCTGGCTGCCCGAGATCAGCATGACCGTGCGTTTCCGGCCAGTCGGCAATGACGAGATCAACCTCCTCCGTATGCAGGTCGTTGAGGTTAGTTTGCTGAATATTGGCCTTTGCGTTGACTTTGTATCCTCTCAGTGGTCTCCAGTGAAGTTGTCCGGTCGTTGGCCGAGTAGTTGCATCGTATCCGCATGATCCATGTGGGGATTCCACCCTCGAGCACTTTGGCAACCCATCAAACGCGTTTTCGAGAGCCCAGCAGAAGCAAAAGTTCCTTTCTCGGGGCGCATTTCCTCGTGACACCTAAAACCTTCCCCATTGAAGGTGGAAGGTTACGTCGACGCCGAGGATCAGCCTCTGCCTGGTCTCTGGTTGGCCACAGCGCCGACGACCCCCGATGGGCGGAATCTCGCGCCACCCTCACGGCTCGTGAAGAGGGGAACGGAAGCGTTTTTTCGTAATTGGAGTGATTTACGGGTTGAAGGTACTCAATCTTGTCGCGGTCGGAGTTCTGCAAGCATCAAATGGTGGTTGAAAGAAAACACACTTTCCTTACGGACTCCTCTTCGGTTTCTCTCTCTGTCTTGTACCTGCCTCCCACACAAGGCAACTTGTCTGTCCGTTCTGTTGACATTCAAGCCTGAACAAGAAGAAGAAGAGGAGGACGTGGATGAGGAGGTCAAGTGCTGCCTCGTCATGGAAGGCTTAACAGCTAGACAATTCCCTTTCATACACTTTCAACCCCAAAACTAAGTCTGCCCTCACCCTCCACCCAAAGAATTACCCGCTTCGTGGCCGAGGGTGGGGAGGACGAGGGGACAGGGTGTGATGCACTCACTTCTCCGCACAGTCCAGACAGGCGTAGGGCTTGGAGAGGCCGAATCCGAAGGCGCCCAGGCTCCTGCCCGACAGGCTGATGCAGGAGTTGGTCTTCTGGTTCAGCAGACTGGGACACTCGCAGGGCTGGCAGATGTCGGGGCCGAACTTGCCCTTGTCCATGTGGAATCCCGGGGCGCACTGGTCGCAGTGCGGTCCGTGCGTGTTGTACTTGCAGTTCTGGGAGAAGAGATCAAAGGTGAACGCCAAATTAGTCTCCCAGTTGAGGGGGGAGGAGGCACACAGATCAGCCACAAATCTCCTTCCCATGAGGCATACACAGAGCTGAGTCGCCTGGCCTCTCGGATCAGTGGTGAAGGTTTATCCGCCCTCGGCGTCGACGGGTGAACTCATCCAGTGTGATTAAATATTTCTTTGGAGACCATAAAACGGGCGTCACACTTAGGGCTTTCTGCCAACTTACTAAACAATTCACAGTCTTTCACAACATTATTTCTTTCGTAATTACGAAAAAGGAACTATTTTTTTGGGTTAACTGTCGGGTGAATGCGGTAAAATTTAATTTTTCATTGGTAGCTAATGTTTTATGTGGTCGTCGCCTATTGTCAGACTGCAATTTAACATTTATAAATATAGATATGGCTCCCACGTTACAGCGTAACTTTCTCAGTTTCAGCTGAACACAGAGTATATAAAAAGGTCGGTTTCATAGTTTCCTAACCTAATAAAAACAAGATGCTGCGGGCCCACTGTTGTAAATGTCAACCACTTGCGAACCGTGTTAATTAAGCTTTTTCTTAACGCATCAAGTCCGCTCCAATCGATTCTGAGCCGGAGAAGCCGACCAAACGCATCACGAGTTTATTCAGCCAATCGCAAGGCTGGTTATGGACCTAATTTTGATTGGTCAGTTACTCAAACACAGTTGGCGATGTATTTAGCGTTTTTTTTGTTGGCGGCCTGTTCTGTGCCCTTTTCTACCGCTACCTCGACCGATCTTTCGACAAACGAAAGGCGGTTAAAATTTAGACTATAAAATGTTATTTTACATGCTTTGCTATTGGCAGCAAAACAACCTCTGGTTCCGAGTTTGGTTAACTTCGGATCTGCGAGTTGGAATTGCCATCCCCAGCGACCCGACCAAATTTATTACGCGGGACATTTTTGGTGCACCGATGATTAGGGACCCCTCCAACAACCTCGCCGCGTTGAAGGCTCGTGAGGCGCAGGTCTTCGACCAGCCCCTTTTTACCGAGTCTGTGCTCACCCTCCGATTTGGCGGAACAGATTTCACCAGGTTTGTACTCTCCAAAACATGGTCTAAATCGAGTGTTATTTGATAACACTCGCCTGTACACCGCCTCCTCCTCATCCTCTATCCTCCTCTCCTTCTCTCCTCCTCCTCCTGCATCGTCTTCAAGTATCAAGCTGGTCACAGCGTTTCGGAAATTGGACAGGCCTCTGTCTTATACTCCCAGCAGTTTATCTTCTGGATGTTGCAAAAATTTGTGATTTTGTCTCGTAGACCCCTCCTCCCCTGTCCCTTTTCCTCCTTCAACTTACTTATCTTTTCCGGGCCACGCGGATAACCAGTCGGTGGCGATTAGCTGACCATTGAGTGGCTACAGTGGCTATTGACGACTCTTGTTTGGTCTTGAGAGTCTTTTTGTGTGTGACATTCTCGCTAGACACGATAAGTGGGTGTGTTGTGAAACCAGTTTACCTCCTTTGTCAGACTGACAGTTCTCTTTGACCAACGCCCCGTGCACACGTGGACCCTGAGTCAACCCATTCCGAAGTCTCCGGTCCTGCAAGTCTACGTCGGTCCCGAGTTGAATTCCATCACCTACCCTGAATTCTCCATCAGCAACCTCATCATCGGCAATCAGTAAGAGGCCGTTTTAACCCCTCTCAGCAAGTCTTCCTACTGTAGTCAATGCAGACACTTGATTTTGCCTCTTCAGTCGGGTGGACTTCGCCCGTGACATGGTCGACAGTCTGCGCAACAAGCCCTTCTACCGCTTCGGGGAGTGCGGAGCTCAGTTGCGCCCGAGGTTTGTCGCTCCCGCGGACGAAAGTCAGTCCGCTCCGACAGCCGAATTAATCTACCAGGGTCTTAATTTGCCCACGCCGCCAGCTGGCCGTCGTTTGCGCTCCATTTTCGAAGACTGCGGCGACATCAATCCGCAAGTGAGCTGATTTACTTAAGTGCCCTCGTCGAGCACGCATACCGCCTTACTTGTTCACTTACTCCCTCCCAAAGGTGTGTGAGGCGATCAGCGAGAACGTGACCAAAGAGTGGCCAAGCATCATTCACTCTATTTTGTCCCCAAAACCCTCGCGCAGAGTTCGTGTGCGCAGCATGCAATATCTGGCCAACGGAAAGAACACGAAGGTAAGGCTTCTAATAATAACCTTGTTCTTGGCTGGTTCTCGTGTATTTGAGCTAAGCACTTTCCATTGCTCCTTTTCGTCTCCGTTGTAGAATTGTCGAGATTCGCAGACCCCATCTGCCTGGTTCAATGGAGAGGCTCACTGGGAGATAAAGAACATTGCCAGCGTATTGACTGGAAATCTGTAAGCGCGCAATTTTTGTCAATGTTCTACCCTCCAACTCTGTATAACACTCAATTGTTACGCTTTTAATCTAGGGACTTCCGAGTTTCAATAGGTTTTCGGACCCGAGCCGACGAAATCTCCAACAACACCCTCAATCTCCTGGCTGCCTTTAATTTCGGCCCTGTGGCCGGTGTCCTCTTCATTCTCCACAGTGATCGCCAAATCCACTTGGCGGTGCAGGGCAGTGCTGATGGGAAGGGCGATTTTCACGCGTCTTCTCCACCGCTAGATCTGAGCAGTAACGCCTGGCATCGAGTGGAACTCCTTCCCGTCAATACGCAGAAGAGTGAGGCTCGGAGCAGCGTCCAAACTACCAAAATACGGGTCGGTGGATATTTTTTACTCATAAACCTCCGCTACTTAAACATCAAGAGTAGTTGTTGTTTTTAACTCTTAGTTCATTTTGGACTACCACGAGGCCTGGATCGAGGAGCCGATCATGTGGCGGACGCCTGTCAGCGCCTTCATCGGCGGATATCCAGGCTCGCAGACACTGCGTATGGGTTCCGTGAATGTACGTTTTGGTTCAAATGCGGAATTCTAATCATCTTGCAGTTTTGAGCAAAACACCCTATTTTCCCTGCAGGTGAATTTCGTTAACCTCTTCGGCTGTGTAGACGAATTGACACTGTGTGGACAGGAGTTCGATTTGTCCAAGTCTGGACAGCCGGTATGTCCGGACTGCTTTGTTTTGGACTCCGATGCCGTGCATGTCCTACCGAAGATTCAGGACATCATCCAACCCGACCGCGGTCTGCTTCTACCTCTCAACTGTATGTCTTCATCTCATCTCTCATGATGAACTTGGGCCCTGCGCTTTAATGTCTTCAAGGCCCCTTATCCATGCGAGTAGTTGGGACTGGTTTCTCGAAAGATAACGATTTTTTACCGTTAACACTTATTTTCACACTTTTCCTCCCTCGCTCACCGATAAACTTCATTTTCTGTAACAAGGAATTTCAAATTTATATTCTTCTGGTTCTTCAAAAGTTCTAACACTTTCCTGTGGTGCAATCGTCATGTAAAGGGCTTGAGGAATTTGGCTTATGATCAGTTTCGTAATTCTCATTCTTCTGTCTCCAATTCTGTTTTTGAAGTAATTGCATTATGCGCCCAATCAAAGTGAATGTACTTGTTGACCACAACAAAGAAATCCTTTGTAGATACCATTGATTCAAAGACTTTGGATGACATGTCCTCCATAAGGCTGTCATTCGAGGTTCTCTACGACGCTCAGACGATAGGTGTGGAAAGCCTTTTTGTAATGGTTTTCGAAAATTTGGACATTCCGGACGAACCAATTCGCTTATGGATCTACCTGGATCGATACATGGTGACGAAAAACCATATGTCTATAAAAACTCTACTTAATATGTATAAGTAGCATGTCTATTTTGTGCTCATTATAGGTGTACATCACCGATAGAACAATGGAGGAGAAGGTTAGCTTCACCGTCAGCACCACGGAGCCCCTCGCATGGCGGTACGCATCCGTCAACATCCTTATGAAGAGCTTTGGTTGCATAATTGAAGTCAGCACGCAGAGCGAATCTTCACAGACCGTGATCATGGGAAGCGTCGGCCCGCTGAGAAACATCTTCTACGGCTCTGATACACCGGTTAGTCCCAACCCGCAGTGGCCAGCAGGCTCTATTCGGCATCGCCTCACTTCCCCTCAATATTTTCAGAGTTTACACCGGAAGTACAATCGGAGCATCACAGTGGAACCGTGGTGCCTCCCTTCATGGGATGCCTCCGAAACATGAGGTTGCTTATCGACGAGAGAGTGGAAACAACGATCGAATTCCCCAACTCCACTGAGCATCTTGTGCGCGGCGTCTGCCCGCTCTGATTTTTTCTAAGTCCTTCGGACTTCCTCCCCCACGTCCCCCCCCCGCCTGCCCTCCCGACGCCATCACTTCGATTCTCGCGAAACTCAACTCAGGTTGAGCATTTTCCTCTGTGTTTAAAACATTTGCTAGCAAAATATTGCATTAGCTCGTCACGGAGACAAGGTACAACCGTCACATTCCCACTGGGGGCGTACCGAGTGGAGGAGGAGGCAAAAAGCAGGATTTGAAAGGGCAAAATAACCCGGTAATGCCATAAATGTCTCATAGTCATCCTCCGCCCCGACGACTCCCCACCCGCCACCGTAGAGGAAGCCATCAAACTATCGTCTCACCTAGCAGGCAAGACTGACTCGGTGTTATGCAGAGCCGATCCGAATGAAAAATAAACTCGTCGATCAACTCCGAAAACAGTCAATTATCCAGACAAAAGTCCCCTTTTTGTTGGGTATCCACGCGACGCCCGCCAAGCATCCTAATCGAGTCAACTAATCTGTAATGCATTTCAGCACGTTAAAGATAAACACGTTTGCGAAAAGCACTAAGACCAGGTTATCTTTTACGCAATCAGACAAGTAGACACCCCACTAGAGTCCAAAATGCGCAAATATCCTGTTAGGCCTAATGCATCGCTTAATTAACCACGAACCCCAACGGAAGATTATGAAACGCAGACTCACAGTCCAAAAACAAAAAAGCCTCACATTCATTCGTAAAAAAACAGCAGCCAGACCCGAATTTTCGGAAAATCTGTCCAGTCCATGCAAAGGCTAGTCAAGGCAAAAAAGGACCTCTCGAAACGTGTCAAATGTCACAGAACCTAATCACTGGCAAACCGGTTAAAAATAGTGGCAAGACAAAGAACGCGTAAAAGGGTACTTAGAAGAAGAGAATACAGACAACCGTTACGTACAGTGCATAGGGCCTGTTCGGTACTTTAATGGCCCAGTATAAATTGGGGTGTAAATCTAGAAACAAAAGCAGTGAAAATCGCTACCACATAATGCTATCAGGGGAGGTGACCAGGTAATAGACGGAATCAAAAGACAACGAATACCAAGCCCAAGAAGGATCACAACACAAAAAAAAGAAATACACCTTATAAACTTTACTCAAGATCCTAATTTGCAGAGGGCGTAAATTGCCAAACGTGGATACGATTATCAGTGTACCCAGCGAAGAGTATGGAGCCATCAGCCGACCACGCGAGGCATGTACAAACAGGCAGTTTTGGTTTCTTCTTAGATTCCGTGTTAATAGCGGGCTCTACCCGGAGATCCTCCACCAATACCTTATCTTCTAAGTTCCAGATTTTAATAGAAGGCCCGGCGGCGGCGCACAGCCAATAGCGGGTTGGGGAGAAACAAAGGGCATTGATTTCGGCTCCGCTAGAGAGGGTATAGAGATACTTCTGATTAGCCAAATCCCACAACATCGCCTGCTCGTCTTTACCACCACTAGCACAAAGTGTGCCATCGGGAGATATTGTTACGTTGTTAAGATAACCGGTATGGCCGTAGTGGTCAGTCTTCAATTTGCAGTTGCGCTGGTTCCACACCTAGGATTGGAAATATCAATGCTTGTCACCTTCTTACCTTAACCATCTTATCCCAACCGCAACTAACGATGAGAGGAGTGTCCATATTGGGCGAAAACCGGACACAAGAGACCCAGTCTGAGTGCCCTTCTTTGTCAAAAGTATACTTGCATAAACCAAGGGTATTCCAGAGTTTGGCTGTTTTATCTCGGGACCCAGAAACAATCTGACGATTGTCAGCGCTAAAAGCGACGCTGAGAACGTCCCCCGTGTGTCCAGTAAAACGAGTAGCTGTCTGGCCAGTAGTCAAATTCCAAAGGCGAAGAGTCTTGTCCCATGAACCAGAGATGGCAAACTGACCGTCCGAAGACATGACGACATCGCTGACGAAGTGGTTATGGCCACGAAGAGCATGCTTGGCTACGCCGAATTTACCCACCTCGCTTTGAAGTTCCCAAATTATAAGAGATTTATCTGGAAATATGAAGTAAAGAAATCATACCTCTAGACGAAGACAGGAGAAGCTCGGGATGTTCAGCATTCGTCGCGATTTGTGTAACCCAATCGCTATGTCCATCAAGAGCACCCCGGTACAGAACATCTTCAGTCATCACGAAGCTTAACTCAACGTGCGAAAGCGCCTGTTAAAACAAAGTCGTGTGCTTGTCGAAATTGAAATCAATATGATGAGTTTTAAGTAGTTCAAAACACAATCTTACATTTGTGTGATAAAAAATAGACCAATAGGTGATGTTGAAGACTGCATAAACGCATTTATTGTGAGGAGAAAAGCATTTATAATGGATTAAAGTAACAAAAGCACATAAAATCTGCTATATTGCATCAAAATTTAAAACAGGTGCAAATAATTTAAAAAAATTTGTCATGCCATTGTCTCACGACAAAGCTACAAAACTAGTTAACAATAGTCCCACGTTACATGTTTAACACAATTGGGTGACACGGCTTTCTATGTGCGCAAGTCGTGCTCCCAATCCATAAAAATCAATTGCCGATCTATTTCCGTCAAGGGTATTTCGCGTTCTAGCATTCGTGTCGTGGCATATCCGTAGCTCCTTTCTGGCTCGCAGTTATTTCAGAAATACTCCTTTTTTACCTTTGGATCGGAAACTTTGTGCATTGTGTACATTGATATGTTTGTAATATTAGATATATAATTGGATTTTCTTATTTATGCCTTTGGACCTTTCTAGTGACATTCATGCGTTAATTGCCATTAAACTTGGACAGGGTAAATAAATTCGCGCGACGTACCATTTTCGACTTTTTTCCTTTGCGATTATTCCAATTGCAGCCTAAAATCCGTAGTTTTTCTTACCGATGCGAATGTTAACTCCAATTTAACAGGAAAGACTTTTCAAGGACATATAAATTCGTAAACTTCGTAAAATAGCTTTGATCATGGGTTGCAAGGTTCTCGTACCTTAATTTATTATGGTTTTAGCCTATCAACGAGCACCTTCGTAGCTACCTCTCAGAGTAAAATTTAGCCTTATGTATAACTAGTTTCAGAGTTAATGGAATTGTGGGCATCTATGTTTCTGACAAGGATGGTGCGCGGATGGTTGGAGGTACCTGTTGTGGATACGCTTATTTCTATTGTAGTTTCTATTGAAGATGCTCCCGAACAAGCGTTTATGAACTACGTTGTTACCTCATTCATTGAGTCCATTCAACAAATTGGCAAACTTGGATTTGGGGATGTTGAGCACATGGTTACCAAGTACCAGGACATGACGGTGTGTTATTTGAATACTCCACTTAACTGTTTGACAATTAAGTTAGTCTTATTTAAGTAATTTTGATAGCTTTTTGATGTGCGCTCTTTTGTAATAAATCAGTCATTTTTCACAGCATTTGTTTTTATCCTTAGATTTGTCAGTTCATTTACATTCACAAGGATTCGACTCCTCCTGTCTATTTGACGGTGGTGGGAACGAGTACTTGCGACCTTGGTTTGTTTCCCTAATGCCTTACATATCAATATAATTCTTAACAGTTCCCTCGCGCAAGCCGTTTTCCTATTTTGATCGTTGCTTCGTTTGTTGCATTCATAAATTTACAGCATGGATGCCATAACATTCCGTCACATATTTTGGCATCCGATTGATATTGTCCATTTTTTGACTAGAGTTCATCAGTAATTTGCTAGGAACCAACTCTTCATACTCGAGTGAGCCTTACTCGTCTCTTTTCAGGTGCGTTGACTTCCGTCGAAGTACCTCTGCGTCCATTACTCGGGCTGCTCGCTTCGAAAGCCGCCGAAAGATTCGAGGAAGAGGCCATGTTGGCGCGTACTGATGGCGGCGGTAGTTTCTATCGAATTCTCCCCTCCGATACCAATTGATTGAGCGGTGTTTGTCATATAACATTTCCTCTAACCCTTTGTAAAGTTGCATTGAATCTTCTCGAGTCTTTTTCATCATTTACCACTTCTATTTGCCGAACACTTTACTCCTTCCTTATTTGTAAAGCATTCTCAATCGCGGGTGCTAGCTTTTTTCGGGGAAAACCTGACCGGAAGGCCTAAAAATGGTTGGTCAAATAGGCCTAAATCGGAGGTCTGACGAGAGCCGGTGTTTCCGCTTTGTTCTCTCTAGGTGCTCTGTGAGAGCATTCACTTGCGAGTAAATGCAACAAGTGTTCATTTTATCCAATGGAAGCGCGCCCCATCGTTGATGAACGCGGCCTTCGTCTGGCCACAGGTCCGGCGTCTTCGGCCGTCACACCTTGTGGGCGTGAAGTGGCCGGTGACAGTTGGACGAATGATTCACTGCGTGGTCCACTGGCCAATAAGGTGGTCCCACACGCTGTTGGTGGGTCCTGCCAATCACACGGACATCATTCAAACTCTGCGGTGGCACAATTACAATTGCATCGTGATGCACGTTGGACGAATCTGTCTCCTCTCCACGGCGTTAGTGCTCCTTTCTCTCAGTCTTCTCGCGGAACCCCGGAAATTGCGCATCAAGTGTGTTCTGTGATTTTGATTTTGTCCATCGTTTAGCCTACTTATCGTTGTTCCACCTTATCCCCATTTTCGACTAAACAAGTCCACGTGAAAATTGGACATTGGATAGTTCGCCCGGGTTTGGTGTGGCTCTTTGAATTTAAATTAAGTATGATCTCCTCGAACGCACCTCGGTGTGGCTCTCGCTGGCCTAAAAACTGGGATGTCCAACGTTCCTAAAAGGACGGCTCTCCCTCTTTGATGTGCCTCCGCGTTAATATCAGGTTTTTTGCACGGTGGAAAGCCACATTAAATAAAGAAAAATGGCATGATTCAGGCGAGTTCAGGGTCTGACCGCGACAGTACCGCCATCGAGGTTCGTTGAGGCTGCCATGCAGCCTAGTTGGTCGCGCCACCTTCGCCTCCATCCGTCGCGGTGGGTGGGGCAGTGGGATGTGGTGTGGGAGTCGGGCTCCAGGCAGAACAGCAGGACGCTTCGACTGCCGCCCGCCACTCGGCAGTTTCGCGATCTTTACTGCCTCCCTTTTGACTCGTAGGTACCCAGAATTCGAGAAGCTGTTTCAGGAAATGTGGATGTTGGATGCGAATCGGTTGGAGGTGGGCAAAGACTTGATATTGAACCCTCAAGGTAAGGACATTCTTAGGCGATAGTTTATTTAACAAAAACATTATTTTTGACTCATATACACTAACTAGGATATTTTTTCTTCCGATTACCTTTTAAGTATACTTTTTTGATGCTGTTTCAACGCACTTTCTCTTCACTCTGCTACTTTGGCCGCATTCCTTAGACTCTCGTGAGTGATAAAAACTCTCCATCTTTTCTTTTTCAAGCCTTCATTACACCCTCCTTCGACGACGAGTCGCCCGACCCGCTCTTCACCTTTGTCAACGGCACTCGGCTGGCCAATGCCCCCACGTATTTGGGTAATTGCCTCCCTCCTCCCACCGCAGTCCAAGCAGCCCTTTTACCACCCTCTGTTGATGTTGATTTTCACAAAATCGGGTCTCGGTGGCGGGACATCCGTTTTTACTCTCTATGTTTCCTCTCCTGGTCGTTACGGCGCCGACTTAGCGTATTCTCACTGCGCTTCCAGCGTCCTTTTGACGCCACTTGCCACGAAGTAAATCCCACTAATGGAGTTGTGATTCCGGATGCGAACCCCGCGATTTTCGACAGTCAAGAGGGGAGATTTGGCTTCGACATGGCCGGCATCCTCGGCCATTGTGCTTCTGCAAAACACACCCCAGCTGGTTTTGCTTTCGAAATACTCCAGGCTTTGCAAGGTGGCTACTTTTATTGAGCTTCCATGCAAATCACGGCTGAAGGAAGCACCGACGAGTAAAATTTGGCCGCCTTGACTCGGTTTACCTCGTTAAGGTTTCACGAGGTCCCCTTGGATCCCACCGGGTCGGGAGATGGGCAGCCTCAGACCACCTCCAGCGCCTTTTACGAGGTTCATTTATTCCCTCATCGGGTGCGACACCCGAATAGTCGACTCTCCAGCGCCAAAGTGTAGTTAAACATCCAAAATTGTGTGATTTGCTTGCTCCACTGTGTGATGTGGCAAGGCGGGCTGAGCCCTGAGACGCGGGAGGAAGTGGGACTCTCCGTCTCTGACCGCCCCTTCCCTTCCAATCGCCTCGGAGGTGTTCCGCTGCACCGCCCGGGCAGCCACTTGGGCATTGGCTCTCCTCGCCCCTCCTCCCGGGGGCACCGATTTCCACCATTTCCGCCTTCGGCTCTCGTTCTCGCCGTCCTCGGCCGAGGAGGTGGTACAATAGGTGAAGCGCGTGGTGGAGAGGGACTCTGACGCCTATTCTCACCTCGGTGGGGTCGCAGTCCTTTGAAGCTTTAGACCAAACGGGCGTGTACAGAGTCCTCTTTTTTCCTCCCTTTCTCTCTCTCTCCCTCCTTCCAGCGTTCATAAAACTGCTGCCCTTCTACGAGCCCAACATTCTTATTAATGAGTCGAAGAGTGCGGCTAAGACGCAGAGTCAAATGGACTTCCTCGACGCTGTCATGGCGACTCCTGTGATGGCGACGGTGCGACGCTATCTGGAGAAGAAGAACCTTGCCTCTCCCGACGACGAGGACTTTCGCGAGATGCTCGGACACCTCTGGTTCACCGATTTCCCGCGTAAAATGTACGTCTCCTGATCTCATCCCCTTGTGGCTTTACACACAGACGAGAATACGCACTCGGTGCTGTTGTGGTAACTAAAATCACCACCACTGATGTTGAACGCAGCACTGCGGCTTGTTGAGACCACCGGATGTTGCCTTCCTCAACTGCCACGTGATTATTTCAGGCGTCTGAGTTCGAGTCCCTTCGAGCATGTGTTTTTGGGCGAGGGCAGAGGCAAACGCACTTTCGGCCTCCACTACTGGCTGCCTCTCTACCTCCACGAGCGCGATGGCAGCTTGAATTACTACGGTTTCCATGGAAAGGTATGTCTCCGCCCGCTGATGGTCCCTTTGCCCGCCCTCTCCTCCTCCTCCCCAGTACGTTGTTTCACTCTCACGCACTCCACTTTCCCCCACCGAGTCTGCCGGTGGTGGTGGGTAGTTCGCCACACTCCGCTCCACTTCGGCCTGGCATTGCGTCTGGCGTCTGGCGAGCCGCTCTGGCGGCGGCAAAGTTGAAATTTGAGGGAGGAGGACGAGAACGTGAGCGCTTCCCCCACGTCCAACACCGTTCTCCGCTGTTGGGGATGGTTGAGGTTCCGGAAGGTGGAGTCTTTGATGGGGACTCTGCTTGAACTGAACAACGGCTTTTAGTAGTCCGAGTCCGTCGACTTGTTTGCCACTGCGTTTGAATACGGCGGAATTCTCCCCGTAGCGACTGGCGTCCACATCCTCGCCTGGAACGCAGCGTATCCGGCGTCCGATCTGCCAAGAGACCTGGTCGAGTTCGTCCTCCCGTCAGCGTCGCCTCGGAGTCTGGCGCCTCCTTTTTACATGCCACTGAGATCCACCCCCTTGCAGGTCTGGGCGATACTGGACGAGGCGCGAGGAGGTCGGGAGAGGCGAGGGTCTGCAACGCCAATTTAGCGCTCCTGAAACCTGTCCGCTTTGACAGGGGCGTTACGAGTTTACAAACGCCCGGTCAGTGGAAGATGCTTCACCTTCACCGCCACACGGTGACGGGGAAAATGGGACGAGGCGAGTTCTGAGACAGCGATTGCACTGCCTGCGATTCCACTCGTCCTTGGCTTGAAATTCGCGGGCGAGATCGGGACGATGTCCAGGAATTCGTCGACTTCTTTAGTCTAAACAAACCTCACCCCCCCGCAGCCCGGATAAAAAGGCAGTCGTGCGGCGAGGTTGTGTACACTTTCGTGTGTGCGGCGTCACGTGATCAGAAGTCTTCACGACCTGGTGACGAGGCTGTCCGCCGCCGGTCCGTCCGAGCGGTGACGTGTCTCCCCGAGGGGGAGAGGAGAGCTGGTTAAAGTCACCTCGCTCACTCGTCTCGGTGCCAAGCTCCTCCGACTTGTTGTTTCTCCGCTTTCGCCTTCGAATGCGTCACGAGGGTGAAATTGCGGGCACTCATCATTAAGCGAATTGCCGGATGACTTTTCCGAGCTCCAACCGTCGACCTTCAAGGCTACCAACACGTTGTTCTGGCAACGGAATGTTTTTCCCTCACGAGTTGGCTTTTGTGGACTTCCTTGCGCTGAGCATCGAGGCGGGCGGAGCCACCCTGTCCGGTCCAGGTCCCTTGCTAAGGCCAACGAAGGGAGTTGATCACCTGTCCGGGCGGGATTCCTCCTCATTCTGCGACGGGAGGCCTCTCACTCCGCTGGCACCACGAATCGAGCGAGGTCGCTGATCCGCGACGCGTCTGCCCCGACGCACCTCACCGCCGACGCGATTGCGACCGATGCTGCAGCGATTCCTGTCACGGCGACTAACTGGTGGCCCAAAAGGAGCAGTTGGTGTCGTTTGTTCGCACTCTTTTAGGGTATTTCGAGGCAATTCGGCCACGCAGTGTAGCGTGGAGGGTTAGAAAAGGTCTTCACAAGCGACTTAATCCTGACCGGGAAAGAGAATTGACAGTGAAAATGGCGTTTAGTCGCATTCCCCTCCGTCCGACCCTGTCGGGTTGCCACGGCCGGCGGCGAAGGCACCGTTTCCCACCCACCTGCACACCCGACAGTGCCACCGCGGCTGTGCCACGTCGACTTCTCCCTTTCGCCTTGTAGAGACGCGGCGGCCTGGCGAATATCCTCACCGTGGCGTTCAAGTGGCGGGAGGAGTGGATGAAGGAATACGCCACCTTCCTCTTCGGCACCTCGCCGGAGTTCGACATGGGCCTCTACACTGCGGCCTTCCTCACCATCAGGTCGCTCTGGCCTGATACGTACCGCGGCGCCGTGTCGCTGCGTTGGCAGAACACGAAATTGGCCATCCAGTGCTACAGCACAGAGAAGGTCCTCCTGGGCTCCTGTTACGTTGTCTAGTCGGGTCAGTCGTCCCTCTTCCCCGTCCCCTCTCCCCCCACGTCTTCCCGCTGCCTCCTCCGCGATGCGAGGTGGGGGAGGGCGCTTCTTCAATCCCCCTTCTCTCGTGGACATGATTACTTTTCTTCCTCTTCACCATGAAAGGCCGCCTTCATGATTTGCCTCTTATTTTTTGTTTATGCGATGTGTGGGAGTTTATGGTATCAACACGCGTGGACAGTGGAGAAGTAGGTAGGAGGCCACCACACTGAGATTCTGACGCCTCTCATTGTTTACTCGAGGTGGCAATCGCTCCGCCGAGCTCGCGTTCGTCAGACCCGGCTTGAGCGCCCTTTGCAGTGTAAATTGTTTACACAAGGTATGTTCATTTGGACGGTTTGGAGGTCGAATGGCAGGTGTGACAGCGTCGCCCGAAGCGCCCATACACCACGGAGACTGACTACGAACATCGAGGTGGGTTTTCGACGTCGTGACAGTCGTGTGGCGTTTTTCGCCATTCCAATTTTGCTTTGAAATTCAAAAGTGGGCGCTGAGCCTTCATCGTGGCGGTTTGGAGGACGTGCCATGGTGATAATTGAGATCGAGGCAAAATTCACGGTCTGAGATCGCTCGATATGTGTTCATCCCAGTCTCGATCACGCTTCGCGGGTAAATGTGGCGGAGAACGGCGATATTTGCCTACTGCGCGCACGGAGACCCCAGAAGCCCCCGGGATCGCCTTGTTGTGATCTGAAGTTCTTGCGACAGCCTGTAGGCCAGTCAGTCAATTATTCTGCCTCAAATCATTTGTCGGTGCAAGCGGTCTCATCATCCTCCAACATGTAGATTCGTTTAACGGGCTTTTCCGCTGAAACTGGGGCTGCAGGCGTTTAGACTGATCGGGAAGTGGAGTTGAGCGATTTAAATAAAATATGGCATTTTTCTCATTCATTGCCTGACTCTAACAAGCCCCGGAAACGAGCATCTAAATAACTGATTACTGAAGAATTATCAGTAGACAAATTAAATGCATGTCACAAATGGTCGACTAGTCACATGGTCCTTCTCGTATCGGTTAGCGTTGACCTAATCTGCACTAACCGAAAGCTCTGCAGCCCTCAATCTCAATCACTCCGCTGGACGGGAGCAATTTTACTGTAGAAATTCCTCTATCAAACCGTCATGAATGCCAGTTGCCAATGCGCTCGATAAGCACCAGGTAGGTAATAATTCCTGCGGAGGAGAATGTAAAAACCCGGAGTCCCATTCAAAGTGCACAATCCATCTTATCGCCCACATTCCTCCCCCTACCCGCCCCCCCGTCATAACATCACTGGTCAATGACTAAGCCTCGGGCGCCCGCGCGTGAGTAATCGTGACCTAAATCACCCTCTTGGCCGCGCCACCATGACTCATCCCGGGGCGGTGACACGCGTCGGGGCGGCCTGTCGCGCCCCTTCATTGTCGCCGTCCGTTGTCGCAACGGTGGCGTGACACACATCAAAAGACTGAAGGGTCATCGCTATGGCCAAAAAATATCCTGTATTGACGAGTGGGAAAGTTAGAGTAATGATGATGACAGGACACTTTTAATGCTGAACGTGAAATCGCCCACTTCGTTATGCAGTCGGTTTTATCATTTGATTAATGAAAGAGGAACGTCTTCCACGTAGTTAAAGTCAAAAGTGACTTTAATTTGGGGAGATTGCTTCATTTCCCTCGTAGGATCAGATTCCTATTAACGTCGTCGCGACCGCAATATGAGGCCTTTGGGCTCACCTAGTCGACGAAACACCGAATCGGACGCCTTCGTGACTCGCGTTTGACCGGTCTGCTCTTGCGCGCCTGGGCGACCAGCATAGGGAAGCTCTGCCGCCTCTTTGCCCCGAAGTGGTCGCTCAACAGGGGGATGTGGAGGCGGCGTTTATTCCTGCTGTCCACAACCTCAGTCCACAAGCAGCTTGTGCCAACCAGGGAAACACGGGAGTGAATTTAAATGTTCTATAACCCGCTAATTAGCTGGTAGGGCATTTGCTCAAGTCTGGAGCGAAGCGTTCACTTGTAATTGTTTGCGAAAGAGACCCTTCGCTCCCACGACGCCTTCATCTCGTCCTCCAGGCAACTTTGACCAAAATCCACCAAGCGGTGAATGAGATTTTGCCGAATTTCCGAGATACTTTGCAGTATTTCACTCTATGGCTTGTGAGACAAACCTTTCGAATGTATCTCCTAAAGAACACACTGTGAGGTTGCACACTGCCGCACGGAATGCGGCCAAATTAGTGGTTTTCATGCGACTTTGCCAGTGGCATGTGATAACGTTTGGGCGTGGCTAAGAAGTTAAACAAGGCCTCGATCAGGAGCCACCCACAGCGGCCGACTGTCCTGACGGACGCACCAACACATCGTGGCTGAAGCCAATGCCCAGTCCCGCCACCACGTCGCCGAGACGAAACTCATGTTAAGCGACGATGCTCTGTTTTTTCCACCTCCGAGTGGTCCGAATTTCGCCGCCTCGATATGACAAACTCGACAGCCGAGGTTGTTTGGGCCTAATTGCTCTTCGGGGTCAAAACGATTACGATTTGACACGTCACACCGCTTTCCGTATGTTTACGTGAGTGATCATGGTTGTTTCGGTAATCACGAGATTTCTAATTACTTCTGACGTGAGGTGATCGAATTGACGGCTAATGGCCGCCCTTCATGAAACATCGCGCCGATGTGGCGGCCTCAAAGTCAGTGTCCGGAGGTGATGTCGAAAGTGTAATTAGACGAGTGCTCGAAAGCACACCGGGGACGGAGAGGACGCGATGACGCAAGAGTGAAATTCCGCGTCGGTGCGACTCGCCTCCACCACCCGCACCGATTAGACCGGCTGTTGAGAGCGGGAGAGATCGTAAAATCCCTCGGGATGCAGGGCAATGACGCCTCGGCCACATGAGTCATGCTGACTCATCGGCCTTCAATGTCCGTCCCCCTCAGTGTCAGTTAGGAAGGGGACGCTGCGCTTTCGGAATCAAAGCCCTCACTCTTGTGCACAGCCCAACAGTTTCGAATGCTTATATGTGGTATTGTCGTAGCCAGGTAAAAAGTTTTTCGGTGAAAATTGGCATGTGAAAAGATCTGTCGTGAAGAGGAAGGCAAAATGTCGGAGATTCGAGAGTCAACTGCCTTGGAAGGTGAATTTCGCGAAGCAATTAGCCAAGCTCACAAGATGCACAGATTATGGTCAAAAAGGCAATTCCTCAGCGGATCCTAAATTAACATTGATGGCGGAGATTCAATGTAAGTTTCGGAGTAGTGGCTTTTTTACAAGGAGCGAAAGACGAACTTATATTGCCAGACAAACATAGTCGAGCAGGATTCATTGAATTAAGTTAAAAATTATGTCAATGCGGTTTCGTCAAGCCCTACTCATTAGTTATCATTGATAACAAGAAAGGGAGCAGAAGTTCGTATCTAAATGAGTTCTTAAGAAATGCATTTCTACATGTCAAATTTAAAAATGTTTCCAGAATTCGGTATAATGGCCGCAGTGAAGTATCCACTAGACACGGTGATATTTATTAGTTCAACGCAAGTTTGTTTCGACCAAAAGGTTTACGTAATGGGCACAGCTTCGTCCTCATCATTTCCATGTCCATCTGGTTGGTCGTAGCCTTTTCATAAAACACGAAATCCTTAGTTAACCAGGCAATACTACGGAAAATATACATCAATAGCTGTTAATTTGGAGAGGAAAACAAGGATTTTTATCGCTTTCACGTGTGAATATATTGTCAATTAAACATGCAATGGTCGTCATCACTAGCCCCCGTGTACATTGGCGGTGCCGCCTTCTATTTTGGCTTTTGGTTTCCCGTAAGTACGACAGTTCTCGACTTTTAACTCAAATCATCATATAACTCTCGCCAATTTTTAGGTTTTAATGTGGCCGGTGATTGTGCAGTTTGTCCGCGTGTATACACCCTACATCGCTCTCCCTTTCGCTGCCATCGTCGGCTTCGTTGGTCTGAGTCTGGAAACTAAAATCCGCGATAAAGACCGTCTCTCTAGTGCCTCCGCAACTCCCACGAAAACTTTCGATGAAGCACGCCTGGAACGCCGCCTCGGAGCTACCGACGACGATCTACCCACAAACTGGGAAGACGTTGTCACCTCACCCAAACTGCGATATCGCAGGGACCCCATGTTTGACAAAAACAAGTAGGACCGCGCAGAAAAAAAGCACCCCATTGTAGTCACTTATTTTATGCTTTTAATCTATTGCAACATCCATCTCACAAAATTTAAGACAAGTAACAGGAATATTTATAAATCCTAGGCCGGTGTCACAAACACATATCGGCCGTGTCGCGAGTATCAAAAGGGGAAAGGGATACGACTCCCGTACGAAAATGGAATTTAGACGGTAAAAAAATGTTGCTGTGCATAAATGCATCAGATGTTGAGGGGATTAGAAATGCAACAGATATAGGTAAAAGACATCTAATTGGAGTAGGCGAAGCCGGAGGATGTGCCCGAATCAGCAGCCTGTTGCTGTTGAGGTGATGTGGCGGCAGTAACCCGCTCTGATCCAGCTAACGATGCGGCCTGGTAGTAACCCGTCTGGTAAGATGATGATGTCACGGCTGAGGTCGTTGGTGTAGCTGAATAAGTGCTGGCTCTCGCATCGAACATGCTCGACTGCTGTACAGACGCTGATTCGGTCCCCGTCACCGACTTAGTTGTGACCGACGACCCGTCTGTAGTCGTTGGTCCCGCGCCTCCTGCAGTTGTTGCCACGGGTGTTTGTGTTAACGGTGCCGGGAAATACGGGTTAGCAGCGGGGATAAGGGAGGTCGCCGGGGCGGTGGAACCCGACGACGCACCGTTAGCTTGCGGTAAGACTAGTCCTTGGCTCGCCTAAAATCAGAGGCGTCAGCATGGGAGATTAGAGCAAGAGTTCACCAGTTGTAGGTTAATAAATTTGAGAATTTCACTCACTTGGGGCCAGAAGTAGGTACCCGGCGAAAAAAGTCGGGCAGTTAGGGCGGCCGCAGCAGCGTGATTGTACTGCAAATTTGGAGGCGTCGAAGTCTGCTGCGACTGCGGTTGCTGTTGTTGTTGCTGGTGTTGTCGCATTGCAGCTGCGTATTGAATAGTGGGGAACTGATAACCACCAGTGGAGTATTGTTGGCCGTAAAAGTATCCATTATTGCCACTCCAGAAATCGAATGCAGGTTGAGCTGCCTGTTGTTGACTTTGTTGGTAACGGTTATAAAGCAGGAGATTAGCGGCATTCCAGCCCGGATGTTGGTAGAATCCAGAGGCAGCGGGAGCTACAGCAGATGCTGCAGCAGCGGCTGATATTCCAGCTGTCGCAGTCTCCATCGTCAGTTTGGCAAAGTCCGAGTCCTGTTGCATCCTTGCACGCTTCTTTTTCGGACCTAAATAGGAATATTAAAGATCAAGAGAATACTCCGATATACCTTCTTGGGATCTGGTGGCATTACGAGTTGAATCAGCAGACTGCTTTATCTGGTGCTGCGATCGAAGGTGCCGGTTTAAGAGGGATCGCATAAGAAAGACTTCGTTGCAAACGGTGCATGGGAAGGTGATGTCCTTATTGTGATGTTTAGCGTGCTCTTGAAGCTTGTCTCTAGAGAAAAATAAATTCCGCTGCGAAAATAGTAGATAAAACAGAGTAAAAAATATCATACAACTTACTTTCGAGCGAACGCCTTGTTGCAAACCTCACAAACAAACGGGCGTTCATTACTGTGAACCGACCGAAAGTGGCGACGAAGTTTGTCCTCTCTCACGAAGGCACGTCCACAGGTACTGCAAATATGTTTGGCTTCAGCGTGAGCAATTTTGTGTTTAGATAAGAGTGAACGCTAAAGAAGACAGAAAAGAATGAAAGAATCCACCAACAACTAAGGTTCAAAATGCCGGACAACTTACATCAGCGAAAACCTTATGACAAACTTCACAAGCATGAAGTTTCTGCACAGGAGGGTCATTAGATGCAGCAGTCGAGGATGATGAACTTGGTTGTTGCACAAAGTCACTGGGAAATAGGGCGTTGAGAGATGTTGAAGGATTCCCAGATTTCATCGGGGTATTCGCGAAAGGATTAGGATTATCCATTTGCACAATAGGACTGTTGGCTTGGGTGGAGAAAGTTTGCATACTCGTAACATTCACCTGCGGGATTGTCGGAATGGGCGGCGAGAAATCACTACGTTGAGGGATAAAGCTGCCCCCCAATAGCTCCATAGTACGAAGCTAAATGACAGAGAAAGAGCGAGCGTTACTCATGCGAATTTTATTGGTCAAGAATGAACCAATCAATTTTAAATGTTATTTGGAATTTATTATCATTAGTATATAATGTTGATAACTTCAAAATTTTCTTTAAATGTGAAAGCATACTTGTACTAACGTACATAAGTATATTTTAATTCATTTATACCGTTCTCTGAAGGTACACTAAAAATTACATCTGTTTACGCATAAAGAGCGCCCCAATTCCCCACTACTCACGCTTTCAGCGCAAAGACACCTCTCCAGTTGGTTCACAGCTTCCTCCCCACCTCTACGGAGGGAAGTAGACCGAGTGCACACGTGACGACGGGCCCCCTACGACCATACGCCCACACCCGGCTCCGAATCAGACCACCCCAGGAATCGCTACCTCGTGATCCACAAGGTGCGCTTTTGAAGAGCTTTAAGCACCCACGGAAATCACAGTACCTCACAAATTTGACGTCACAGAAGTCCTGACGAACGCGCATATAATCCTAACACTCATCAAGTATTATCAACATCAAACAATTCCATATATTTTTGCACCAAGCCGGTGTGCCATAGCAGACCGTCTTTTAACCACCCTCTTGCTCCCGTTCCGTCACAACCATAGGCAGCTAATAACGCGCTGGCTGCTCGTTCACGCAGCCTGTGCGGTGCTGTAATCCACCCCTTCAGTTGTTTCCGCATCTGCGGCAGCGTGTGATAAAAGCACTCGAGTGGTGGCGGTTCTTGCGCCAACAAATCGGGATAAGCCAAGCGACGCGGCAGGAGAGGTACACAGCCAACAGTGATCGCCTCCACCACGGCAACGCCGAAGAACTCGTGTCTTGCGGTCGAGACGACAACATCACACTCGGCCATCGCACGCCAATAAGCCTCGCGTGAATCCATGAATCCCCAGGCGACGACGTGACCGGAGGCGCGGAGGAGAGCCTCAGCCAGGGGGAAGATCCGTGGAACGTCTTGAGTGGTTCCCCCGAGGACGGTGAGTTGGAAGGTTGGCTGGGCCTGTAGCATACCAACATAAAAATCTTAGCGTAACATGCCTTAACTCCACGATTCTCCTTTTACCTAATTGCAACGGTCTTTCTATCACGGAATGCGGGAGGCAAATTAGACAAAGAATCTGCCTCCACTGTGAGAGAAGGAATATTGTCACGCGATGCCAATTTTTGGCTAATGAAAGAAAAAGTAACTTAATTAATGGCATAGTGTAGCGATACTCTCGACCTTGTAGTCCGTAATGGCTTGGGAAAGGCGTACAGTCTACGCAAAAAGAGACGTGGTGGAAATAAAAACGGAGAAATTGCTCGAAATTGAAGAGGCTCTCCAGCCCACATTCCCAACAACTCGATAACAGATTGTGCGAGCAAATAAAGACAGGAGAGTTCATAATGACACTCGGAGAGTGGATGAGGCATCGCCCTCCCGCCATTTTGGTCTTGTAGATGCTTTTTTGGCACAATTTATGCTAAAAGACGGCGAGTTCAGGAGATCGGCTACAAGAAGCGCTCTGCAGTGACACCGCAGATAAGGCAAGTGGATTCGTGTACCAGCGGAATTTTGGAATAGACATCAATTCTCATAACTTCGGGATTTTCCCTAAAAATATTACCTAAGCGGCATATGATGTGGTGATAAAATTATACGAATGAAAAGCTCTAAGATCTTATGAGTTACGAAATTTCACGGCGACTTGTGCCTAAAAAGCAGAAAGTAAAATAAAGGCTGCCTGCCTGTTTCGAAGTTTGCAAAGACGAAAGAGTTTCGGGGACGATGACATCGCCAACGGAAGGTCGAAGGGTGGACTTTCCGAGGTTGAAGAAGTCCTCACTGACACCTATACCGGCCAGTTCGAAGATAACCCTGAAAAAATCCGTCGGGTTTTTGTCGTAGTCCCAGCTGAAGCAAAAGACGGAGAGAATCTAGCCACAAGACGCACCAAATGAAACCCTGGAAGAAAGGAGAGGAAGTTGCCAATGAGCAAATCAGCCTCAACAATTGCGTAGAGGTGGTGGCTACTTCGGCCGCCTCTTCGTCCTGCCTGGTTTCCATTTGGCCGCCTTCTTCACCAACCCAACGCTTAAATCACGCCGGGTCCCGCCTTCGCCCTCTCCCCTTCCAGCTGTCAGTGGAAGCCTTGAGGCAAAACTCGCCGAAATGCGTCTCAAATGCCCTCATAAGTGCATTAGTGGAGGTCACAGCTTTGCCCTCCGCCTCGAGTTGGTGGATAGTCGCCGTTGCAGGAGCTTCATGTGCTTGGATGTAACCAAGGGGATATCGGTTCCGCCCCGCGCCCCCCCAACTGTCCAACAGGCTCCGGACGACTTCGGGAGGCTCGGCTAAGGGGTTCGATGGAGCGCTGCTGTATTGCGTGTTATAAGTGGGACGGGGGCATGGGCAGGCGACCGATGGATTTATTCCCCCCCCCCCCGCCATGCACACAATTAAAGGAAAAACAAATCAAAATTCACCATTTTGAGCAGGTAAGTGAAAACTAAGCTTCCTCCCATTTTCACCTGTGATTCAGAGAAAGGCATTTGCCATTTTCGCGATCTTTGATACCAAAAGGACATATCGCAATAAAATTCTCCACTCGAGGCAGTCGTGGGGAGGTGCTGGAGCCTCACGAGTCCAAATCCACCCAAGAGCCGAAGACTGAGTTATTTTAAACCAAGCGCCAAATGCTTTAGGTCAAGGCTCCGAGAATGGACAAAAAGCCACCACCTCCAGGGGAGGCGAAAGAGGAATATGACGCTGTCGTAAGGTCACTGCCGCTTAAAAACGTTGAATAATTCCCGTCAAGGCCAAGGAGTCATTGTTTTTAGGCGTTACAACGGAGAAGAGAGGGCGTTAGGCTCTAATTTAAAATAAAACTTCCACTGGGGGCGAAACCACTTCCGTGGTGACTCGTAAAGCCGCAAGTGACGCGGCCCCCAAACATGAGGGGAGGCCATTCGAGCAGTCAGGCTGGAGGCTACTCAACTGCGTAAATAACCAAAGTGCAGCCTATAAAATGCAAGCCAACATTCGAAGTAAAATAGGCTTGGAAGAGCGCATTCGATCACAAGTTTACTTAACAACCGGCGACCAACAAAGGAATATCAGCTACAAACTACGGGCAGGTCAGAGGTGAGTGGTTTCAAATGGAAAGACTGAAATAAAGGGACGAGGGGCAGGAATTGAAGGAATGAAGCCTCAAAAAGCCTCATGAAAGGCGGCAATACGGTGAAGCGAATGAAGAAGATAAACTTACCGATGATTCCAGAGGATTCTCAGTGGAGTTCGACCTCGTTCCAGAATTCGTCCCGCCTGGAAGCGAAGTGCTGCCTCAAAGTCTTTCACATCAGCGCCAAAGAGCATCGGTAGCGGGGGCGGTTCGACGAGGAAGTGCAGAACATGCGATTTGGGCTTGAGGAGGTCTTCCACCAACCCGCGTGGCTCGGGCACTCGAGGCGTGGGCGGAGTGGGCAGACCGGCGTTGAGGAAGGACGGCAGACGCTCGTAGAAGGAGTGCATGTTGAAGGCGGAGTTGAAGAATACCGCGTCGGCGGCCAGGGCTGACAGAACCTGCGAGTAGCTGTAAGACGGCAATGACGGAAGCCAGAACGTCACTTTCAATTGCAATTAAAAAAAAAACAATTTTAGGATAAAATCTCAACTCGGCGCCGAGGTTTGTCTAACATCGGCTACTTAAACACGAGTAAAACACTGGAGGGGTGGAGTTAGTTCCAGTTTGGCAAAAGGGGGTGTCTGTTCGCTCTCCTGTCAGACGGAGTCAGCGATCAGTGCTGCGGATTGGAAGCCACGGCGTTAAAACCAGTGGGATAAGCATGAACTCGTCGCCAATTTTCCATCTCCTTGACCAAACTCGTGTCAACTGGTCCACTCGCCGCCTGTGTGCGGGCTGCTAAGTCCATCAAGGGGACAGTCGGCGCTGCTGGACCCCAGTGAAAGGGAGTAATGCGAGGAGATTGACACAACGACGATGGTCCTTCTTGACTCCCCCCTACCCGCAGCCTCGTGGGTACGTTAACCATCCAACTCACCTCTTGGCCACCACAATCCACCACTCACACGAAATGTCACTTACTTTAAATGAAGTCAACAGTTGCCTGGCGTTTAAACGATGGTGTCAAAAGCCTCGAGGATGGATACTTTTGGGGGGTAGAAAGAGAGTAGCAAGTGCATCATGTTACCGAAGTTATTTTAAAGGCCAAAGTAACCAGAGAAGTAGTCATCAAGAGGGAGCAAAAAAACAGAAATTGATTGTGTTAAAAAGGCTAATATTTCGCGCAGTTTCTACATACTCCACGCACAGCTGATAGCCTACTGGCTCTTGAATGGCCACACCCAGCCTGTAGGACGTCTTACTGCTTTGCTGGGGAAAGTAGGATCCCCTTGCCACCCGACGGGGGTAACCTCACTGCCCAACGAAATCACAGACTTTTCTCTCCTTACTGTGTGGTTAGGAAGGAGGGCCTAGAAGTCGCCACTGCCCCAATGGCAGGCAATAAGACCGTATTTGCATGCCGTCGTCGTCCACACCTCCTCGTGTGTGCACTTTCTCTTCACCAAAGGCATTAAATCTTCATTTGGCCTAAATTTTGCATTTTTGTACGAGTCAGATTACGTGGAGGTAGAGTTAAAGTGCACAAACTCCGCCACTTCACAACGAAGAGGGAGGTCAAGAGAGGCCTTACGGAAGAAATGCGAAAAAAGGAACTAGGGGGTTGGAAACTATTAAACGGGCGTTTAATACAGGTAGAAAGCAAAAAGGACAACTCATAACTTCTCTTTGTTATATTCAAACGAAATACCTTCAATTGACCCTTACGACTTTCTGCCAAAGAGTGGGAAGTCCCATATACCCTTTTGAACAAAGCTTTGATTTTAGGGGTTAATAAACGATTCAAAGTATTTTATAACCTAATTTTGATTACTGCGTCTCCTTTCCCCTTAAAAAATGTTTCATAAATACGGAAAAAAGTGAAATACAATCAGGTGACTGTGGAGGATACGGTAAAATTCCACATTGTAGTGGAGTTATGTGATTTGTCAACGGCATGTGGAGCTTTTTGTGGTCGTCGTGTGCTATCGTGCAGTAATGTTGCGCCTGCTACTGGTGGTTTTTTCTTCATAACCTTCTTCTCATGCATGGCATCGGGTAAATGCACAGCAACAGCACTCCGACCCTCTTAGGGTTTCGCCTGCTTGCGAGAAGGGAAGAAAGAAAAGAAGAATAAACGACCACCCCTTGGGCATTACACCACGGTGGGAAATGTATTCTTGCCTGCCCATTTTGTTTGATCCTTTTCGACTATCATGCAAAATCCATTTTTCGCCACAAATGATGATTTGGTGTAGAAATGGCGGCAATCGTGTATTGCGGAGGTCGGTCGGCCGGTCGACCGTCTGCAGTTGCATCAGTTCATTCGGCTGGCACACACACGAGTCCAACTTTTCATTGTACGCAAATGTTTGGACGCAGCTGTAGCCGTACGAATAGCTGATTCCTGTCTAGTTTAGACCCAAGTTCACGAATAGTTCGGCTTATGGAAGGAGTTGCGCGGTCGTCCGTCGTTCTTTCCCCGAATCAACATTGGCCGATGATCATCCTCGAGGCTCTTGACGGAAATCTTTGGAATTAACACGTTTGAATGCTTCATTAAGATTTCTCGAAGCTTGGTCTACACTACGATTCAATTTAAAGTCGTAAAAGGCAAATAGATGTAAATCGTCTTTTTGTTTCCATCTGGTCTCGGCAAAAAGGTGTAAAAAGGACATGAACAGAGGCAAATGTTAAGAAATGAGTAAAAAGAATACCCTTAACAATAATAAATAAAAGCATTCAGCACGTTTCATGGTTTCAAACCTAATAATAGGTGAGAGTTAAAGTTATTTCGCCCCGCAGAACTGAAGTGAAGAGAGCAAAAAGGAGATTGGAGGAGTGACTTACAGGCGTATCATTCGGTGTGAGATTAAACTAGTCTATGACGAAACCGTAAAAGCATGTAAAGTGAATTACACCGGAGAAGTCCTTCAAACTCACACTTAAAAAAGGTGAATGCGAGAAGGAATAGGCGTTTATAGGTTCAAAGGCCTTTCAAGTACCTCTGAGAGGACGAATATCGCCTATTAGGCCATATCTCAGCCCATTTGGTCTGATCACAACGGGGTTAGCAGTTCAAACACGGCTTAGAAAAGCGGGAAGACAAAATGAGCTGAAGATTGGTGTTCTGGAGTGATTCATACAGGGTAAAAAAATGGTTTCAAAAATTTGCTTCGAGTCGAGGGTCGCTAAGGTGATGCTGAGTTGCTAAAACACCCACTTACCCAAATTGGTAGTCCGGTTTGGAAGAAGCTTCTTCGCCACACTTCAGCGGATAGGCGAGTTGATTTTCGTGGAAGTAGAGGTACTTCCGCGGTATCAGGGCGAGGTCAGGCCGCAAGGCGAGGAGTTCTGGGAGAGAGAAGACCGCGGAGGTGAAGAGCACCTTGTAGCCACCGTTGGCGCCGGTGTTTCTTGGCACCAGAGCGGCTAAAGCAAGCGCTCCCGTTCGAGCTCGCCAATGCCACTTGATGGGGGGCAAGGAGACCACACAAACTTCTTTGCCTGAGAAAAATAACAAAATGGCAACAATAAAGAGCTGGTGAGATTTTTGGCTGCTTGCTGTCTGAAAGATGGCAACCCAGAGAATAGGCAGTGAGGTTTTGCCTTCGTTTGTGTAATGAAAATACTCCTCACCCATCCTGTTACCCAAAACGGGCCGAATATGTCCAAATGCAGCCCATTTGGATGTGACAGAGTCAAAGCCATCCACATAACTCAGCGATCACAAGACTAAGTCCACTTCTGCCCTGTTTCTGTCACTTTCGACACCTGGGTTAAGTGTTCACATCAAAGGGCGCAGAGAAGCAGGCCACGAGGTCGGTGTTGCCCCTTCTCGGTCCGAGGGGACACCTCCAGCCGCCTCCGAGGGGTGGGTGTCAGGGGAAAGACGGACAACAGGAGGCTTCAACTGCGCCGATCTGTCGAATTGGCAACCAAGTGACGGCGGATTTGAAGTTAGAGTGGAAATCCAAAAATTTTGGTGGAAAATGTAACTTTATTCAATTGGGTATCGCCCGATCTGTAGGCTACCGTCTTGTCACAGTTCCCCGTTGATAAAATTTCTGATTTTTGTTAGCAAGAAGTGTGATTTGACAAAACTGGCGTCATTGGAACCTTCGCCATGTACGGAGTTCTCCGTGGTAGGAGGAAACAATAAATGGTATTTCGAAGGTTACATAACGGAGGTGTCAACGCATTCAACGCAGCATCGACAATTTTTGGCGAGTCGCCAAAGGGGTGTGGGCCCTTTGCATTACCAAGGATGGAAAAGAGCATCACTACGGATTCACCACTTCTGGCCTCTGTGCTCCGATTGCGTCGCCCATTTTGTCTTTTGATATCGTCTCGGCTAGTTCGCCTTGCATCGCCCACGGCTTTGTCCGATTAAAATCGATCTCAACTGCGTCCACTCTTCCTTTCAAATGCCGATGTGATGCACCAAATGAATCTCCCTCGAAATGGCGAGTGGGCCACAGACCCATCAAGTTTACCGACACAAACAAACTTCTTCACTTCCATTTCCAGGGCATCTGAGCTTCTCCGCATCGTCACGTGTTGTGTTCTGACCATCTGAACCGGCAATGGCCTGAGTTGACGTGGAGCTCGTCGACTTCAACTAGACGGGCGGCCAGATCGTTGAGCATCTCCCAATGCAAAATCAGCAGAACGAAGTTTGGCAAACGACTTTTGACGCTTCCGTTCTTTCAAGGCTTCATTTCCATCGGTGGTACGCAACTTCTTGAGTGCTTGCGATACGTTCTTGACTTTTCCAAAAATAAAAAAATGTCTGAAGTGAATGTCTTTTTCTTCCATCTTTAACTTGAAATGACAACAAAATGAAAGAATTAAACGATATAATTGCTTCACTAAATGAAAGGCCGAAGTCAAAGCAATAAGAAAGAAACATAGTTTAGGCGCCTTGAACACATTACCAAAAAACAGAATCCATCTGTTAGCCAGCCGAAAATCTGACCACTTCAGCATATCCTCTGAACACCGCAAAAATTGAGAATCTCCTAATTATTTTATAATGGGATAGTAGCTAAATGCACGGAGCAAAAAAGAATTATCGAAGACTACGGCGCAGAGCTTTCCATCCACACCTCATGGCGATGATCGCAGCCAAATCTCACAGACGAGGATAAGTTGAGCAAAAAGAAACTCGACATTGTGTTGAAAGTGACCTTTAGGAATTTTTTGTGAAGTCAACGATTATGTTATCCCAACGTCCTCAGTGGCACGGGAAAGCTACCAAAACGTGTAACTTAGCAACGGGGACAAGAGCACCAAAAGGAATGATGAATTGCCCCTCAAAGAAATGAAATGCGATTTCAAAAGTTATATAAAGTAGTCTTATACTGGATAGGCGAAAGGAGGAGAGAGAAAAATGAGGGAACTGGAGGGGGGGGGGCAGAACAAGTGAATGGACACTATTTCGCAGATCTCAGTACAAACAGGGGAGCTTGTTGTGCACGGGTAACCCTGACCACTCTTCAAACACGTGGATTTGCAACGGTGTTTACTGGGACAACTTCACCAGTCCACATGATTTAATCGGTTCGCTGTATCACGAGAGGGCAGAGGAGTTTACCGTAGAAGCCGATAGGATGTTTCCATCCACGGCCACACTTACCTGCAACCGGGATATGCCAGTGTTCAGTTAATGCAAACAAATCCGTTGTTAGGGCAACGAGAAAATTACCCAACGTCCATTATTCCTGACAACGGATAAGCATACCAAAAACACGAAGTAACGCACCACCTGTCCGGTCAAAAAAGGAGACGTTATAACGAGACGACGGAGGCGGAGAAAGTGGTATAGCTTGGTGGAAATAGGAAAAGTAGCAGCTTGAACTTGCCGAATCGGTAACGAGGAGATTAAACGAGGTGGAGCGGAGAACGAAATAAGGCTGTGTTGCGAGTTTATGAAAGTGTGGGGCGAAATTGGAAAGAAGTGCAAAGCGAAGCGCGCCCTAAGGACACGCAGCGATGGTAAGTACGTCCTGCCAATTGGCTGCACCAGCGCCCAAAACCCACCGCAAGGTGTATCGATCCATCGGAATATCGATTTTGCACTGACTCACGGAAATTTTAGGCGAGGGTGAAATAAAAGCTCACCATTTGCAGCCAATAGACGCTCGAGGGTGGAAACAAGTTGTCTGTGTGAGCCGCCATTGAAAGCCTCGATGAGCAAAATGGTCGCATCGGAGGTCGCCTCAACCAAATGTTCCATGATCCTTCAAAACAAATTCCACCAAATAAAAAAACACTAGAATTGGTGAGAGTCGACACAATTGGAGTCACGGCCGATTTGTCTTAGATGCGCCGAGCTCCACTACAAATGGATTTATTAGTCAAGGCACCAACGCTGTTAATTTAAGTTTCATTTGGTTCCCTCCCTCACCACGCGCAGGAGGATTTGCGCATTAATTTCTATATCCGTGTAACTTTATAGTTATTAGTTGAATGAAGAGAGGAGGTTCTCACCAACCTGAATACTTGGCCTACATAAATTGCCCCATATAAGACTGAACGTACCCATCAACAAAACAAAAAAGCCAATTTTTAAAATCTGATTGGAACTCAAGTTGCTCTAACAGCCAACTTCGGTGGCTGATACTTAGTCAGTAGTGCAGTGAATGCAAAAAAAGGCATGGGAATATCCACAGTTTACCAATGCCTTGAAATCCGCCGTAGGCAACCAAAGTGAAAATCGACGAATATAGACAAAACTACAGGCTAAAATTGGATCTGTGCAACCGCAAGTGTCACGCTTAATGCTAAGATACGCAAAATTATGACATGGGGTGACGTGAATCCCGATTTTACAATCGTATTTTTCATGTAGTCATGATAGTCGTGTGAGTGGGTGTAATCAGGTCGATTTTACAGGAGAAAATATTACCCAATGAGGGTTAAAAAACGCTGGAATGAGGGCAGATGATCCCGTCACAACATGTAACTGCGAACCAATTGAGCGGAGAATGCTTCCACATTACAAAGACAAAATGTCCCTTAATATTGGTCTAGAAAGAGTAGACTATCCATGACAGGAGAAATAACCGAGTGATTAATGACGACGACGACTTGGGAAAGCTTTTGAGTACAAAGATATCCACTATCCCCTGACTACTTTCATGCGAGGTTAGCGATTAAAGGTAGTATATTTACATACTCGCAACAAATATAATAAGTGATGCCAAGACAGCGACTCGAGTTTTTCATAGCTCTATTCTAGGTAACCACCAGTTTCAAGTATTCCAACACAACGAGACCGCACAACGGCAAATGAATTTCACGAACCACCCTGAAAAACGAATCCACGTAGCTCCTGTGTTCAAAAATTCTAGGATGATTAAGCCCAACCCACAAAACTGAATCAAAACAGACTTAAAATAGCTACCATGCTGGAGGGATTGAAAGGGCTCCAAAATCAATTACCAGCACTCCCTCCAACAAGAAAAAAGACGTGTAGCGGAACAAAACGTCACTCACAATAAAGCCCACACTTCAGCGCAAGCACTCACTCACACAAATCAGACACGGAAAAAGCAGATGAACATACAAAATAGTTTTGTTATACGTTCCAAGAATTAGGAATCGTCAGGAAATTAAAAAGTACGCAGGAGGGCACAAGAATAGAGAACACAAGAATAGAGAAGGGGGGAGAAATAGTGTGGCGGCGAGTAGAGCACAGGGCTCGCGAATAAGATGTGTACACATGGAAAGAAGATCAGCCGCGGTGGCCATTCGCTGTAACCGTAAGGGAAAAAAAGAAATCTCACGCTGACCACATTTGCAAATTAGCCAATTCAGATTCCTCCTCAGCTTTCTTGGAGGCTAAACAAAAGAAAAGCAAGATGGTTTTAGAGATATTAATAGCTCCAAAACGAATAGACAACAAAGTATAGTAGTAGCATCACGTGATACATATGTAAAATGACTGTGGAGCTACATCATGAATGCTCTTCACGCAGCAAATTAAGATCGGATCTACTAACGGATTCGCATCGACCACTTGGCATAAATCGTGCCCAGATAGAAAGACTTACGTTTCGCCTTAGAGGAGAGGGGTTCTGCGGCAGGAACAGCGGGAAGTTTGTCAACATCATGGACATCAAGGAGCTTCTCTGCAACATCTTCTTCCTAGAGGAACAATGCCATGCAGTCAAACAGTACACTCGTGATATACGCCTAAAAAAAATCGAAATACTTACCGTCAGCATCTCTAATTCTTGTAATAGCTCATCTTCGTCATACTGTTCTATCGCGGTTGGCATAGAAATAGCCTTAGCGATTTCGTCGGCAATCTCGTGTTGCTCCGCAACGTCGTCCATAAGATCATGGACCTTATCAACATTCCTACATAACGCCAATGTATGGTTCTATAGATTTTACGTACATATCCTTGTGTATATTTTGCATGGCCGAATTTACAGTCTTCATTGCATCCAAAACATTCTTATTCATCAAAGCACTATCTAGGGCATTGCGTTGGGCTTGGAGCTTCATCAATGCACCGTCATTCAGCTCCAATTGTTTTTCGTATAGAGCTTTTTTTCTTAAACATTCGAGTGCAGCTAAACCGCTAAGACTCACATTGTCCTTTTACCTCGCTTGTTTTTCAGACCATACTGCTTAGCCTTCGCAATCTCCTGGCTTATTTTCTTCTCCAAAAAAGCCTGCTTTTTATTTAGCTGTTCCTCCGCTGCTAGAAGTGCCTGGGTGGCCGATTCCTGAGTAACCTCTTTCTTTGGAGCGCCAAATAACCGCTTCAAGGCAGACATTTCGGAAGAGCGTAAACGCAAATAGCCCGCTCAACGTAATGCGCTTTTTAAAACAAGGAAACTGTATATAGACACCTATCCTTACATTCCTAACGTAAGCGGCACGTATTACCCGAGCTTTCTATTAATATTTTCACTAAATGCTGCACAACGTTTTTGTACATATATACGTTAACTACTTCCAATCTTAGATGCTTGAAACATCGTCAGCTATGAAGGAACATAGATCACCACGGAAGGGTCTTCGCTGAAAGCTTATAAGAAGTAGTCAGGAGCTTAGTTCGCCACCCTACTACATTACCACCGTGATTACTCCTCAACTCTAATTTTTCTGAACGACGTGAACCGCCCTACCACAACATTTGAAGAATATTTACACAATTTAACACACCAAGGGGCTAAAATCGCAAACACATGACGGACATCGCCGCAACTCTCAACGATGCGCCGGAATAAATGCCTTACAAGCGCCAGTGGTTAGGGAAACAGTGAGAACCTTTTCGTCCTCTTCAAAGTAGTTTAGTTTAGAAGTGTCAGGGAAAAAGGACAACATCCGCCCCACAGACCATCCCTTTCGACATCAATTTACTTTCTGACATCTCTGGTTACTTTTTTTGACCAGCTTCGGGCGAAACAATACACGACTTCTACTCATTCATCTTTTCCAGCCAATGTTCAAGCGAATTTACCTGCATCCGCGTCATTCATGAGGCTACATTTTACCCGGTCTAATTAAAAAGAGAGGATGTAGAGAACGATATTTACGTCTTCAAGCATGTTTTACACAAAGCGGGTAGGCGAACTAGGCCTCTGCACTGAGAGGCTTTCGGAGAACGTTGAGAACGCACTTGTAATGATAGTGTAGCATAGAATTGGGATCCTGGGTGAATGTAGAGGGTAATCTAACCTCCTCCTTCTAAATTGTGAAGAAGAAGAAGAAGAGTAGTACAAAGCGCCAACTGGAGCACAATAATAGCTCTTTCAACTATTCACTATGTGGGCAAGGCATACATGATGCCTACACACAAAATCATGAGACAGAAAAAGGGGATAATTTATTTAAGGCCTTTTGAAAAGGCACGCTTAAATCCGAGAACATCTAGAAGAAAAAACGTACCACAAACTCAAAGCCGACGAGTTTAATCGCCTTTTTCAGCTCCTCATAGCTTAATTCAATCGAGTCCTGGCCAGGTACGTCAGCGAAGTGGTAGAGGAGGGGGCCTACGCGGAAGGGAAAAACTACCACCTTAACCACGGGGAGGCACCTCAGTCCCAGTAGGAAATAACAATTTTATTTTCATATCGTAAGTTCACCCTCTCGAATGTACACCAGCAGTTCCTGTCATCTAATAATCTTCAAACCCTCTACGGAAGGGACTTAGGCGATTTAAAGCAAGGTGATTGGCGTGGGATGCAGTGATATAATTTTAATTTGATGCACATACGCAAAAAAAATAACCCATCAAATCCCCCTGTAATTTCACTATAGTCTTAGCCTTCCTGAAAAGTACGAGGTCACAAATCGCATTCGATTAGATAATAAACCCTCGGTGGAAAAGATTCGCGATGTAGACGAAAGTGGAAAGGGAAGAAGTCCTTAAAAGATTCTTTAAATTCATACTCGTTTTTCAATGAAGCCGCGTCAATAAAATCTGACAGAACAGTCAAATATTCAAATAATAACAGAATTTCATGCACCAAACTGGCCCAAGACGAGTAGACGAAAATGCAAAATAGGGTAATCAGGCTTAAAATTCACACGAAGTAGGGGAGGAGCCCAAGGTAGAGGCGCAGATAAACCACATCTTAGAACACAACCGCCGATAACGAGGCAGAGAAGACGGTTATGAAAACGAACGTGGCTATCAAACAGAAAACGACTAACATAATGAAAGACATTTGCCATGCCGAATTGCCCGAGGTGACTCGGAATAATTCCAAGTTAAGAAAAGGGTAATCAATCTGCGATTACTGCCAGTGGCTCATGCACAACCATTCAACGTCTTCTCCTTGACAGTGGCACATCGACAATGGCAACATGGAGCCTTGGAAATCGTTGCGCATTTTCGGCAATCAGTGGGTAAGTGCACCGCATCACCGGTTTTTTAGTAAAGAGGGGAAAGTATGCGGCACAGAATGATGGTTTTTCTACTCCCGAAAATCTAGGCGACGAGGCTTAGAGTCGTCCACATCGATGGAAATAGGACGGCGCCCATATGACAGAGAATGCCCAATTTGATGTCGCTACGGAGTCCTGAAGGCGACTTATGGACTAGAAATAGTGGAATTTGGCGATCGCCCCAAAATGAGTAGGAGAAAAAGACAAATAAATAAAACAGTGGTTCAAGTAGTATGGGAGTGGGAGATGGTGAAGTCACCGATCCACTCTTATCTAACTTGGGAGACAAGATATACGTGCATTCGTAAAATAAGTGAAACTACATAAATGAAGGCCAAGGAGGTAGTAAATGCCCAGACGTACCAAAGTTAATCCAATAGCCACCAGGAACTAGGATTTTCCAAATTGTGTCCAGGTAATCCAAAATGTTGTGGGCCGTGTCGATGAAATAAACCGTGGCTACACAGTCCCACACTTCTGATGAGGGAAAGTGGGCGGTCAACGAGAGTAAGCAGGACAGAGAGTGGGGGAACGGCACTTACTGGGTTCCGAATAAACCTCGACAAAGTCACCGGCGACCATGGAGAATTGCACACTTGATGGAATGTCTGTGGGCACGACATCGGGCACGGTAACCGCAGTCATCTGGTTGTCACGACTCATGTTGTTGCAGAAGTTAGTGATCCACGGGTGTAGAGTGTACTCTTCCGCCTTTTTGCACCTTTTGGAGAAATAAGGGGAAAAAGATAGCTCTTCTGCACAAAGACACTTCGAATAACAGAGAACTGAGGTTAGGCGAGAGGTTAGCTTCAGTCGAGAAAAATGGCGCTTCGTAGTAGTCGCAGAAGCACGTGTAAGAAGAGGCAGCGAACGCATTTTATCATCAGACCAAAAGGATTATGCACAAACTGAAGACCACCTCAACACAGTGCCGGTGACAATAGGCAAGTCGAAATGACATCTTGAAAAAGACGCGCTATTTAAGTTAAAAAATAACAGTATTCCTTAAATATCAAGTGCAGAGACCTCGTGTAGTAGTTTCCTAATCCAACACAATGCGGGAATGGCGAGTAAAAGTCCTAAAAGATGCATGGACAAATAAAATCAGACATTGTAAGTGGTGGAAATGTGTACGAATGCATCACTGCATGATGAAGGCTTTCTGTGCTCCCAAGAAGGTCTCAAGACTACCTAGGTATACTGGGGACTTCTTCTGCCCGATATTTTGTGGCAGATAAGTCGCCAAAATGAGCAAAAAATGAGGTAAGAGACTATGAAAGGGAGAGGGAACTATTGAAGATGCTTTGGAGAACGGATTAAGAGGGAAGAAAAACACCATTAAATCCGACGAATGCGTTCTATAAACACGCGTTTTGTGCCAATTGAAGGGAGAGTAAAGTTAATGTTGAACTGAGTAAGTAAAGATTGATGATATTTCCAATGAAACGCAGTAATAGAATAATTCCCAAAAATATCCGAGAAATTATAAGAAATTAAGAAAAATAGGACGTAGTTTTGTTGCGATATAACCACGCTACTAAAGAAGAACCGTCTTCTAATTGTTATTACTTTTCCTTCGCAACATAAATTCAAGCATTTATTAACCTTCAAAACAGCTTCTTGCATTGCGATGCGGTATTTCGTTCGACCATCAAAATCATGCTAAAGGCTACAAATGAAATTCGTTTTATGAAAGGATTAGCTAAATGCGATACAGGTGGAATTTAACCAAAATTACCTTACATATGCGTTGGTAAGGTTATATGGAGTGTAATATCATTAAAGTTGCAACAATGTTGACCGAAAATGGCAGATTTAAGTCGAGTAAGTTTTTAAATGGCAATGACAATTGATACCAGTAAAATGGTCACACTTCAATTAAAGGAGACGATAATTTTGGGGTATGATTCGCATAAACACCCCAAAGGCAGAAAAATATAGGAATAAGAATGAAAAAGGAGCATAGTAAGAAACGAGGTTACTTCCGAAGAGTTTAGCGAGTCTCAAGGAATCGTTGATCGCAAATGACTTCGTAACAGAAAACTCCTTTGATGCTTCATTTACCGCTCCACAGCAGCAAACAAGTAGAGCATACAATAAACAGCATACTCACGTGTTGAGGATAAAGTAGGCTGGCAAAAGCATGTACAAACTCCATTCGTTTCCCTGGCAGGAGAAGCCACAATTAGCCAACTCCCAAGCGAGACGACCCAATCCTGCGCCAGGAACGAGAATTTGGATGTCTGATAGTTGTCTTAAATGAAAAGAGAGTATTGTCGAAAAAATAGGATGTTTATAGTCAACATCCTTCCGAGTGGCTATCAAACGGCAGTACTCCATTATTCAGACAAAAATGAAAATAAAATGAGTGAAGGGAGAGAGAACTCTGAGGGTTCCATAAGGTAGGAGCATTACACACCGATCGGAAGACCAATATAATTCTTTAATTTCCTTTAAAACTGGTCCATAGGATTCTTTTCTTTCTTCAGCGCCGACACTGGACCAGTCGCGAACAAATTGTTTTAAAACGGAATTAATTTTATCTAAATCTGTGCTTGTGATAGCAAAATCAGACTGAGCGTTTACAACTCCGTTTTGAACAAAATTTTCGATGGCCTCATTTTGGTTTGACAGGAACTAAAGGCCGCTCGCGGAAGTTAAGGAACTTACATGCTCCCCTTCGAAAATATTGGGCTTAGCGCTAGTGAGAATTTGATTGATAAAATATGAGTTATTTTCGATGCATTTTTTGATGTTTTCCATATTGAATAAGAAGTCTGGTACAAGTGTTTTGTGTTTCGTGGAGAGCTTCTCAAATATCTCCGTTTGTTCCGCTACTTTCCTTAAGGCATAGGACCTAAGTGGAGACAAGGCCAATAAACGATAGAGACATGCGAACCGATAGTACTTGAAGACGGCCAGCGTCTTCATGAAGTGCCTCTGCTCCAGTTCGTCCACATCCATTTTGCATACCACAAATTCGAGCAGCGCTCGCGAGGTCAGCGCAGGTCCCCAAACGCGCTCTTTATTGGAATTGACCAATTGCCGAGGGCGGTAAGTGAGTCGAGGGGTCGTTGACCGCCCCGGTTTTGCCCAAGTCCTACAGTGGTGGAATATTAAACTAAAATTAAAAAATCACTCATGTGGTTAGGAGTAATGAGGTTGAGAAAACAAGTCAAACAGTGGATAACTAAGAACGTAATCAATAGAAACAAACGTAAATAGCAAAGTTAAATTAAGGCTTATAAATATAACGGGGTTAAGTTCGCAAACATTTTTGTTTAGACGTGTACGAGAATTTCTAAATTATCGGATCAAAATCATTATCGGCTGCATGTATCGCGTGTATTTTGATTAATTATTTATTTTATTTGTTAAAAATATATTTTATGTTTGCCGGCTATACAGTGCGTGTTTGATAAAGTCAAACGCCTGGCGCCAACTTACAGAGTTGATACCATAGGTCGGATTTCTGTTCTTCTGGGGTTTCTTCAGGATGGCCTGGAGATCCACAGGCAGTACAAATGAAGAGTTGGTGAATAACTTGAGAAGTACATTTCCTCTCATTGTTATTTTTGAGATAACCGGGTGATAACGTCTGATCGGGTTCATAGCGTCATGCTGGCCGTTGACCGAGGTTATTTTGCTACACATAACCCCTATGATGACCGTCCGCAGTCTATCGGCTACGGTGCAACAATCAGTGCACCTCATATGGTATGTATCGAAGTCGCTGTTGAGTGCCTATAGTTGGAGTCAAATCCTTTTGCATCACCAATTTTTCAAGCTAATTATTGATTTAACCGTAACCAGATATATTCGCTTCTAATACTGTATGCTGTACAAATTTCAGATGCCTTTGTCTTTTGTGCGCTATTCACGTTTGTCTAGCGTTGATTTCTCTTTACAAACAGCACGGCTACTCATTGAGTGTTCTTGAGCCTAAAATACAACCGGGTTCTCGGGTTTTGGATGTTGGCTCTGGGAGCGGATTTTTGACTGCATGTTTTGCCTTGATGGTAAGTAACTGCCTTATATTGGTTGTTTTTACTTGTTTATTCTCTTTCATAGGTTGGAGCAAACGGTCTGGCGGTTGGAATAGAGCATGTGGAAGAGTTAACTAAACTTTCTACTGCCAATATCCAATCTTGGTTGGATTCAAAACCAATGTACAATGGTTCTGTAGTGGATTGTAAGCTGGGTGAACAAATCAAACTCGTGACTGGTGATGGTCGTCAAGGTCATCCTCCTGACAGCCCCTATGACGCCATACACGTGGGCGCCGCCGCTCCGTTCATACCACAAGTTGTAAGTAGTCCTTTTAAGAAAAATCTTTTTTTTGATTTTCCTGTCAGTATTATGCATTATAAATGTGGTAATTCCGTTGGTAAATTTGCGTTTGTAACATAACCGTTGTGATTAATATGCAAACAAGTGTTTTTTTCATACATGCTAGCCAGCACTTTAAATATTTTGCTGACTTTTTTTGCAAATGCTCAAGTGTACCCAGCTTGTAGATATTTTATCTCTCCTCTTCCCCCATTCCCTTATCATTTAGTTCACAACCTACGTGGGAATTATGTACTGCATATATTGTTTTGAGATTCCTCTTGGTAGTATCTTTCCCTTAACGATATTCGTAAAAACCCACTGATCTAGTTTTATTGTAAAATAGGCATGATGGACATACCCTTTGCTTCTATTAGGAGGCCCGCTTTCCCTTTTATCATGGAATTCTAAGACTACCATAACTTTTGCCCTGAAATTTGTAGCATCCTTTTAAACCACTTTTCTTTGGGTTGCGTGCAACTGTGCTCCCAAATTCAGGAGGGCCATTTTCCCAATTCTGTGCGTGCTAATACGTGTAAGACCAGTAAGATTGTGCTTCACATCTCGTTTAGACCAAGGCAGATCCATTTTCCTTTTGATAATGTTTCGGAAACTATGACTAGTTCTTGGCATTTAAGAAGAACGAAGGCATCCTCTTTGACGCTGATATTTCTGTCGGATGATGAATTAGGTAAAAATCCATTGACTTAATTTTTTTTACGTTTAACAAAATCTAATGTGGACATCTTCAAATGCCCATCTTTTTCTCCCCTCTTTTGTAGAAAGCGCACTTTCATCCAGCCATGATATATGTGATTGTGTAGTATGTTAATGTTTACCCAAAATGTCTCAACGAAACATTGTGGTAGTCTTAACGGCATGCAGCTTTATAGCATCAGGGCTGGAAGACATGACTTGTGCTCCGTCTTAAATTGTGAAGAGGTTCGTTGCGAAAGTCCCATCGTTTTATTAGGCTTTTTTTAATGTCTCAAGAAAGCTTTACAGTTAACCCAACTTTACCTTTTACAGAATCTCTTTGATGCTTTAATTTAGACACCAATTAACACGACATTGGCGCAGCCCTTGACACTTTTAGTTGAGTTCATCATCAACGTCTTCCCACTCGAGTACATTGTGTCGCGTTGGAGGCTTCTGGGAATGTTTACCGAAGGCCTGGTCCGTGTCACTGACATGCACTCTCACTAACAAGACATTGTCAGTTGTTTTTGAAAACTGATATCCATTATGAGGTTGGACGTTGGAGAACGCTGGCACAGGGTTCTCAAAGATTTAGTGCGCTGGTGAAAGTCTTTCTCATAACACAAAACTATTTTAAAAAAGTGTTTTCTTTTTTTATCCTTAGCTGCGCTCAAAGCGTTTTTAACTTGTCTGCACATGGTTTCTATGTGTAGCTAAAAATGTGAAGATTTAGTATGAAACTGTGTACTCTGCAGTCAGACTCAGAGAACTTCATTTCTCCTCTGATTGGATTATCAGATGGGGATACGAGTGTAACTCGTATAGAATCACGGAAATCTGCAGTGTCAGTCGTCCACTAAGCCAACAGTTTTTGATTTTGTCCTTTAAGTACATCCTTGCACGTTTGATTGTTTCTTCCGGCAAAAATCCGTGCACATTCAGGCAGGTTGGACTTTTTGCATCCGATTTCTGCTACCAATGCGTAGGAAAATGTTTTCCCGTTACGTTGTAACATGCGGGTTTGTCGGTAGGCAGTGAAATTTTACCTCGTTTATGTACTTTACGGTTAAATTAAATGGCGATTGACATGATTGTGTTGCTTTTTTCACTTTATTGAGCTACTGGCGCCCCTATCTTTGTCCCCTCGAGGTTCTTTTTGAATTAGATTTATTATTTGTCTTCAGAATTGTTTTCACCATATGCGAACACCGTGGGACACTTTCTCGGTCTTTTAGGCGCATACACATCGTAAAACCGACATCTTTTACTTACAACTTGTCCAGCTTTCCCTAAATAAGCCCTCTCGACACCCTCACAATTGCTATCCCATTACCGCTTTTCCCACACGCAATGTCCGGGCATCAGGGCTGTCAGCGCCGTGCCTAATGATTGTGCACGAGGCCAAAAATTCTTTACATTCCCTCGCAACTTTTTGCACTTTTACCGATTCTTACCTACTTGCAAATCGGGTTTCAGTGATTGTCAACTTTACATTTACCGAGTGGTTTTTCGAATATCCCGATCGCCAATTCGCCTATTGTTGCTATCTGAGGGGCCCTAGTTCAGAGCTGTTGAAGCGCCTCCTCTGCTTCCTCTTTTTACAGATTTGAAACTAAAGTTTTTCATGTTTAGCATCGTTCGAAAAAGGATTTTGCTGTCATTCCGTTCTTCTCTCTGTTCTGACAGTTAGTGGAACAGCTGAAACCGGGCGGACGTCTTGTGTGTCCGGTGGGCCCGCCCGGTGGCAATCAGGTCCTCTACCAAGTCGACAAGGACCGCACCGGTCGCCACACCACAGTCACCCAGTTGATGGGCGTCATCTATGTCCCCCTGACAGATCTGGACCTCCAGACTAAGAAGTGAGGCTCTTATCGTTAATCCCTTCTCTTCCCTCTTTCGTTGGAGGCGCTCCTATTCCTGCGCTTTCCACCTCTCCCCGGCGTGGTTTTCTCAAAGATGACAATCCTCCTCGAAGTATGTGAAACTATCGCTGGCTCGGATACCATTCTTAGGATTTTGTTTTCTTTTTTTCGAGTGAACGTACAAGGCAGGGGGATATGACCTCTCCTGTGTTAATTCTCGATCTGCATGCAAATAGATGAGCCCTTGTTCTACTAATCTTCCCTCCCTTTCTCCCTGCCTCCCGCTCCTTTTTCAATTGAGGCTCACTGACTACGTCGCTAGAGCAGAGGAGTTTCCGTTCAGGTGAGAGAGAGAGAGAGAGAGAGAGTGTGTGTGTGTGTGTGTGTGATTTTGGCCTCGGAAGTGGAAAGTAAGCAGTGATGGCAGTCTACGCTGCCTCCTTCCCAATTCCTTCATTCCGCGTCACGGCGTATTACTTCGACCGGTGGCGATGAAGTCATCCGCACAGTATCGGTGAGCTCACCGCTCATCTGTGTACTCTCCTCCTTTTGCTTTCCTCCAACGCGAGTTGACCGTCTGCTCGACGTCCTGCCTCGGGCGTCCGTTGGACCGCCTGGCGAATAGCCAAACTCGAGTGATCGGCACTTCCAAGTATTCACCTCTCGTATCTCTTCGTCAAATGCACACCAATGTCGCCTTGTACCTTGTGAAACAGGCGAGATGCCTTCGAATTTTTTCTAGGAACAGCCCCATCTGCCTTTGGGATAGACTTTTGGTAAAGGTTTATTTTCCCATTTCGTGGCAGAAATCGGTTTCAACACGCTTGGAGATGTGAAGGCTGCTTTTTTTTCCTGGTTCAATTCACCTTAAAGTAGGTAAAAGACACAAAAGTGACTTGGCATTTATCTTTGTCCTTTTTTTGCCTTCTGCTAGTTAATTCAACCCCCACCGCACGCGCGAATGTGGGTTTTTCATTAACTATTCACGTTAGACTGGCGCCAAAATTCTCGACCTCTCGAGGATCGCCTGATTTTTCACATTCCCCGTTGAAGTCTTGTCGTTCTGACCTCGCTCTTTTCCCCCTGTGAGAATCAATCACTTCTGATGTGTTCTTTCGTTGACTCGTGACATCTCCCCGCCCTCCGGTGCGTAAAGGAATGAAGCCTTTTAAGATACAGGTTTTTTTTCGCCTTGCCACCCTGTCTGCTCAAGTGTACGACTCGTTTGTGTTGCTGCCTTGTAACCTCGAGACTCCACAAGACGCCTCTGTTAAGACCTTCGCTACCGGCAGCAGCAGCAGCACAGAGCCACCTTTGGGCGCTTCGAGGTCCAAGTCAATTGAGCTTCTGTACAATCTCCCTCTTCTTTTAGTTCACGGGGCACTGGTAGAGAAGATTTGTGAAATAATCGCTTTCAATCGCCCTCTCCACTCGCTGCCTTACCACTGTAAATTCGTCTTTTACAAAAATTATTCGGTAGTTGGTAGTATTATGCCTCTCAAATTGATTTGGTCGCCTTTTTTCCTTCTTCCTTTTGTTTTGTAGAGGCGATGGATGATGATGGTGATGATGATAATGCCACGAGGGTTTTTTTGGCCCAAAGCTTTGAGAATGTTATTTTGAATTTTGCTCTGCCCTCTCATCTGCACCCGCATTTTCTTCCGGTATTTTGCTGTGGTCTAAAAAAAACAGAAAAATTAAAGTTGCAGTCAAAGAACTTCCGCTTTTCTCTCCCGGTCGGTGAGGTGTTTGTGCATTCGTGCTCGTGTACACCCACGGAAGTAGGCGCTACAAAACCCTGGGCTCCACCTTCAGCTTGGAAGCCTTCTTCTCTCTCTCGTCGCCGCCTTAAGGGCTTCCTTCTTTTTTTTTCATTTACCCCGTGGTCGAAAGCCCTCCTGGTTCTTCCAGTTGAGATGATTTTTTGGGGGGGGGGGGGGAACTACAGTGTTTTTTGACTTGAAAACACTCTCTGCTGGGTGCCCTGTGAAAATGTCCCCTTTCCCGTGTCTACCCTCTCCACCGCCAGTGCTGAGACCTGGGGACCATGCGAAGTTGACACCGACAACAGCGCTCGACGGGCGGGGACAGACGGAAACCCCCATTTTCTCCACCCACCCCCTCGATTGTTAACATGACATGAACGCAGATCTGCTAATCCGAAGCGACCTGGAGCGTTCCGGGGTTCTCAAGTGTTTCTGTGGTCTTTTTCGGGTCTGTCAACTGGCACACTTCGCAGTTGAACCAACAGCGCGTCTGTCAGTGTTTCAGCATTCTTCACTTCGCCTTTGGCCTCTTTCTCTCCTTGGACACTGTTCCCACATAATTTTGGCTTGTTCTGAGTCTCCCGCTTCATTGCAGTGGTTGACAGCGGCTTGAGCGCTGTCACGCGGAAGTTCTGTAAAGCGGAGATTCCATGGCAACTTCCCATTCCACACGTCAACGGTGCCTTCTTTAGCGTCTGCAACGCGTCTCTTACACAGCCTCAACATGTCGTGAGGTCGGTTTCAGCGGCAAAAAAAAACACTTGCAGGTTCAAATGCGGCAACGATGTGGTGAGGAGGAGCAACGGGCTCCGAGAGGCGTGGCTAATGCCCCTCGGGGGATTCACGCCCTGCTCACAGGATGGAGAACTGCTTCTCCCCATCTTTGGGCAGGGGAAGGGGTGGGAAAGTTTGTTGTCGGACTGGAGGGGATGTCCGAGGTGATGAGGCGATGCGCCAGACCGCCGCACGATGACCACTGGGAGGCGAAGGGGTTTTTATGGCCTTAGACGTGGGTGACAGGAACACGAGAGCCCTAGACGTTGTGCGGTCGCTGTCCCCTCCCCGCCCCCCCTTTCAAGGAAGCCCCCGTGCATGCGTGTTCGTGTCTCCGCGTTCCTGAGCCAAGCTTTGAGCACGAGCGCAGAGGCGGCGAGGTGTGCACAGCCTCAGGCTGCGGGTTTACCTCGTCTTAAGGCGGAGGGGATGCGTAAGGTTGATAAAACGATCCTTAAATGGGAGAACAAATGCTTTTCTTCCTTTTATTCTTCATTTCACTGAGTCATTTTCAAGTGTTTCGCTGCCTGGATTTCATCCTTTCGGGGTTTCCGCGAAAGATTCTCCGTGAATGCGCCCAACCTTTCTGCTGTCTGTAGGCGCTCAAACCGACTCGACTTAGTGACTACTGGGCATCCAGTGCCACCGCGTTGTCTACACCTCCCCTCGACATTCTCCGTGTGTATTTCTTCTCCCGGGGACCTAAACCCCTCACACCTCGTGTGTTCAGTGAACTCGCGTCTACTTCTCCTGGATCGTATTCCGGCCAGTCAGAGGCTTTGGGCTCGAAATCTTAGCGGAATCCCATCCTTATCGGAGGATGTGGCGAGGTTCGGACCCGGACAGGCCTGGCCCAACAACTGTTGGTCGAGACGGCCAACACCGGGGCCCGTAAGTCCGACATTCCGCATCAAAGACCCAGTACCGGCACCGCTGTGCACCAGTTTGGAGGCCTCCACTCTGACACCTCGGCACAACGGCCAAGGGGACGGGGCGGAACGATCCAGGTGAAGGTCGGGGGAGAAACGGTCACGTGGTCTTCGGTTGGCGATGGTGTCAGCCCACAAAAAAAAACCCTGGGGCGATGTTTAGTCGCGAAATTGTCTATTTATTTGTAAGGCCGACTGCAAGCGTTCACACCACCACACTCATGTCCGGTCTAATTGCACTTCCAGGCGGCCGAGGGCCCGTCTCCGCGACAGGGGAGTGGAATCCTGGTTGTGGCGTCGGCTGCTCAAGCCCATCTGTGCACTGATAGGGGGGCTACTGCTGCTGCTGTCACCGCCCCCCTGACTTCAAACGCGCCCCCACGTAAATTGGCGATCCACTTGATTTGCATGTGGTTTGGTAAAAAGCTCCGATCACAACTTGATCACCCCACTCATCTGATTTCGCGATCGACTCCCCCTCAAAGTGAATGCCACGCAGCCAAATGATTGCCCCATTTTCTATAAGATTTGGTCAAATAAATCAGCGCTCCAATTCACCAAATCGGTGTCTATCATTGGGTGACTTGACATTTTTCAAATAAACGTGCTTTGTGTTTCGCCAGACACCCCTGTGCTTGTCAAATCAGGCAACCAGAGGCAAATCACAACCAGAGATTGGAAAAGTTTTACTTGGTCATGCTTTCGCACTCTCCTGAGAAAAAAGAGTCTGCATCGCACACATCCAAAAGGGAGTCCTGTCACGAGGGGATATCCAAAAAGGGCGGGTTGGACGGGCCAGAAGGGGGCAGTTGAGGTGCTCGGGAGTTCAGACGCCGTTGCCAGCGTGACTAGGCGCGTGTCGCGAAAGCCGATCAAAGAAGTGGATGAGGGGACGAGTGGGACGACCTGGCAAAAGAGCAACAAGGTGCTGAGAGAAACCTCATCTAAGCGCGCCTGATGCTCGTGCTACACTTTCGGTACAGAAGTGGCCTTAGGAGGGCGGAGAGCGAAGAAGCGTGGATTGATGATGAGGCAAAACTAATGCATCTTTTTGCGTCATTGAATCGAGGATAAGAGGCAATTTGTACGCCATAATCCTTTCACCGTAATGCGAAAAAGATGAGGATGCCTCTCGGGAGGACTTAGAACTTGGTGTCAATCACGCCTGCCCACTCGGAGCTTCGAGCGAACATGCTGATCCACCGAGAGGAGGAGACTGGCGGTGTCGGGGACAAACACGATGATGACTCGAAGGGGGAGCGGGACGGGGCGGGGCGCGGCGGGGGAAGGAAAAGACTGGCGACCTACCTGTCATGCCTCGGCGCATGCCCGGCTCATCTGCGGTGGTCTTCATCACCCCGGCGATGTCCAGGTGCACGTAGGGTATGCGATTGCTGACGAAATTCTACCAAAGAAAAGAAGACAGGCGTCTCCGTAAGGCGCACATTCATCGGGGCAGTGGCACGAGTTTTTGGCTCGAACACGTCAAGGGTAGAGAGGATTTTTATCATGCCTAATTGGGTTGGAGGCCGGTGTGATTTTAGCTCCTGTGGTGTGCAAAAAAAGGGTACCTAAGGCGTCGTGAACGTCCGACACACGGTAAAGTAGGGAGAGCACGGAAGCACCAAAAAACCGGGGCGCTCGTTAGTGAGACGAGGCCGGTCGCTACTCGGAGATTTGCCATGCTCCAATGACTAACTTCCATCCGGTGCCTGATAGACCGAGGAATCCGCCTGGGAGTGGCGCAGCTCGGCCAAGGCTTATAATGTTAACGAAACTCTCCTGGCCCTCGCCCCGTCGTCCTCTGCCCCCGGAGGCTGGGGAGTTTATGCGCGTGTAAGTAGCCCAACCGGATTAATCGCTCCCGCGTATCTCCAGCAAAGACAATTTCCCAGACACCCGGTGGCAACGTCTTCTCATACGCCAAGCAACCGATCAGACTGCTTCTCGCCCTGGTTGGGCCGGTCCCCCCCTCTCGCCTGCCCGTGTCCTGATCGGCGCACACCGCCGTGTTGCAGTCTGAGAGAGGAGGAGGAGGAGGGGAGGCTGCCTGGGACGCGGACACGCAGACGGCGCTCCATTCGTGGCCGCCACGATTAGAACGAAGCTGACAACTCGAGTAAAGCGGCCCAACGGATTAAACCGAGTGCCCTGTGCACGATAAATACTGCCTGCACATGGCAAGTCACCGGAGGTCCTGTCATCTGCCGCGAGAGCGCAGCCGTGGCATGCGATTCGCGTTCGGCTCAGCCTCATACGCAGGTACGAGGGGCGACGTAAACAATGAGAGAACAAAAAAGCGAATGGTTAACAGGCGGTGCTGTCGAAGGTGAGGTAAATAATTTGGGGGGTGGCGTTCAATTAAGCACTGGAGGGACTTGTGCCAGGTAGCAAGCGAGGCAACGTTAAGTGGAGCAGGTAGTTTAGAATGCTTTAAAATGGCAGTCTGGTGCCTTGAAACGGCGCGGTCTAACCGAGGCGAAAGACGTCGCCAGCGGTTGAGAATGCAGGTGTCAGAAGTGCGTCCCAAGAAACGCTAAAATGTTCAAGGCCATGGCCGTACAAACAGGAAATTAGCACAAAAAGCGGTGCCGAAAAACAGAACAACTTGTAGACAGCGAGGCAGAACTGCTAAATGGAAGCTCTCGCGGACCATGCGAAACACCAACACTGAAAGGGCACGTGAACCGTTGACTTAAAGAGACAACTGACACGAGACGTTTGCAGCGGACTGGCCGAGGCTGGGGGAAGGGCAAAAGTGGCCCGATCCTTCCTCGGGGCAGGTTAAAGAAAAGGCTGCAGTCTTCGCCCTCACACCTCAAAGGCCTTTTTACGGCGGATTCGAGTGCATCCATTTGACAACAAACGATGCGTCAATGGAGCGTCATTTAAGCTGTGTGATGTCACTGAGCGCTAAACATGCGCCTGGCGAAAACCGCTGTGCCAATATTTCACTGACAATAAAGTGGGCGTCTGCTGCGTGCTAACGCAGCACTTAAACGGGGTAACCACAGGAGCAGTCGACGTTTGAGGCTCCAGCGTGGGGGACAGACATGGGAACTGACACGCTGCGATCGGCCACACACTTGGCATGAGAGTCGAAGGAGAATGCGGACTGTTGGGGCGGCGGCTGGCAGATGTCGACGATGCGCGACGCCAACGCCCTAACGTCTTAACTAGCCAAAAGGCGAGGCGCAAGAGGCCAGATTAAAGAAAGCATCAGAGAGGGGGCGGTTGTTAGGGCAAATTCAAAGCAGACAAGTAAACGATAAGCGGGTAAGCGGGAGGGGGGCGAGGGCGGGACGGGACTCACCTGAAGAAAAGCCGAGGCAGAGGCTGAGCCCGCAAGTCGAGAGTAGGCACCACTCATGACATTGGCAATGTCCGCGGTGGCAGAGGCCTCCCTCAGCTGCTTCGCATAAAGAGTGGGCATATGCCAAAAGGGATCGAACTTCACGCGGCCGCAGTGGCTGAGCGAGCCGATGATGGTGGGGGCGGTCGTGCCCTCGGCGCTGTCAGCGCCCTCCGCGCCGACGGCCGGGGCCCAAATATCGGAGATCTGACGATGCTGGACAGCGGAGTTGCAGAAGAGGCCGGTGTATTGGTCGCCCAAGGCGACGGAAATGGCGCCAGTGAGAGTTGCCGCGTCCATCACAAAGGCAGGACTGTGGGACTGAGCGTAGTGCAAGGCATCGGCCAGGATCAGGCGACCCTCCGCGTCCGTATTGTCCACCTGCAGTGAGGCGAGGTTGGCAGTCATTAGGAGGAAGCAGGCGGGTCGAATCACAAATCGCGGTTCACACAATTTGGGCAAGGAGAATCTCATCGCCGGGTACCCGACTGCGACCACGAGGGAAGTTAGGACCCAAATCCACTTCTCCCACAGCCGCAGGAGTGCAATTCGTGCGGGTGTGGAGGGCCAGACGCGAAAAGCCACTGTTGGCGATGTGGAAGCCGCATTAAAGCCTCTTAACGAACTGACAGAAAGCCCTAATTCCCATGCCGACTGCAAACTGGCTGGCAAAGGTGGCAGAACACGCAGCCGTTAACTGTGCGGCGGAAGGATAAACCTCCTCGCCTCGATGCAAATTACACAGAGTTTTCTCCGGGTGACACTTTAAGAGCCATAAAAATGCGTCAAGGAAGAAGACTTCACAGTGTCACACGCAAATCGCTTTTCGATGTACCAGAACAGTGTAAACAAACGAAACGAGTGGCCTCAGAGTTTGGCGAAAACCTCCGGCGCGGGTGGAGAACGAATAGCAAGGAATGATGCCAGCAAAGGACGAACTCGACCATCCGGTCAGACTAGGCGAAACACGCAACGGTGCTCGGGTCGCACAGCCTTTCTGTGGGCCCGTGACGAGGCAAAAAGGGTACCTGGACAGTGAGTCCGCTGGCCATTCGAACGACGTCGCCCGGACGGATGGCGTCGCCATCCGGCATATTTTCCACCAGTGGAAGGTAGGCGCGGATGTTGATCGGTGACTGGAGGCGGATCAAACCCGTAACCACGGAAGCAACAACCGCCGCTCCACCTGAAACAGCAAGACAACCATCGATGCATGCCTTCTCTATTTTTTTTTCACCTTAAAATTTCGGAGGCGAGGGAGAGGAAGATGCCACCCACTGCGAAGCTGGTTTTGAGCCTATTCTACGCACATCCAAGTTACGAGGGGAAAATTTCACCAGACCGACCATCACATGTTAAGAAAGAGAGAGCCGTTAGAGGTTTGCGAGGTGACTCGGAAGCTGAGTACGCACAAGTATAAGAAATGCAACACAAACTATCAAGGAACAGACGTTCCATCAAACTCGAAAGGATATTTTTGCTAAATTACGCCACCCATTTCCATTGTGACAGCAAGTAGGAGGGCGCTTCAAGCCTCCCAGGGGTAACGGACATTTCGGATAGCCAAGTGAATTTAATCGTATTTGGCCGAAGGACTCCATGGCAGAATGCGAGCGAGTGGGCAGGCGAAGAGGGAGATAAAAATGCTACTGAAGTGCCTAGACCAGCATGAGAATTAGTGGTAATTTTGGACAAGCCTGCGACATGGAAGAGTGGATTTTTGCCTCAGGACAGGACACCTCATGCTGAGCGGGTCAAAAAATCCTGTGGTCCACTCGCTTCGGCTCAACAAATCACCACAAAATGAGGTGGTATTGCAGCGAAGTGTGAATAAAACAAAAGGCAATGTCGTCCAACTTCGGTTATTGGCATAATAGTAAAGGTGAGGTATGCGCTGAAGCCAAATAGATTTCCTTCCAAATTAATCAGACAAAGTTGAGTGAGAAAGAGGATAATCCCGCACATGAGGATAATCCCGCACATGGGGTGTTGGAGGGAAGCAAAGAGGCGAAAATTACCCATATCGCCACGCATGTCGCCCATTCCGGCGGAGGGCTTAATGGAGATCCCGCCGGCGTCGAAGGTCACACCCTTACCTACCAGGGCGATGTGATGACTGGGTCGTGAGGGATCACCCTGGACAAGAAAAGAGGCATCATTGACAGCGGAAGAAGCTCTCCTACAGAGCGGGAAAAATTTCCCCACTCTGTACAGTTAAACCGAGCCGAGGGGGCGAAATAAGGGGGAGACGAATGCGTCCGAATAAGCACAACTTGATGATGAAGGGTCGCATGAGAGGAAGGGGCGGCAGACTGTGATGCTGTTACTTTAGAGGTTGACGGACCAAATAATGTTCGATCAAAAAAAAATAGAATTTAGTTCACCTAGTTGTTATAGATAAAGTTGCGAGCGGAACATGATTGTTTGACACATCAACAAAGTGAAACAGATCACGAAACACTGACATGGCGTTGAACACTAAAAGAACTCTATCACTGATCAACACTAACTGCCATTGATGGCATTGCGCTGACGACAGGTAGTGGCAGTTTTTCAACTACGCTGAATGCTCAAAGATATACACCACTTCCCATCTGTGTTGAGGACGAAAAGAAAAAAACCTGTTTTTCTCCGTTCTTCACTTTGGAGGGAAAAAGGAAAATGTTGAAAGAAACTAGGGAGGTACGGGACATCTCGAAGTTGGGAGGGCAAATGAAGTGGGATAAAGAAAAGAAGTTGTACGGTAGAGCCCAAAGTCGACTAGTGGTTAATTTATCTCTGTAAAGACGTAAATATAGGAGAAAAGGAGGGACGTGGTTTTATTTGGAGATGTATTTATCACACTAGCTAACCATTTAGTACGTAGAATAGGCACCGTACTCGTCTCAACTCGTTAGAACCCAAGTAGAAATTTCACACAACTCACTAATCCACTGTTTCCGAATAGCCAACGAATGATGGTGTTTAGGTGTAAAAACGTTCAGTAACGGAAGCTGCGCCTGGGGAGAGGTATTCAAAATGTTTGGTGACTTGGATTGAGATTTAACTAAACTAGGACGTATAACCTACTCAGACAGTAAAAAATAGAAGAATAGACGTGTTTCACAGCTTTTCTCTTTTCGCCTGGATACAATACTAGCAAACACCCTAACCACGGCTATGGAATTGGAGAGTGAAGTACTTACTTCAGTTATTTCCATATTGAATAGAAAAGGGAAAGTCAATAAAGTGGAAAAATAGTCCAATGCAGGGCTCTGACACTAGCAAGAACAATATGGAGTTCTAAAAACGACAGCAATTATTAACAAAAGTGGTGTAATGGTAAACAGTTGGTGTAGCAAGACGAGATTGGCCTCAAAGTATCAGTTTGACTGGTCGATTTGGGAGGACTTGGATAAAATTATTGACTCAAAGGTGAAAAGCAAGGAGACTGAAAGCCACAGACCAAGGCTATCCAGAGCCAATACCTCTACTCTGATGCAGTACGAGTCGGGAAACCATAACTTTCAACTCAGGTAGGTGGGGAACGGTGTGATGTTATTTAGCTAGCAAAAGGCGACGATATTGAATCTCTACTTAAAAATGGGACGATCTTTTCACTCTTAGTGTTAAATAGTAGTCCGAAGAAAAGCCACGAGGAATTGTAAGCAACAGGAGTTGGAGGGCAATATTACCAGAAATAACGAATGACCTCGTAGTGATCAAAAAATATAGCGGTTACACAAAAAATGCACATTCGAAGGGGCTGTACTCGCAACTAATGTGAGAATAGTTGCAGGCAGACGGGGAAATCGAAGGCATCTAAACCCACCGTATAACAAATCTCCACAAAATACGGAGGTCGAGAAGATCCCCTTGCAACGCTCAGAACTCCGCCCATACCCATCTCCTCAAGCCATTGCTTGTCATGAACCTCAACGTGAAGGGAAGCATCCTGTGCAGAAGAATTTACAGCCTCTGAAAGCGCCTCTTCAATAGCGTGGGCAAAGACATCTGGCGGAAATAAATTGGCTGGCATCTCCATCCATCGTCTCGCTTGATTCTGTGCTTGTGCAAGAATCCGGCCGCGATTCCAAGCGGCCAAAAGTCTAAGAGAATTTATAACAGACCGAGAAAATTACTTGTTACGAGCCTCGAATCCATCAGGATCATTATCCAAATGCGCTGTGAAACAAGAAATTGGAGGCTGGCTAACTCGACGTTTAGGGCTTTTCAATTCATCAAATGAAAAAGCGGAAAGATAGGCCGCTTCCGCAACCGCTTCTGCATTACCGAAAGGATCTACAAATATTTCCGACACATCTTGTTTCTAAAGGAAGCGAGGTCATTGGCCATAACATACATGAAACCAAGAAAATTACTTGTAGTGCTTGAACGCCTCGAGCAACACAGTGTCGAAGCTTGTCATATGAGGCGGTGTTCCATTGCAACGGTTCTTGCTCTGAATTATCGACAGCATCACCTTCTTTGCAAAAGATGGTTTGACGGGTATAGGGTTATAAACTATACAATATTGGGACTGAAGAAACGTTGCGGTGTACATATCCATCCCACCGCCTTTAGGAAGGCAACTTCTAAGAGGTTAAGTGAAAACCAAGTAGTGAAACGAACTTCGAAATGCGGTCCTTAATTCCACCATTCAAGAAGACCTCATCAACATATGCTACGGCCGGCGACAATAATCCGCGTTGTTGGTGTTGGGAGACATAGCCACCCACCAGACCTGCTATTTTTTTCTAATACATTGACAGCATATAGAATGAGTACTTCATGTGGAGTCACGCTGATTTCTTCTGAAAATCTTCTTTTAGGTACAAAAACCCTCCCCAGACTACCGGTCACCAAGCCGCGCCGCATGTCAAATGGAATCAGACGCAGCGCGGATGTATTACAGTGTTATTGAACCATTTAAACAAAACAGTATACTTTACAATTTCTCACAAAACCCACAACTCTGCAAAAATAAACATCTGAAGAGGCCTCCTAGATTTCTGAAAAATCCTTGCGCTGAAGAGCATTCATTACGGAGGGACCCGAGATCGTCGCCGCCCGACCTCGAACGCGCTCGAATATATTCGCGCCGAATCGCTCCTGATCATCCCCGCCCGTTTTCATGATAATTTCACTTAGCACCGGGTCAGCGGATCCACCAATCGCTTCCCTTGAACCCGAAGAAGATCCTCTTACAGTTGATAATCCGTTCTATTTTGAAACAGAAATTTAGAGATTAAATCCTCCCGAAAAAAATACGACCACCGGCGCAGAAAAACCAAAAAAGTGCAAATCAACGGACTCAACTGCCGAAACCCAGAAACCACAGCAAATCCAGCACAGCGCATAGCTCAATCGGGCAAGAAGCGACTGCAACTGATACTCAGCCGGTAACGGGCACTCATTACCTTTCGGCGGCCAAAATTTTTTACTTGAAACTATATTGGCAACAGGTTGCAGGGAATCGCGGTAAATGAGTAGAAAAATACGAAAATGTGTGACAGTCCTAAACAATCTCAATTACTTAAGCAATGAAGCTAAATTTTTAGGACAGGTGTTAAATCACTAAGCCTAAGTACTTGCGAAAGTGCCGAACCAAAATACCATCTACGTGTTCTGTTGAACACTGTCCTGATATCAATAAATAGACAAATATGAAGGATGAAATCCTAAGCCAGTCGATGGCTTTCGGTGAATACAAATATATCTCGATTTTTCAGTGATTATGTAGTCGAGTTACTTTAATAAATTGCCCGTCCTATTTACAGGCTAAAAAAACTTCGTCGTTTGAATTAACAAATTATTTCGATTCTACTTTTCAATCTCGCTATCTAGAACTCAAACATCAAAAATAATAATAATAATGATTAAATTAGAGAACCGGGTTTGATTTTATAAGGAGATCAACTGGGTTTCCTTACATAAAAAATAGCGCGCTAAAAGTAGACGGGAAATAAAACCGTCAACAGCTTAAAGACAGTTCAGTTTGGATACTGTCCGACTATATGTTCTAATGAATCGTCCAGTTTTTCGTAGGGAAAGCACAATATTTTGGGTGGCGAGCAAACGTCACAAACAATAACAGTTTATAAAACTGGAATATGCGACCGGATCTGTCCGACCCTAATTTAGAAAAAGAGGACGAAATTCCTTCAGCAATCCTTAATAGGCCAGATTTCAGTGATCCTCAAAGGGGCAGCTCCCAATCTTACGAGATTCGCGGGTTTTACGTCGCATCTTCCCCCCACAGCCCAGAGACAACGTGCACTGGCCACATGGATTCTCGAGGAACTAAACGATAACCTCCAAACAAATGGTGTAACGAGGCGGTTGTGTCCGTTTTCCCTCTTCGAAAATTATTTGCCTACTAACTATGACAAAAACGAAAAATAACATGATTGTGGTGCAGTAGAACGGTTATTTTAGAGAGACGAATACCTCCGACATGCGTAAGTGGACCCCTAATGAGTTCGGAGAGGAAAAAAAAGGCTTCCAGACAGGTTAATTCGTCTGGATTTAGAGACAAAATAGTCTCAATTCTGGTAGTAGAGACTTAAACACTCAAAAATCCCCTTTCCGGACAAATAACTCATCGACATACAAAACGCACGACAAAGACGTCCAGCGGTTTAGACAAAGACTCGGACGAAAGAGAAAAAAGCATGACCAAATAACCCACTGAATCAATCTCGATATCAGCCGTCACCATTGGCGCGGGGACAGGTGAAGGAGGGAGGACTGGTGGGGCGTCCGGGAGAGGCCTGGGCGTGAGCCATGTCTTGAAGCTGGTCTTACAATTGGCCACGAGACAGGCAGTGGAGCAGTAATCCAAATTCCACCGGGGGTCAAACACCACGGGCTGTTGACAGATTGCATTGGTGCAGCGGGGAGTGTCCTGGAAGGGCTGAAGGAGTAGAAGAAGCACAAATCTGTGAATTCTCTCCATGCACCTTTGGCCAATTGGATGTTTGGGTGGAGAATCACTGACGAATTCACCCAGTGGATGTCCGTCTTTGTTGGGTGGACACCAGATAACATGGACGCCCGCATCTTCACCTCACTGATGACCGGAGGATGAGTTTCAACGGGGGCACCGTCCCCGAGCCCAAAGAGGAGCAGTGTGGCAATACTACGCCCATAACTGAGGGTGGACTGTCATCCGCCTTCACCACAGACAACATGTTGGGAGTGGGAGGCGTGAGAAGAGTTCAAGATCGGCTCTCCGATCAGTCTTGTCGCTTTTCACCTTCTCAGAAGGAATCGCCTGTTCTGGAAGCTGCAGTACTAGGTGTGCTCAACATCGCCTTCGTCCCGCCTACTGAGGCATTCATGACGATTCAAGCATGGAAGGAGACGAGAAAGGTGGGGAAAAAGCACCAGTGTGACGTCTGTTGGAGACTATTTTGAAAAGCCACGTTTACCCTGACTACGAGGATGCCGAGGTGAAGCGACAACATACGCAAGTGGATGTTGGGGTGCGCGAGAGGACAGGAAATGGTGGTGTCTAGGAGGGCGCCTACTGCACAACTGGGACAAGAAGGAATTCACTAATTTGGCGAAAGGCTGTTTGTTTGGTTGGGAGAGCATGAGAGCGGCTTTTAGCCGTGGATGGGAAAAACCGCACAAGGAGGAAAACTCCCCTTTGTGTAATCGCCAATTACATTGAGGAGTGAGAAATCCTCCTCTTCGAAACTCAAGAGACGAAGAGAGTGGAGAAAGGGTTCTCGAGGCTGGCATGGACGCCAAGAGGTGAAAGACGAAGGGTGTAAAAAACTGCGAAATGGCACACACACACAGTGACGCCGTCATCGGTATATAACAACAAGACGGTAAAAAAACGCTTTCTACCACCATCCGCGGGCAAAAAGTTTGGGGAAAAAAAAGTGATCATCAAATGGCGAGTAGAGGGTTTGGGGAAATTGGAAAAATTTAACGCAAGGCTGAGATCTGGGGAAAGACACCTTACCGTGGAGTCAGGTAACACGTCTTTTGGTCGAGGCAAGCGCTAACAACCGGGTGGGCGGTGGTCGACCAGTAAAGTGCGTTGGCAACTAGAGGCTTCAAGTGAAATTCGTCGGCGCGGGGAGGGGGGGGGGCTTTCAAGGGCCCAGTGGTTTCCCTTCCAACGAATGAACTAAAACGTTGGCTTGGGGGGCTGAGGAACCCACTTCTTGGCTGACTTCAACTGGGCTCATGTGTCTGCCAGGTTTAATAGCCTCGTGCAACAATACGGCGGTGTGGAGCAGGAAGGTGAAAGAGATTCACACACACCCCGAAAGCACCAATCTGGGGCATCCACTAAGCCCTAACACACAGGAGTATGGGCATTAGGCAAGTCAAAACCAGGAATCACTCCTCACGAGCACCGTACCTGACTCCCGGGGCTCACTCGAAAGTGTACTTGTGGAGCACAATTAAAGTGGCATGCACATAAAGGAAGTTTTTTTTTGTTTTTGAATGAGAAAAGTAAAAGAGGCGTCTTACCACTGACCGCAGTTTGGCTCGATGTTCAAGTAAATGCTGAGTGTAGGACAACTTGGAGTGGTAAGCACGTTTCCGGAAGGCCTAGGATAATAAAAGAGGGTGGAGAAGAGGGAATGCGGTGTAGTGAACATTTAATTTTACGAATATTTCCTCAGCCAAGCGCCATATTGAATGGGGGGCGGTGGGGGGGGGGAAATAAAAATGGGAAGACGGGGATACACTGTACCCAGAAAGCCACTAAACTCAATCTCTCCACCTCCCATGTTTGCTCATGTCTCGTGTCAAGATTTCCGACTGACCGAAGAAGTTTATGTGTGGCTAAAATGTCCAAACTCCGCCAACTTGAAGGGACTCGCCTGAACAAGAAAGCACCGGCTAACGCTTTTGTTTATGAGGCCACTCCACTTTTAATGATGGCAAGTTGGGCGTGACGGAGGAGAGAGAGAGAAAAAGAGCTTGGAACAGCCTTTTCCCCGATTGATTCCTAAAGTGGGTGCCTCGAGTCGCGATTGCGCACCACCGTGACTTGCCTCACTCCTCGATACAAACTCTGCCCCCGGGTGTGCACATCGCCGATTACTCCTTCCCCCATTTCGCAATATCACACAAAAAGCTTGTGTGTCGCCACAAAAAAAACAAGCGCCACCAGTGATGACAAACTTATTGACAGCAATGATATCCAGGCGCTGAGGGGATTTGTTGGCAAAATTCATACTGTGAAGGGAATAACCTCTTTGAGTAAGTCCAAAGACCCCAGCATGTGATTTACTAGGCATGACATTTCAGAAGAGGTGGGCGCTGATAAATAATAAGTAGCCTACAGCAACAAACAAGAGTTTTTGTGCATGAAGGACCATACAAGGTGTAAACAGGTTAAAAAGTTGAAAAGAGATTCCTCCGAAATTCCACAGCGTGCTCATTCAAGCACTGACAGCCCTCATGTAACGTCAAATTAACGCATAGAAGGCGCGCCTGAGCCCGTAAATCTGAACTGACTTAGTATGGAATGTGATTAATAGGCGAAGGAGGTAAAAAGGGGGAAAACGGCGAAGACTGAGTCAGTGACGAGGAAAAGTAAAAAGTAAATGAAAAGTGGCAAATAGTCGCTCACGCGTCGCTCCTCGGAGGAAAGGCGTTTCCACTGAGACATCGCGTCCTTCACAATCTCCCCGAAACTGCGTCCCTCCACCGCCGCCTCAGACAGGGTGGAATTCATTGAGTTGACGGTCTCGTGAAAGAAGACAACGAAGGAACGCGGCACCCTGTAAATGGCAGAATAAGACATTTCAGGAGACAAAACCAAACCAGACAACTCGGATGCACACGCGCGAGACGAGGGAAAGAGGTGGAGGAGAGGAGAGGAATAAATGGGGGCGGCCCAAATACTCTTCTCGCCACCCTCGCCAAAACCTCCTCTCCCCCCACTAATTTGCATTTTTGGTCAAGGAGTTGGAAGAGCTAATCTGACAAGTCACCAGTGGGAGAGCTCTCAGTTCCGCAACCTCGCTTTCAGCCTGAGCCTGCCGAACAGGACGGAGGCCAGATTATCACGAAGATCACCACCAAAATTGCCCATAACGTGGGGGTGCAAACGATTTTCGCCCAGCCAAAGTCCCCCTTGTTACAGCTTATCGCAGACGCAAGAGGGTATGTTTCAATTTTAAACAGACTGTCGGCCTAAAATAGCCAGAAGTGGACTATGCGGACACTCCCGAGGCGCCTGCGACACGAGGGGAGAGCGCCGAGGTGAAGCCACCTTATCTCCTCGACGATGTTCAGACTACTGAAGAGTGAAAGCGAGGCAACTGTTGAGTCTGCCAAAGTCGAAAGGCGGAATAACTCGCGGCCTATCATATCTGTCAACGTTTCTAACGCATCAATGCCAAGAAGAAAGCAAAGGAGAAGAGATCGCGGGAGCCACGTGAGCCGTCCGTACGACTGGACATGACCAAGAGTGAGACTGGCCGAGATGAACTCTGCTGAAGAACAATTTGGCACAGAATCAAAGTGAACGGTGGCAATTTAACCCACCGGGAGTGTCAGACTCTTGACAAAACGAGAAATTTTTTCACTCTAAGCATCCGAATTAACACGCCGTTGGCAATTAGTGAATTGGGAATTGGAAAGAGGTTGGAGGAACCCAACAATCTCATCCACCTTCCACGAAGTTGGTCAGCCCGGTTGGCGAAAAGGCCAGGAGAATTTTCGATGGTTGGAGTAAAGGAAGAGGTAGAAAAAAGGAAGCCTACATGTTGATGTCGTGATAAAAAGTGGCAGGGCTGCCGATAAGTCGTTGAGAGGTGGCAACCAGGGCAACTACAGTCGGGCCGAGGAAAGAATCTCAGGAGCACTGAAGACCAGTTGCAGGGAGCCCCACCTCGGTGAATTGCGATTTATAAATTTGACACCGGTCAAACCACTGGTAGCCACAATCTGGTGGAGGAAGCAACAACCAACGCACTGGGGAGGGACACGACGAGCGGCGGACACCCGGCCCCAGGGTCAAATAGGTCGCGCCATCGATTTTGTCCAGTCTGAACATCGGGGACGCGTGTCACAACAGCGTGTCAGGGCGTGCCACGGTCCGAGGAGGCCTCACAGACGTTTGGTTCCCATCAACGCCCCCCCCCTCAGCCTCCCCTCCGCCGCGCCTGCAAGTTAAGTCCACATGAGTGCCTTAAGCAGAGAGAAGACGAGATGGCGAGCGAGGCAGAGGTACCTTAGAGCGGAAAGGGGGAAAGTTGCCCTCAACGAATGAAAAGGGAAGAGCTGAAACAGTAATGCTCCAATGATTGGCCCCGTGATGCCGTCTAAGGCTGCACGACCCAACCGATTGGACTTGGAGTGCTTGAAGACCTTCAAATTAAGACGATGCAGTCACCTGGCAGGGGATCCGAGCCTCAACCCCAAGAGTGTTTGGCTATTTGAAGCAAGAAGTGGGGAAGAAAAAAAGTGGCCAGCAGGAGCGAGTGCGGTGTTGGATGTGGATGAGGCAAAATTCACTCAGATGACAGTCGTCTCCAGAGTGCGTCCAACTCTGCCCCACTGACAAGTCCACAAGACGAACCGACTACGCCTCCAATTGCGCGAACGGAGTGGAGGTTTTGAGATGCGGGCGACGGCAGAACACCAGCACCCAGGTCAACAAAAAGAAAAAATTCATCCTTCTTAAATTGATACACACACACACACACACACGCAGACACACACGGTGGTTTCGAGGGTGGCGGAATAACCTCTGTCCGCGGTTCTCCAAAGACACAAATTGGCAGCGTTACTGGCGCGGGGAGAGCGGTGAAAGTGGACCAAGCGAGGAAAACAACCACCTTGAGAGGCAATAGACACAACCTTCTTGGAGAAATCGAACTTCTTAAGCGCAAAAACCCCTTTGTTGGCGTGTAGAATGTGTTTAGAGGTGGATACAACAGCGGAGACACTCGCTAGTAAAAGGGGAAATGCAAGCAAAGTGGCACTGCCACAAGGGGACTCCAAGACAACCTCGCCCCACCCCCTCCTCTCCTCTACCCCGACTCACCTCTCCTTTTCACTGAAGGTAAAGGACGAATGCGACTGCCGCAGTTGTTGAAATGCACTGGAATTTAACCACTAAAAGATGAAAAGGGAAAAAAGAAAGAAAGAAGAGAGTCCACCTCACTTGGTAGCGTCGACACCTACTATTCTCTCCTAACTAAAAATTCGTCAAACAGCGAACAGTGTCTACTAAAGCATTTTCCACTCATCACGAGGTCGGACATGAAGCGTCAGCCACCACCAGGCTTTTAACTGTCTCCAATTTCTGCTGCGAAAATACCTCCAAATTTTGTGAAGTGTAATGCTTTCCGGGAGGGGAGGGGGAGGGGGGGGAGAAAAATCTACTGTTGCCACTGTACCAGCTGCCCTTCGCTTACCGCCCAAGGCCCCGGACCAAAACTACTCCTCGCCCGGGCCTCACATCAGGCCTGAGCTATTAGTTTACTAACCTGCTACCCGCGTAACTAGCGGTTTTGCAGTAAACAACTTCATTCAAATACACAATTTACAGCTCAATAAAGCAGCCCCGAACAGACAGTCACTAACCTTAAAGAGAGTAGTACGACTCGACTTGCCAACAAGAGCGGCTATTTTTGCCTCCTCCTCCTCCTCCTGCTCTTTCCGCACCCCGTCGGCCTCGTCGATGTCGGAGGAGTCGGAAGGCGGGGGAGTGGGATCCCCAGACAAGTCGAGGACATCTACGTCGCAGGCCGGGAATGGCGCGATGCTTGCTCGTATCTGCGACTTAGAAGGCATTAAAAAGGTGTGATGGGACAGGAGTGTGGGAAGCAGTCAGTCGATGGTGTCGCTTATGGGTCAGTAATGTCATCCTCTTACCTGTTAACTCGTGATTTTATGAAATGGATTTGCTAAATGGTAGTAGGACAAACAGTGGACTGACAAGCAGACCGACGTGGTTCACTTTACCAAACGCTCAGTCTATCAGTAATACTCACTACAGCTGAATTGACCTGAGTCCCTACCGACAATGGCAACTGGCAAATCCGTGACAGGAGAATGTTAAGACAAACTTGGTGTGAAGCAAGGAAGATGAGGAATTCAATTTAAATAGCCTTATTAATAAAAAGCGCGGAATTTCTTTCAAGTGGATGCAACAGAGTGGAGGGGAAAAAGGAGGTGAGATGAAAAGGATGCTGACTTGGTGCTAGCAACGAGGCTGACACAGGGGAAATTGAACTATTCCATCAATTAGAAGGAAAAGTAAGCAGCCAAAAGACGAAATGAAAGCAGCGTGTGGCAAAATTACCTTCTTGCGACAAATCTAAAGAAGAGACGTCGTGAAAATTGTGTCGAAGACAAAATTTAGGGGGAGGAGGCAAGGACCACGTAGTAATTGTTGTAATCGTTTTAATGGCAAAAAATGTCAGTTCATGTTAGATTGAACACCACTGTTTGAGCTGCGACAGGCTATTCGAGGTTATAAAACATTTGCTGGGATAGAAATCGGTGTTACAAGCTATCCATGTATTAAAGAGACCGGAAATACCAAAAGCTACCCGAGGGTACAAAAGGCATTTCAAGAAGGCAATCAATCCTCCCACAGACTATTCTGGGCCCCAAAAATATTTGCACTTGAGATGGTGTTTTATGTGTAACACCATTTATTTCCGTGCCAAATATAAATTGCATTTAAAGGTTTCGTTATTATAGAGGGGCTGTTTCCATTGACTCTTAAATCACGTTGATTCAACCGGCGGATGACGAAAACTACCAACTTCCATTCAACAAATACTACTAAAAGAATGAGATAAAGGAGACGAAGAAAGTGCTCATTCCTAAGTTAATCTGTCAAAAGTGGAATTCACGATAACTTTGCAATGGGCAAGGGTCAACAGGCCAAACAACAGGGAAGTGGTAAACTGTGAAATAGGCGAGTACATTGATTTGCGGGTCTAGACGGGTTTTACGGGTTTTGACGTCCTTATAAGTACAAGATGAACGAAGAGCACACTGACATGGTCATTTCTTAAATAATATTTTAAGAATGAATGCACTGTGAAGTCGGATAATAAAAAAGGAGGCCCTTAGTCTTGCAATCATGGTGGTGAATTATGCAAATAGATCACGCCAACAGAGGAAAAATCAACTAATTCTCGACTCAGGCGGGAAACAACAAGTGAAAGTGGAATAGCCGGGAACCCGAGAAATCGCTTTTTTTGGAAGATCATTGTGGCATGATGGATAATCGGGACTATAATTAAAAATTCAGCACCTTAGGTGGTGATTGTTATATTTACGGTTAAATTGAATCAATGCACAAGTAGAAGAGGAGTAATGGCTTAGGACTTAGGGAGAAACAACTCAAAAGCAGTGATTTATGAAAGCAGACCAATTAAAATTAGGAAAGCAGGGATAGTGAATAGACATTTTAGAAAAAGGCAGAGTGAAGATATAGCAAAGCACTATTTTGTGCAGAACATTGGTGAAGCCTGACGAAAGTAAGGAATTTAGAGAAACTTGACCATTAGTAAAAAAGTAATTATATCAAAGCAGGTCCCCATAACGAAAAGGAGTAAACAGAAAACATACCACTATTTAAATGCACCTAACGTAATTAAAGGTAAAATCCCTGTTTGATCTTCTGTATAACAGTACTTTATTTTAGAAATAAGGATAACAAGCACATAAACACCGGGTCGAGTCAAGCTGGTAATACAATCGCCTTCACTCACTAGCGGAGTGTTGTCCTCAAAATCTTCGATGTCGTCATCTTCCTCATCCGATTTGTATGTCGTAATGAGAGGCATTTTCTTCTTCGGTGGTTCGTTCAGTTTCACGCTGGATGAGGGATGTTCAACTTCCTCCATGAGTCTGGGGGGAGATATCAATAGCGAGGCCTCTCAGCACTGAACCAAAATCTAAGCACTTACACCGAAAAATCACTTAAGCAACAACACAGACGATAAAAGCACGATGATGATAAATATCGCAAAACTATGAAGCTCTATCATATAACCTAGCAGCAATTCAGCATTCGCGTGTCCCGAAGAAAAATAAACAGAAAGCTTAACCGAACAAAAAGCGGCCGCGCAATTTCCACAATAGTCGCACAATATTCATGGAACATATTTTGAAAACATTCTTAACCAACGATTAGTCCTTGATAGGTTAACAAAAATACGTATCACTGCAAAAAAGCATTGTAAATACTTACCAGATAGGTCAGTTTGACTGGATTACAAAACAGCCTCTCCTCATTAGTTGATAATTGGTCGAAATTAACTCTTTTAATCAAGTTGGCTTACTCTATCGCTCAGAATTACATGTTTAAACCAAATAATATTTAAACTTCATTTTTTCAAATTTTTTTCCGAGAAATATAAGGTATGTTGTCTTTTATGCTTAAGGGCAACATTTGCGAGAAATTATAAATTCACTCCGAGAGCGTTTTCTCTTAACTAATATTACCGTTCAATAGGGTATTGTTATAAAAGCGTGAACGATACATTGCTTGCTTCCTACTATAGGAATCAATTGAATATAATTATTAGAATTTGTACTTGATTTAAAAGTGCTAAAAGCTAATAATCGATAGCTACAATTCCGAATCCAAAGCTTCGGAACCATTTTCAATTTAGTATGCGTTCATTTTAATTTCCAACAGAATTCGTCTCTATAAATAAATTTCAGGAAAAAGGGGTAATATATGGGTATCAAAACGCTCTGTTTACAAAAAATCAAATAGGGAGTCTGCTAGTATTACCATTTAAGTGTCTGTGGTTTTAAAGGGCGACACGCGATGTATTTCATTTAGCTGCACAACTGAAGGGACAGAGAAGATTTAGTTTTCTACGATGCCTTTTTTATAACCCAACCTTGCCTCATGTAACGTTTGGGGATGGTTGATGCTACCAAAATGTTTTTCCCTCCTCGTCCCCCAAAATGAATCCATTGATTAACAAGGAATTTATTTCTTTATAGCCATCTCATTTTACTTATAAGATGAATTGAAATTTTGACATTGTCCCTGCCGGTGAGCTTTACGCTTCCTGGCTTTCCTTTTACGTGGTAATAAAATGACTAATCAACTGATTGCCGCAGTAATGTGGTTCATTTGCACCTGGTTTATTCTCTGTTCATCTCTTTATCACTGCCCCCATGTAATACCTTTGGTCACACAAGTTTGTCGGCTGTTAGGCCCTCATAACGATCATATTTGTGCAAAACAATTTCAGCCTCGACAAATACAATTGCTGCTGTCGTTGCCCCAATGCGGCGCTGCCCAGTTCGGACACGTCATAACGACGGCAGGGCTAAATGTCTTTGCTTGTCAGAATTGAGTGCATCTTCTGTAAATTGAGCATAAGTCAGCGGTCTAGAAACGTTTTCTAATATTTCTATGTTTTAAAGATTAGGTCAAATTCCCGGGCCATGTTCTCCTCTCTCGGTTAGGGGAGCAGACTCTGTCCTGTAGCAGCACTCAGCCGCCACCACCATCTGTCTGCCTGACTGTCTACAGTTAACAGAACAACGCGCGGTTCAGTCTGTGGACGAGGGATGAACGCTGGGTTCTGTGGCCTCTCAACTGCGACATTCCGCTCCACGCGTCTGTACCACGTGTTACAACTTTAGCGAGTCCTCCAGCAGAGGAGACGAAGAGAGAGCCAGACACGGGAGTGACAGATCCCCTCCTCGCTCATTAATCTCGCCCTCCGGGTGGAGGAACACGGTGAAGGGAAAGGACTACTTCATTAATCAAGGACGATAACGTCGGCGATTAGGATAACACACCGTTTGGCTTGAAAAGTCCTACCTTCCCACGTTTTCACATCCACTCGGTCAGTCGGCACGGTTTTATTGTGGCATTTTTCACCACGAGGCAACATTTTGCTAAGTTCGTTTGGTCGGCTTTCGCGAGTCTTTCATTCCTCGGTACCGCGAAGGCGGAGGGTTCTGACAGCCTCTCCGAACCGACGGGAGTCGGGGAGGCGGAGTTGGAGACAGAGTAGGAGATGCCTACGCGTCCTCAATTTACTTTTCGCCGTCTCATTCAGTCTATCGAAAGTGTGGAATTTCCATTCACCTCCCACTTTTTGCCTTAACACGCCAGTGACGTGTTCAAACCATCCCGTATATTGTGCGAACTCTTCTCCGACTGAAACCCGTCGACATGCCTTCTTCTTCGGCTTTCTCTTCACTTCCACGTCGTCTTCAGTCGCCAACCTACGTAGCGGCGTCGTCATCTCAACAGATGTCCTTAGCGATCGTCTTTACAGATGGTGGACTTCCTTCCTGACATGAAAGGGAGGCCGAGGACTTTAAGATGCAGTGGACGAGCTCACAAGGAAGTTTGTCGTACGGCAACGGCGCACCGACCACCAACCGCCGCCCCCTCAGCTCGGCAAAATTGCCCGAGGACAACAGTCAACAACTACGAAGGTAAATTCGTCTTGAGGACCGAACTTGAGCCAAAATAGCTGAGTTTCATATGGTTGAGAGAAAGTGGCGAAAGACCGTCGCATTTGCAGTCAGACGAATGCTTCTGTCCATCCCGTCGGCGGAGGTCGGTGGCGGGGCGGTGGGGCTGCGGGAAAGTCTGCTGACGGGTCGGAAGAGAGCGAGGAGAGGCGAGTCGGTGCAGTCGGATTCGCGGCGTCGGACAGAGGCTGTGACTGCGGTGGCGGCGAGACGGCGGGGCAGTGGAGTGGCACGTTGGCGGATCACTTTGGCCCGAGCGGAGGGCACGCACGCGCCCATTGGTCAGTCGGCAGGCGCGTTGACTGATTTCACTCACCCACGCACACGACGAGGGCACGGCGGGAGATTCGCTCGAAGGTAGGCGGCGAGTGGACCGGAGAACGGCTGAGCGGCTTCCACAGGCTCGGAATTACGTACTCCACCTTCAGCGGCGCCTCCCTGTCTCGCGTTTCGGGTGAGTGACGGTTGTCTTGACATTCCCCCCCCCGCCCCACCCCGCCCCCCTGACCTTAAAACCAAAACTGTCACTGCATTGCCTTTCTACTTGGTGAAATTCTGTGAAAAGCCCGAAATCCTCTTGAGTTAGATGCCAGAGGGCAGATGGGAAAAGATTTCATCATGTTAACGTGTTTGATTTCGATTTCGGGCGCCTCGCAGTTGTTTTGACCTTCCCGCCCGACCTTGAAGTCAAAACTGTCATCGCATTTCCTTTCTGATTGGGGAAATTTTATGGGAGTGATGTGTTCCACCATGAAGAGGATTTCCTGTTGGCAAATGAGTAATAGAAAACGCGTCCTTTCGCAAAATCACCCGCCCCCGCCTCGTTGCTTCGCCTTTCCCTCGCCGCAGTCTCCACTGGGATGGAAGTAGAATGGCAAAAATTGGAGTAAATTGTGCCCCTCCTCGCCCCCCGAGACAGTTCAGTGGACGTCTGGGGACGAGACGACGTAGACGGAGCCGGAAGCGCAGTGGGAAATTGGCGTTTTGGGGTGGACTTGGCGGTGCGGGGGCAGGAAAGGCGACCACCTCGTGGGGAGCCGAGAGTCCGTCCGCGGCGGCGTCGAGGGGCTGTTGCTGACAATCGGCCGATGGAATGAGGAAGTCGTGTTCGGAAGCCGAGAAAGTCGGGGAAAGAAATGCCTCATTGACGGTAGCAGCAGCAACAGCAGAGGCACAAAACTCCAAAAACGTCTAATCTGAAATCGGCCGTTAGCGGCCAAACCTTTTGCCCCTCCTCCTCGTCCTCCTGCTCCTCCCGCCTCACCTGCGATTTCAGGGGTGGCCGAAAGATTTATTGGCCTCTCAAGTTTACTACGTTTCCATCAGCCAGCAGATCTACCTAATGGAAGTGTTGATGGGGCCTAAAAAATTCGCGTTCTCCTCCCACTCCTCCACCCCCCCCCCCCGTTGCAGGCTTTCCTCTCCCTCCCCGTCGCTCGAAGTGGCCGAATTTTCGGCGGTTGGCACCGCGCCGTGGTTGTAAGTCGGCCAGTCGAGCTGCCCCGAGGGAGGGACGAACCGCCCGACCCTCAGCCTCCCCAGCTACCCATTTGAGCGGCATTCTTCCTCTCCCTCCGCTCGTTTGCTAAGTTTCACCGTGAAGATGGCAACCAGAAGAGGCTGCCGCGGTCGGACTCGGCTGCCTCCACGACCGACGGCAAGCTTCTTCTCTGGTCTCTGAGGAAGCCAAATTGCTCTGAGCCGTCCGTCGCGAGCTTGTTACGCAGTCTCGCCCACAAGGACGTGTTTCGAAGGGCCGCTCCGCCTTCCCGGACGCGAGCGTTAAGTGGGAGACCCGGGACGGGGCGCCACAGGGGCCGATTTCGTGTCTTTCGGCCCCTCGGTCGTGTTGGAGACTGGCTCTCGGCCATGGCGGGGCCAGGTGGAAGGCCACCAGGCCGCCACTTGTCCGAGGAGGGCGATTTCCTCGCCCCTCAGTGGCCAGTGAGGAAATCAGGGCTTCGACTCGGCGACCGGCCGGCGGAAAAGCGCCTTTCTCCCGCTTCGACCATCTCGTCCCGTCGAGGGACGACAGTCTCGAAGGGGCGAGACGGCATTTCACACTCCACATTTCCACCTGAGGCTATTGGTGGCAGTCGACGGTCACCACGTCACCCGCCAAAAAGTCCTCCTCGGCCGACGAGAAGTGGCCACAGACGTCCCGTTGCGGCGATGTTTAGTGCATTTCGGCAGATTATCGCCCCACCTCGGCCAGATCGACGAGGCCTCCGCACCGGGCGGTTGCCATTGCGTTGTCCGTCGGCCCGCGGCTGCTCGCGGCTGCTCGACGCGCAGGCAGGCGACGCCTCGTCACCCGCTCTCTGCGCCACCCCACTTTTCAGACGGCATTTGTGATCTTAGCAATGTTTACTTCCACCTTTCACAATTTTTGTTACCGTGGCGACGATAAAAGGCACCGATTTTGGTGGCTACCGAACGTTGGGTGTGCCGGGAGTCGGAGGCGCCCTCGTGGGACCTGCCGAGGCTGGCGAGGGCGGTGTAGAACGTCTTCGAAGAAACCGCACACGCGAGCACAGGGCGGGAAATTTCTCCTCTCCTCCACCCGATGGGGCGCGGAAAAGGGAATCGGTGCCTGGTCGAGGGCGCCTCGTGGCGGAGGCTACTTGGCAAACTAGGGTTGCAGCGCTCCGTCGGGCGCGAGGGGGACGGGCGCGGCGCTTGCATCGCGGGAAGCGTCGGCTGGCGGACAGGCGAGGCGGCGGCAGCGAGTCGCCGACTGAGAGGCGAGTCCCGGGGGCGGAGGGGAGTTGAGTGACCGATTTCGTCCCCCAACTCACCAACGAGGCGCAGTTGGGTCGAGAGGCTTTCGGCTGGCGAGCGCTTGTCGCCGCCGTCCCTCCGACCGCGTCCACGCAGCCCGAGGCCCCTGAGCCGGGAGGTCCGCGAGTCCTCAAGATAATCCTGTAAAGAAGAGATCATTTCGAAGTGGTGCGTAAAGATTTTCTCCCTTAAAAAAAGTTCTTTCGTGGCGTGGGAGGTCGATTTTATCCTGCTTTTTGTCAAGGACATTGCGATCCTTCAGAGTTTATGTGCTGACATTCATCACTTTCCGCCCCGCCCTCGGCGGTTTCTGTGACCTCTCACGTGGCCTTCTGGAGTCCTTCCGGAGCGACTCGAGTCCCCTTCCCCTTCGACGCACTTGGTCACGTGATATAGAAGGCCTTTTCGTTTTCCCTCTCTCTGTTTCCTCGCCTGGGCGCACGATTTACGGCCCTGGGAATCAGAAGATGTTGAGCAGTCGAGAGAAAACTCATCTCTCTTTCCGCGCGCGGTGGATGAGGGCCATGGCGAGGTGCGGAGAGTCGAAACTCCTCTCGTCGTCCGACCTGAACAACCCTATTAACCATCGGGGATTGCTGGTGTCCTCGTGGGCGCCATGAGTGGAGATTAATGGACGTGGAAGGTAGAATTTGGTCCAAATTCCCCACGGACGAGCATCTCCCTACTTAATTAGCCATTTCAGCGTCTCAGTACGGTGAGGCTTTGCCTTGAATTGTGACAACTCACCCTCACATTTTGACAAAATCACGCGGCTGATATGGACGACAGTTCCAGGCACTGCTCGCGTTTTTGAGCAAAACGCTGAGGTCGTAGGATCTGTGAGCGGATCACCGAGTGTCGGAGCCTGGCGACTCCGTGAGAACTTTCTTCCGTGGAAAGTGACCGCGGAACGCTTTTCAGGTTGCCTGGCGGTCACTAGCCTTTCTCTCCAGTCGCCTTGCCCATGGCAAATGTTTGCTCAACCGAGAGAAGTGAAATATCCTAGATACTCGCGCGTCACATACGTGTGACGCGCACAATATTCTCGAAAGCGTCTTTACGCCAGTTATTCGAGTTCCAAAACCATGCGACTACTGTTACTGGCGGTGAGAGGCCGCCCTAATTAGCCTGGTTTTCCTTTCCCATAGTCCCTCTCACCCAAAAAAACCTAGTTATTCTGCGGACAAGAGGCCAAGTTGGGCAACAAGGAGCATCTCCCTCGCCCTCGCCCTCGCCCTCGCCTTCTCGCTCTCCATCCCACTCCATCTGCTAAGTTGTGCGTGTGTGTGTGTATTTGGGTGTTGGGTCGTGTGGCGTGTGGCGCGCTGGGGCCTGTAGGACGGGCGTTTTTGAAGCACTTGCGGTTAGTTGGCGCGCGGAGGGAAGGGGATAATTTCCGCAACAGTTGCTCCAACACACACAGCAGTCTTTATCGCTACCAGACAAGCACAAACATTAGCGTCGACGGTTACACGTAAAGGCGTGTTCCGATCCCGCAACTGATCCTTGTTTGACGCGGCGAGGGCTGCCTGTCCCTGTGTGTCTCCGGCCACCGCGTTGTCCGACAAGTCGCCTCCGATGGCCGCGGGTTCTCTTTCCCACCCCTCGAGGAGGGAGAAATCGGCCTCGCCTTCAACGGAGCGGGAGGGGCCAGGCCAGCGGGGAGAAAAGGAGCATCGGCAGCGTCGAAGTAATTAATTATGGTGATTGTGTCAGGTGTGCGAGGAGATGGCGACCGGGCTGACAAACTTTTGAGTCGTCCACCTCGGTCGGCGATGAGGTGAGGGGGCGGCTCCAAGTGCCTTTTCGCCCTCCGGTGCGAATCGGACGTTGCCTGGTGGACCGAAGACAGCCTCTCTGCCGCGAGGCACGTCGAACTCTGCCCGCCTCCAAACACGGCAAGCAGAGACCGACACTGTCGCCGGAATCGACAAGCGATGGCTGCCCGCGGCCCCCGAACGCCTTCCACGCGGCTGCGTGGGCCACTCGGCGGTCTGCTCCTCGCGCCGCGATTCCATGGCCCCGTCGAGGCGTCCGCCTCCCGTCATGGCGACTCCACACGCAGTCGACGCCGAGGCCGCCCTCCTCCCCACGCCCCGCGCCTGCGCCGGTGTTTCAGCGTCGGCGAAGGAGGCTCGCTGGAGGTGGTTCTGGCAAAAGGGCAGCCTCGCTGCCCGGAAGCACCACTTGAAGGATGCAGAGAGGATCGCCTTGTCGTCATTCGCGACGCAAAAGGTGCTCCGTGAAGGATGAGGCGTTGAAATCGGCGTGGCACCAGAGCGGAGAGTTGAAATGACGTGGAAGTGGCGACAGACATGCCTACCGTCTTCGGTCGGAGAAGCCTGCGTCCTGGCGAACTTTCGCCTTAACGCGGGCGAAATGCTGCTCCGCTTGTGATAAGCAGGATAGGCGGGTGGGCCGAAGCTCCGCCTCCACAGCCCCGCGTTTCTCGGGAGGGGTGGATTTGTGGAATTGCTGAGTCCCTCGCCACAAATCGGGCCGCCTCGGCCTCGTCGGGGAGGGGAGAGGGGGGCGAGGCACAAACCCGTCATCCCCCGGCGGACTGCGAGGAGATTTCTTCGGGGGCCACGAGCGCCTCACTGGACGCCCGCTAAGCGGCAGAGGAGAGACTCGCCCGATTGGCGGTTATTTCGGTGGTTATCGCGTCCTACGGGGGGGGGGGGGGAAACGGGCGGCGGTTTCCTCCTCGTGGGTCGGCAACGCAGAGAGACGCGCGGAGACGAGGAGTCGCCAACCGAGAGAGGAGGTCGCTCTCGCCCCTCCCACCTCCATTCGAGAGCGTCGTAGAGGCGCCTTCCATCGGCCAGTCGGTAGGGGACGGAGGCGGTCGGCGCGGATGCTTAGCAACAGTTTGCCTCTGCAGCCATTCGCAGCTCCACTACCAGCGTCGGCGTTTGCCGCCCTTCGTGGACAGGAAAGTCGACATCCGCTGCCTCCAGTGCCGCCGGACGTAGGTCCAAGCTCCAAAAAACCCGTCGAGTAGTCAAATGAAGAAATCGTGGACGTCTGAAGGGAACAGCCAAAAGACGGTCCTCGTAGCGAGGCTACTTTACCCCCACGCCAGCATTCGCAAGCACAGTCTCGTTCGCGCAGAGGTAGACTGGTCGACTTCCCTCAGAACTCCAGCCTCTGGACGCAGTAGCGCCGGACCATGGAGCTCTGGTCCTCTTCCACGTGGCGAAACTATCTCTTGTGCGATGAAGCGCCTCTGTTCAACGCAACGACTCATTGCAGCGGACGCGGACGCCCTCGAGGACAACCGCGGGGTGCCGCACTGGTGCGAGGCCCGGTGGATGCGGCTTCAAAACAGCCGCCTGGTCCTCTCCGCTCGCAGAAGTCGGGACGGAAGCGGAGGCGGCAGGAAAGTGTCCTCCCCGCCCACGCTGGCTCCTTCAGAGGGCCGGGGGCTGCGCGGAGCCTCGGCAATTGCGGAAGCCGCCAGGCGGCGTGACAATTTGCCCCGATTACTCGGCTGCGTGTCGAGGAGGAGGAGGACAACGCAGCTTTGGCCGACCATGGGAACTTCTTCGGGGCTGGGACGAGAGCGTGGGCTTTTTCCTCCCTCCTCCCACTCAGCAAGCCGAAAATGGGGGAAAGCGGAGCAAAGTGCGCGCGGTGGACGGCTGCCGAAGCAAATTTGGACGGCACTTTTGGGAAACATTCGCGCCGCGATGGTGGTCCCAAATCCATTCGCCGCCTGTCCAAGACGATGGTATTTCGCTGTACGCCTGAGAGCTTCGGTCTCCTCGTCCCCCGTCAGTGTCGGCCGCAGTTATCGTCTCCAGCACCGCGGAAGGTGCGTTTTCGCCGTCGCTTTGGCTACACTGTTGTGCCCGAGGCCTCGAAGCAAGCGTGGCCCTGTAAGCGGGCGCAATTTCGGTGAAGCTCGACGAAGGGCGGAGCGGAAATCGCCTGACAGCGTCGCGGTGAATCCCGTCGTGGTCGTCGTCTGCGCCGTGCCAGCAGACGGCGTGCCGGCGTCGTCGAGCCTGTCGTGAAGGCTTCGCCGAGGGTGTCGCGTCAGTCATTTGGTGTCACCTGCTAAATCCGACCCTCCCGCCGCCTCCCCCGCCCCTCTTAACACACAAACCCTCGAGCGCGAGAAAAACACGACGACACTGCGCCGAAGGTCTCTCTTTCGTTCGCTTCCTCCGCGTGCTCCGCCAGGCGACTGCGGTTCCTCGGCTCGGCTCTCGTCAGCGCCACGAGAAGGTCGTCGACGGGGGCGGGGAGGAGGCGGAACCGCCGAGCAAACGCCTCTGGACCGAGTGTCCTCAGGCCCGGACGGTAATTGCGCCCCGCGCAGGGACGGAGGAGTTGTCGTGCGACCAGAATTTGACACCGCGGTGATTCAGCCCGCCTCGCAGTGAACGGTTTTGTGTTTCAGTTAAGCGCAGCCAAAGTCCACATTCACCTGGCCGCATCAACGGAGGCTCCGTCTCCGACGCGAGTAGCCTAATCGGGCGGAAGTTTACGCCTTCCTGGCCAAGCAGCATGGCACAAGCGGCGCGGCGTCGCACTCCCGACGTCGAACACTGTCGGCCGACCACGAACTCCGCCGCTCCGGCGGCCGCAGTCGCCGAAGAAGCCTATGGACAGCCTAATCGCAGAGTTGTCGCATGTCCGCGGTGGTGAAGGCTCCTTCGGCCAGTTGAGCGCGCGAAACCAACGCTGCGCAGAAGGCGAATTTCCTCTGTGAAATGTTTATCCTGCGAAAAGCTGCGCCGAAGCAAACCGGAACCCTCTCGTGGTACCGAGAGGTGAATTTAGCCCCACCGTCTCCGTGTTGTCGCGCCAGTCCGCCTTCCTGACCGTTAAGAGGAAGAGGAAGAAGTTATCGGTGGGCTGAGGGAGGCGTCCGTCCGCGGGCAATCCCGCCTGGCGGAAGCGGACGCTGACAGTCACGGCTTCTTCGCCACCCGCCGCGCGCCTCGGGGACGCCGAAGGCAGGTGGGGCGACCGCCGACGGTGTGGTTGATTGCCCCAGGAATGGCAGAAGTCGCCTCGAAGACCTCGTTCTCCTTTGGAGACGTGAGATGTGCGCCGAGCGTAAATAAATAAGCGTTTGTGTTTACGAGAGCAAGCGACTTTGCAGCCCGTGACCGCCCCGCCCCGCCCCGCCCCGCCCGCCCCGCCCCGCCCGCCCCCCCGCCCGCCCGCCCGCCCACCCGCTAGCTCCCGACCCAACCGCCACCGCCGCATTATCGTCCTCACGATCGGCCGACTCCACCGGTCTCCAGCGCCGTGTGAGCGAGCATTTAAGGTAGACTTTTATGGCTCCTCTGCGTGGTGCGCGGCCGTGGGGAGTAAATGAGGATAAACGACGCTGCGGAGGCGTACGAGGCTCGGATAAAGTCGCGTGGCACAGGGTCTGGCGGCCAGCGCCTCAGTCCATAGTCGAATGAAGAGGAAGAAGACGACGTTGAATCCAACTTCTCATCGGCCAAGGAGGCGTCAAGCGGGCGGCGCGTTGAATTCCCGAGGAAAAGTCGGTCACGAGGGCCGCCGGGGAGGCGGACGACTGCGTGGAGGCGGTTCGGCGGATGGAACTCGGTCGAAATGCCGGCGGGAGGAGACGTCGAGTGTTTGGTCCCCGTCCTGTCGCTGTTCGGCGGCCTCGCTTGAAGTCGCGTCCCCTTCCACTTCCGCCGGTTGCGCCTCCCCGACTCCTCCCCAGTTCGGTCGCAGGAGGACGCGTGGATTCTCCCCAAAGAGGCACTTTAAACTGCCACTTCGCTGGCATCTCTCATCATCACACGTGTGGTCGCCTCCTCGTTAGACTCGGCTGACATTTTGGCCAGACAAGCTGTCAGCGCTCGGACGCGGTGACAGCAACGGGGGACGCGTCATCCTCGAGTGAATGGCGACGGATGCACGGGCGGAATTCGCCCTCCGATCACTGGCCAACCCGCCTCCGCACGACTTCCGCGCTGACGTGCCTCCACCCGTTCGACGAAGCCCGGAGACGCATTCGGTCGCCGGCATTTCGCTCGAGGCGCCTGCGAAAACGAGCGTTTCGCTGCGGCCGAAGGCCAAAATGCGTCCTCGCAGTAGTCGAGACTCCCTGAGTGTGGAGACATGGGTGGGCGACGCGACGGCTAAAAATTTTCCCCTGTCTGAAATGTCGGCTGCTGCCGGTGCCTCGGCGGCCACGATAGCCCGGCGCGGCCATTTTTCCGTGGCCCCCTCGTCGTTCGTCCGCCTCCCATCGCCCTCCGCCGACCGACCGCGGGTCACCTGCGCTCGACGAGCCTCTCGGTACGAAATCGCGTCAAACGAGGCGAGGTGGAAGACACGCCTGCCGAGCGACGCAAGACGAGACAGGCAGGCGAAGACGAGCCCTAAGACCGGCTTTTATTGAGGCCCTTAGACGCCTTTCTTCGCCCCGACAGGAGCCTCTGTTACGTCCGAGCGTGGGACAAGACACCTTCACACGTCGTGATGTGGCGGTGGCGATGGCGGTGAATCCTGCGGCGGTTGTGTGGCCGGCGGCTTTAATGTGCCACAGAGCGGCTGTTGTGCGCCTCGTTGGCGGGCGGTGTGTCCGGCGAGCCACTCGAGGCGGTTGGCGGGCATGTCAGGCGGCGGCATTTCGTCATCGCGGGCGAGGCGAGTGTCACGCGCCCTCGGACGTCCGGTTGGCGTGAAGTGGCGCTTGGTTTACCGTGCGGCGGCCGGAGGAGACAGGCGGGCGGGAGATAAAAAGAGCGGATGAGGCGTGGATGCTCGACCCAGAGGAGGGCGAACAGATGGCGGAATGGACGGCTTCGAGGCGCCCTGGAGGAAGAACCGGCGACTGGAGGAAATGAGAGGAGACAGCCCCAGAAAAAAAGAGGTTTCGATGTGGAAAGGGGTTCTGCAAAGGCCTTCCACGCGGCGAGTCAGAGTGAGGCTGAAGGCAACCAGATGTGGCAGCACTTCGACGCTCCTGTTTCGGCAAAACACCGTCGCCTTGGTGAGGATGAGGCGAACGGAATGAGGTGCAGTTTAACGGGTCCACTGCCAGGTGAGACGGTGAAAATAGTGTCAATCTTTGACTGTCCGAGCGCTGAAACTCCGACAATGGTCATATTGGCAGTATTGTGGACCGCCGCTTCACTCGATGCTCTTTTCGCCCTCCGAAGAAGCCGGTAAAGCGGCCGACTTCGCTGCCTCTTTGTCCCCGCCGTTCCGCGGAAGAGAGGACCAGGAGTGGGCGATGCTGCTTGCGTCTTAAAAGCGAGAAAGACCAGCAGAAAGCATCGTAGATGGCAGGATGACCGACTGAGGGATGCAGTCGGACTTCAAAAGCGCCGCGCCGCGAAGTGGAAGACCGCGCGGACGACGCAGGATTGAAATGGAAGGGAAGACGAGACAAGACGAGGGCGGGAGCGCAGCGGAGGCGGGCGGGGGAGACCGGCCTCTTCGTAGAAGCCTTCACCGGATGCGTTGCTGCCCCTTGAACCGGCGACGGAACCATCCTCTTCACCCGTCCGCGGAGCTCCCTTTTCGCTCCACGGGCCCCGGGTCAGGGCGTTCACGTCGGTTGTGAAATCCCCCGCCTCCGCTTCCGACGGGACGTAGCCTCTACCGTCGCCAGGTCCAAACTCGAATGGAATTCGGACGCTTCTTCGGTGCCCGAACTCTCGTACCTGGAGCGGAGCGGGCGGACACGGCGGTTGCCCTCATGCGGGCGGGGTTGAGGCGATCTCCGCCGACTCGACCCACCGCGACCACACGAGACACCGTCGTCCGACAGCCGGTAGCCGAATCGACGCTGGCAGACGGTGTTGGGGGCGTTGGAGACGACTCTGAGCGGACCATTTCGCTTTTGTGTTGTCTCACTTCCGCCAGAGATGGACTTTGGCCCGCAGCAGCCTGGTCCGACACCGTGGACTTTGTCCATCGCCTTTGTAACGCCTCACCCGCCTTTCCCGCTCCCTCCACCTCCTCCGCCACCCTCCCCGTCGCACAAAACCCCCCGAAACGGCGCTAGTGCGATCCCGGGATCATCCTCGCTACCTAAACTTCCACTCGTCACAGGAGGCGCCGACTTCCTTCCGCCGTCACAGCCTGTCCGCCCGTCGGGGCCTCGGGGCCTTTGGGCGGCGAGGAGCGGCAGGCGAAGGCGGAAGGAGACGCGAGATAATTTTTAGCTTAATTTTGACGCGAATGCCAACTTTGGCGGCACCATTTTGTATCTTCGTGAAAAAAAAAACACAGTCAAAAACACGACCAACGTCTTTTTGAGCCACACACAAAAATATGACGAATTTGTAGGTGACTTTCGGCGCTTCGGTTCCTTCTGCCAACACGAATTCCGTGAATTCCGACGAGGCAGAAATTTGCCTCGTCCCTTCGCTCCGCCTCTCGGGCGGCGACGCAGCCACCGCCTCTGCGTAAAGTCGCTCTGTGGCCGACCGCTTCGACGTCGTTGCTTTCGACTGGGCACCGAGGGCGCCGAGGGGCGCATTCACCGCCTCCGTCGTCGTGGAAGCCCCTCGCATTGTCACTGCCTCCTCTCCGCCCTCGCTGTGAGCGTCGCCGGCGAGCAGTTCGGCCGCAGTGGTCTCGCGTCGCTGTCCCCGGGCCAGAGCGGGTCGCCAGGCCGAGCTAGTCAAGTCGGACTGCGCGGACCGGTTGTCAGGACAACTGCGCGGGGGCGCAGACCTGACGGCGACAAGTCGTGTCGCGTTGCACGAAATAAGGCAGCAGAGTAGGCGCTCTCGCCTTGTCAGACCATCGAGGGGAGGTGGGCAAAGTGGGCAACGTCTTGATTGACACGTCAGTCACTTGTCACTCTTCCTGCAGACAGGAAAGTGCACTGACGACGCGAAAATTAGGGGAATTCTGTGACAAACGATAAGTTGGAGGGAGGCAGATCAGTGCTGGCGGTGCCTCCTCCCTTCCCCCTCTGCGCCGCCCGCTCCCGCCCGGCCCCGGCCTAAACCGCCGGTTGTCATGGCTCTCCAATCACCTTTCCCCCCCGAGGTGCGCCACTTTAACTTGGCGTTGAGTGGTTTTGCCCAAATGTTCACCAAATTTGACGGCCTCATCGCTTATCCGGCAATTTTCTCAAAAAAAATTACCCTCTGAGCGCACACTCTTTTCCCTTAACTGTGCAAATTCCCCGACACCACTGCTGCCCGGCCGCCAAAGCGAGGAAATGGGGACTCACATTGGAAGGAGTTGGGTTTTATTCACCTCGGTGACCGGTGGCATGCGATTTGGGCGGTCAACTAACTCCGCGACGCAAAGGTTGACGACATAAAGTGGTGCAGCGAGGCAGACGACGCGAGCTCGGAGGGACGTTGGGCGCGCCGTAGTCGGTGGCCAGTGGTCGCGTCGGGGCCGGGGAGCGTAGACCCGAGGCGGGAGGGAGAACGGCGCCGCCGGGGGTCAGACGATCTCGGACGTCGAGGCGGTGGTCGGCGGAGGACAGCGACTCGAGCCCGTCGTGGAGTCGCAGCTTCCGCTTCCGTCGACTACGAGGTGGGCGAATTCGAAGTCGTCAGGTAACCGCAGACCCGGTTGAAGGGAGTGAAAGACACGCCTTTCTGCGGGACTCCACGGACCCGAGGCGGCGTCAGTGGAGTAGACGAGCGGCTCTGCGACATGCATCGACTAGTCACTTTGGTTTTTTGGGCATCGGCGGGTTCCATCCGGGTGTATACGCTCACCGCGGGTTTAATTCGGCGCTTGAAATCCTCTTAAACCGTGTGACACAGTCATCTCGGGAGAGAAGAGGCGACCGTCGAGCCCCTCGCCGTGGCGAAGGCCCTGGCAGGGCCTACCGAGTACCAGCCATTGCAGCTGCCTTTTTACGGCGTGGACAAGTGGAAGGCGACAGGCTGGTGGGCGGTGAGGACAAAGGCTTCGTCTCCCGACTGTCCGGATGGCCGAGAGACGCAGGCGATCGGTTAATCTCGACACAATCAGCTCGTCCGTCGAGAGGCGAAGACTCCGGGGCGTCCTCGTGGCTCTTCGCTGCCCGCGCCTGCCTGGCCAGTCGCGGGCGAGGCGAAGGCGAAGAAGACACTTGGCGTGGTAAACCTCGTTGCCCGTCGCCGAGGCGTTGTTAATCACCGCGCGAGTGAGGATTAACGAGAGCGAGAGGAGGCGCTCTGCCCTCCGCCCGGGCAGTCCCAGGGATCGGACCGACGCCCCAATTCTCCACCGGCGGACAACTGTTCTCCTCTCGCCTGTGGTCGTCAGGCCGTTGCCGCTAACCTCCGCCCACCGCCGCCCCAGCGGCCCGTCCCGGAGGCGGCGGTGGGCGGGCGCCTTAGTCACGGCAGCGGTGGGGCGGACGGGAGGGAGGATTGAGAGAAAAAATGAGGAATTTTGCAACAGTTGTGCCATTCTATCCGCACACAAGCGAATTACGCCAGTGAGACGAGTTAATCACGCCCCGACGCTTACGCCGTGGCTGCCACTGCCGACCAGGCTGTGGCCAAACGCTCTGATTTATTTGGCCTCCACTCGGCTCCACCGAGTCCGTCGTGGAACTCCTCATCGGGGCTGAGGGGGGCGCTGCGTAGCGAGGGGAGCGACTTTCTTCCCCACCCGCTCGGGGACCGAAGGCGGTCCGGGGCGGTACCAGTCGCGCCGCCTTTGTGTCGTCACGCCTCCACGAAGTCTACGTGGAGAAAGGGAACTTTTTTTCGGAAACATACGAAGGGAAAAGGGGGACTTCTGTCCGAAGATCAGCCTGCTTCTCGGCCACTTCAAGTGCCGGTACATCACTAACTCGGCGGTCTGTCGGCTCTGAGAAGATGGTTTATCAAAAGACAGCGGGAATTTTCTTCTATGCGCGGCTCCCGCGATCGCCGGGAGTGTGGCGAAGAGACAAAAAACTCTCCTACGGTCGACAATGCGAGTGGACTTCGGCTGAGGGCGATGACGCCGCCCGGCTGCCCTTCCACCCATCGCCCCAGCGTTCGGAAGGTGTTTAACGCAGTCGGAGCGGGTGAAATCGCGGCATCACGACGGTCTGGGGCCTCTCGTGCCAGGCGCGAAGGCGACAACCGCCCTCAGCACAGCTGCGGGGCTCCGACCTCGTTGCTCCTGCCGAGGCGCACATTCCCAGCCCCTCAGCTCCGCGCCTGTCAAACCTGCCAGCTGCACCACCTGAGACTTTGCAAAGGCAAATCAGGTTGGTGTAAGCCCGTGAGGTGGGATCGTGTGACGCGCCTGAGTTTGGCCCCCACGACACGTGGAGCAGCCGCGAGCCGAGGCGGTCAGCCACTTTGTGCTGCCTTTCACTGGCACATTTCTCCGCGTCCGCGGGATGGTCAGCGCGTGGAGGCATGCAGGAAATGAGCCCCACCCAGCCCGCCCCTCCCTGCGGAATTTGCGCGAATTTCCGGCTTCGAGGGGTGCCACCTCCGAGCTTTGTCTACTCGCGAACATGAAGTAGGATTCGTTAATCGCTTCCGTCACATTTATGTGACGTGCGTTTTTCACGCCTCTATGGAAAATGTTGGTCGTTTAGCAAACGGATAGATGGTGTTGACGCAAACAAAGACAAATCACAAGAGACAGAGGCCTCGGCGCTCTCGGTGGCGGTGGTGGTGAGGTGGAAATTTTTCAGAGACCGGATTTGGAAGGCAGTACGTTGGACTGCGCCTCGCATCGACGCCACACACTCTCCCTCCGCCCCCATTCACATCTACGATTAAGGGGAACCGATTAAGCGGCCAAGACTTCTTCTTCTCTAGATGCGAGTTTAAATTGCCCCTCTTTGACTTTAAATGTGTCTTTCATCTTGCGACCGAGAGGGCTTTGTTAGCAGGAACGTAGGCGGGACGGAAGATATTCTCTGCATGCGATTACGCATTCCTTGGTGAGGCGGCTCTTTTCTTCACGTGATTTTGAGGACTAATTTACAGATTCTCAATCTAACAGCCGTGCTACTGATAAGAATTTAAGTAGGTAAATTTACGCAAAAATATCTACGCAAGAGTTGGTTGGAGGGGAGTTTCGCAGCCTCGAGTCATTAAAGTCCACCTAACGGAGCTGGGGCACGCAAGCGTTAGATAATTTATCGACGAAATAGTTCATAAAAGGCACTGCGAAGTTAAAAAAAACGAAGCTGAAACAAAAAAGGAGACTGCCATGGTTGAGCACGGCAATAATGACCAATAAAAGGCATGTAAAGGCGGAGTTTTACAGCCCAACTAGTTGTAGCCAACATTTGAAAAGGCGATAGAGTTTTTAAGCACGTCGCCATGCAGTGGAAAACCTGGAAAATACCTTTTTGCTCACATCGTGACTCTTAGTAACGTGTCCCGAACCGTCTGGCCTTCCTCGCAGCCTTCGGAGAAATTCCAGGGTCGACAATCGTCCAATTTGGCTCTTTTGAATTCCCCCAGTGAGTGAGACACTTTCCATTGCGGAGGCGTCAAACTCACTTTCACAGCGATGAGTGTTCGTGTCACCGCTCTCCTCCCCCTACGAGGACGCGACTGACAACTTCTTCGTCCTCTCCTGTCAACAGGGAGTGGATGGACTTAGGCTATAGCGTGCGCTGATGGTTTACACTCATAAACGTTAATTTTTCTCAGCATATTCGTGATTTACTTAACGTCCCCTCAGCAGACTTTGACGCCTCTCACGTCCCGGAGCGTCCCCCGCAACCCCCTTCCCCCCCCCGCCGCTGTCCGCCTGGCTGGCGCTGGCCCTTCCGAGGGTGTTTGTCCGTCGAGAGGGTTTCCCTAACGTTTAATGTCGGATTTTACCATAAATTAGAGGAGCAATTTGTCGCACATTGAAATATCCTCACGAGTTAAGGCTTGACGAAAAGGCGTACTTGCGGAGTGGAGGACGTCGAGACGTCGTCCCCTATTTATTTCACCAAAATTCATGCCAACACCTACTAGGTGGGGAAAAACGCGCGGCTTCGCCGAAATCACCTCGGCTCTGCCGGTCAAGGCGCCGACCGACGGAGTCGAGGCCTCGAGTCCACATTTGGAGGCGCCTCCGACTCCTCAAACAGCGAATGTCCATTGGGACTGGCTGAGTGGAAGATGTTGGGCTGGAGGCGGGGCGGGGCACACAAGGCGGGTTGGTGAATCTCCGACGAAGGAGAAGGTGGAAATCTGTGCCGGGGGCCGAGGAGGAGGCGGAAGAGGCGGAGGCGGAGGAGGAGGAGGAGGAACGAGGATGAGTGGGGCAACCCGATCTAGCAAATGTCTCCGTCAAGTTAATTGACCATGACAGGCTGATTGTGCGTCTCCTCGCCGACTCTGTGGCTAGTGGGCTGCAGGGAGGCGATGAGAGTCTTAAAATTAAAAAAAATAGAGCGATTGAGGACTCAACAGAGGCATGTGGACAATTTTTAATTGGCGGAGTTCACTGGAGTCGCCAATTAAACAGGACGGACTGATCTTCCGGGAAGACCGCGGGCGATTTGCGGCTGCGCTCGGCGGACCTGGGGAAATGCTCCGCCGATTCGCTGGAGGTTCGGGGCCGGACAGAGGGTCTTCGGCGGTGGAGATCTTCGCCTTCACCGCCCTCCCACCGACGATAATGCGACAGTCCGACGGACGAGAAGACCGCATTGCGCCTCGCGTTGTCACAAGCGGGCGGCGGGACGGCTGGACGGGGCATCCGCGGGGGCCGTCGGGCGCCTCGAGGCCACCAAAGCGATTGTGGCCACATCGAGGCCGTCCGCGGTGCGCAGACCTCATCGCGAGGAAAGTGGGGCAGTTGCGAGGAAACCATCCTCTCTCCTTCACCCGCCTCCACCCACCTTCCTCCGCCTCCTCGGTCATTCTCGTGAAAAAGGGTTCTCCGGCGAAACGACCGCGATGTTGAAAAAACCGCGGGTAGCGCGCTTGAAAGACTCCCGCCGCGGGCGCACTTTGGTTGAAATGAAAGAAGTCGCTCTCCGGCCCGCCTTTTTTCGGCTCAAAAGACGCTCGATTGCTGATTTCAAAAATGGTTGCCTCCACTACATGGCGTCGCGACGCAGTCGGCCGAATTGCCATCGTGTGGCCACGCTGGAGGTGGAACATAGAGTCGCGGGCGCCGCCTTTTTTGGCAGTAGCTCTTTCGCCCGGTCTCTGAAGCGAGGGAACTCGGAAGGTAGCGTCGAATGCAGGCAGGAGTGGCCGGAACTCGTCCATCTGCTGCTGTCCTGGCCGATGAACTGAGAAGTGGAGACGGGGGCGCCCGATTAATCGGGTGTTGGTTTCCACCCCCGAGGCGTCTGGCCGTTTCCGAGGCGGTGCGCCGCGAGAGGATGCTGGCAGAGCAGCGACGAGTTTGGCGGGAGTGCCGGCGGCAGGGGCAGGGGCGCTTGGGGGGCTACGGGACCCTCAACGGCGGCGAGACGGACGGGCGGAAGGGCGGCGGGGAGTGTTGGACACTGGACGAGAGGGGCGAACGCAGCACCCACCTCTGACCCGTGCACTCACGCAGTTTCGCCCCCCCCCTCCACCATCCCCGCCATCCCCGCACCCCCTTTGCCTCCCCCTGCCGCAATGCTGTCCGGGTAGGACGGCTGTCCATCAAACGTCATCCGCCCGCTCTCAAGCCCCCCCACCTCCCGCCACTCGCTTGCGCCTTCACCGCCCCTCCGCCCGGCCATATCCTCGCCCGGAAAGTCTCGTCTGGTTCCTCCGAGCCGGGCGAGTGAAAGGCTGCCTAAGGGCTTCAGGGCCGGTGACATCACGACTCCTTCCGGGGGATGAAGAGATTTATGGTGCGCGTCGGCGGAGGAGGAGGAGGACGAGGAGGCGCGGCACGAGAACTGGGAGCCCGGCCGAAGCACAGTGCCCACAGGGCGGAAGCGCAAACCGCGGCGAGTGATCACCCCACGCGCTCACCTGCCTGCCAAGAGTCCTCGGCTGCCAGGAGGGCGGCGGGGGTGATCGCCGGACAGGTAAAATGTCAACGAGAGCTCGGAGGAGGGTGGCGGGGGCCGACGCGGGGGCGGAAGGGCGCTGGCAGCGGGCAGAAGGAGGCTCACTATCGCCTCGTCCATCTTAAAGTCCACTGTTCTCTCACGGACGGACAAAGTTAGCCTTCGTCGAGGAGTGCGGAGGAAGAAGGACCATCCTCCGGCTGGCGACCAGTTGTGGAGCCTCCGGACCGAGGCGCTCACCCGTCTCGGACGGGGGACACCTTCGAGTTGTCCACCACTGACTGCGACATCGCCTGGCCGAGGCGCTACTTGGGCAGGAGCGAGAGGAAAGGCCCCGGCTCCCCCTCCGCGTTCTCGTTCAACGCTCTCAACCGCGAACCCTGTCACGCCGTCGACACGCTCGAGGGCGGCGTCGTATGCGAATTCACACGTTTGGTCGAGCTGGTGACGCGGCTGAGGGCGAGGGAGGAGGGAGGAGGGAGGAGGCGGCAAGGCTCTTCGCTCCGCTCCGCTCGTTCCGCTCACAAAGCGTCTGCCGCACCGCCCGACCGAAGTGCCCCGACGGAAAGACGGCGGAGGGAAAGAGAGGCGCGAGGCGAGGCGAGGCGAGAAGTAAGCTGTTTGCACGGCGAGGCTGGGGGCGGCGGGCGGGGGGACGCTGGCCAACAAGGCCGCGGTTATCGTCGTTACTGCTTTCGCCCGTCCCCCACTCGAACGGACAGTCTTTATTAATCGCCACGCCCAACCTACGTAGTTGGTTCTCTCCTCCTCCCCCTTTTTCCCCCCTCCTCCCCATTCTGCGTTTTTTTAAGTCCATTCTAATTCCCCGGCTTTATTGTAGGCCATGACAATTTCGTTTTTTTGCGAACTAAGGGTGGTATTAATGACATGGCGGTGGTGATCGCGAAAGTTATTGTCCGTTGGTCTGTGCCCACTTAGCACGCGCCCGGCCTGTCCGTGGAGGGGGGCGACGCAGGCCCCGACGGCCGCCCGCCGGGGGCCCCGAGGCCGGGCGAGGCAGCGCCCCTCGACAGATGCGCGGACGCAGCGACTGTGGCCGAAAATGAGGCACTTTTTCCGGCTACACGTGCGCAACGCGTCTCCGGGTCGTGCTGCGGCCAGCGGTGGAGGAGGAGGAGATTTTTGGAGGGGAAAAAGGCGAAACGAGGAACATCGCGTGGTTGGAGGGCGAGTTTACTTCGGCCGCCCAATTGCCCGCACCGCCAGCCTTCGGGGAGGTCGGTTTCAGGTGAAAGGGGAGAAATCGGCGCCCCGCCCCGCGCCCCGTTGCCTTTTCCATTGTCCACCAACTTGGACCGAAAGTCGTGCCATTTTCTGGCCTCTCGGTCTGTGGTCCGACAAGAAAGTGGCTTTTATTTCCCCCCCCCTCCCCGGCGGAGAGTGGAGGCGCGCGGGTTCGTGCATCTCGGCGGATAATGCACACGAAACAACAGCAGCAACAACAACACAGACTCACAAACGGGCCTGAGGCGGGGGGCGGGAAGGAGTTGCGTACTTTCTGCTGGGGAGGAGGAGAAGGAGGAGGAGGAGGAGGGTGGCTTAGGGCCAATCACCATGCCGACGGTGGAGTGGCCTCGTCTTGGCCGCTCGACGCCCTTAATGCACATGACTTCGGCCTCTCCCAGCTCCCGCGTATCTCGTGTCGTCCTCTCCCACTTATCGCGCCCCACTCAGTTACTCGGACGGTCAGTTGGTCGAGGAGGAGGGATCTGGTGGCATGAACGCGGATATCGGCCCGCCTTCCGCGTTCGCCGGCGGTCTAATCAACCCCGCCGATCTGCCAGCGCGGAGGTGTCGGCAGATGAGAGGCCGCACTTCGTCGTTGAGACGAGGGTGCGACAGGAGAGGCGGAAAGGGGGGCGAAAACACCGAAGATGGCAGTTTGGGGCATGGGAACAGGGCTCCAGACTAATCGCGACACTTGCTTGTCACACGCTACTGAAAAGTGTAATTAGTAGACTGCGCGTGACTATCACTCGAAAATGGGGAAGAAAAGATCGCTGGGGAACAAAATAAACAGCCCCCATATTCTGAGTACTGTAATATCTTCGTCTCTAGAGGTTGTGCCACTCCTAGTGTCTCTCTGCGCCTCTTCCTGTCCGAGGCAGGCTAAAAATTCACAAACATCGGACCTCTCCGACCCGTCGAAGGCCTCAATACAGCCCCTCAACATTATCCCGACTGTCCAGGAGGGATGTGACATCCGGTTCCCAGCCTTTCCCCTTTCGGTCAAATTACTTGCTGAGCCCGCCAATCGCTCTGTCGGGAAGTGGTAGTGAAAGCCTGTCTCCACCCAGCCACTGGACCAAAAATGATGTTAACAAGCGGATGTGTGGAGGCTAATCTGCTGAATGGATTCCAACGCCTCCGGGCGCGCTCCAGCCGGCGTCGGAAGCGTCCGGCGAGGTCGTTGGTTGGGGTACAGGAGTGTGTACCACCTGCAAAATGTCGAGAATTGTCAAGACATTTCACTACCCCTTCACTTTGCCATGGTCTGCCATATACTACTGAAATGCGACCAAAAGTAGAACGACGCGTCCTGAGGCACATCGTCTCGCATTGGCGGTTGACTGGCGGTCAAATCGCTGCACCTCCCGTTCTTGACTGGCTTCCAGTCCTGCGGTGGTGGTTGACCGCCTCCTCCCTTCAAAACAGTTCGAAATCCCCTTCGCAGGGGGAAGAGAGGCGGCAATCATGTGGCCTTGACGGTGTCCTCCGCTCCCTCTACGCCGAATGGCGGGGTCTCCGAGTGCCGAGGAAACGCGGCAACTCAGCTCGGGGGCTGCAGTGGAGTGGGTTGATCTATTCCCGACCTCGGACCGCCCCCCACGACCCTTTCAGTGTCCAACTTCTCGCCTCCCTCGCCCGATTCGATGAAATACCTCGAAAGGACGCTACAACCGCCTCGCATGAACTATCCCTGCAAGTCGCGGTTTCGTTTCTCCACCCAACTGATCGTCCACCGGGGGGGTGGGGGAGTGGGGGGGCGAAAAACAACTCGCGCGGTAGTGTGTGTGTGTGCCAGGGGCGGAGTCGCCAATCTCGCTGCCTCCGGTGTCATTCATCGCCTCCCGTCAATCTTGACCGGGGGAGAAGATTGTCCCGTCGCCCCTCTCCTCGTCCCTCCGCTCGCCAAGGCCGAGTGAAACGAGTACCAGCCTCCTTAAGTTGACCTTGAGGACTTCTCCCTCATTCCACATCGCCTTTTTTGGGCATTGCTCAGCCCGGAGCATGTAATTCGGTTGCTCGTCTGTGTAAATACCACATAAACTCAATTATTCACGAACCAGGCGAATTGGCAACGGAGGTGTCGCCTCGGTGAGGTACGTCGGCCACCGTGGAGGTCACGAGGGGCCTCGAGACAGCGAGTCGGGGGCGAAAGGCCCCCTGCCTGCCCGGAGAGTGGCCAGCTGTGACGAAGGCGGCCGGCCGAGGGGGCCGATTAGCCCGAGGCCGCCAATCACCTCAGGCGGACTGGCAACTGGGGGCGGGGCAGCGGGGAAAATGTCTCCCCAGCGTATCCTCACGGGTAATTTGGTTCACTCGCGCCCTAAACCCTCGCGCCCCGCCTCGTCACCTGCGTAATGAGTGGGAGGATGTAACAATTGCTGAAGTCGGCTGTCCGACAGCCTTCAATGCCCGGACAGCCGACATCAGCCACGCGGGTAGTCGCGTCGCTGAGAAGTGGAAAGGCCTGACAGGCGGAAAAGTGTGAGGTGCCTCGTAAATGAGGCACAAATTAAACGAAAGGCACGTGTCGCATGATACTGAAATGCTCGTGAGCGACCAGGGCAACGAAGCTCCAGTCTGTCCGAAGACGGAGGTTTTAATGCTGGTTGAGAGAATGGATTGAGACGAGACGGAGGAAGGTAGAGTTGAAAACGTGGCCCCTTCGCCACCCCCCGCCGCCGCCCCCCTCCGTCACTTTCTCATTCGTTCGCGATTTTATGACTATCATTAGACATCGTAATTTTCATTACCGACCACAACCCACTTGAGCGTCGCCGCCGAAACACCAAAGTGGAATTGCGTCTTTGTGGCAGTTAGATTCGCTAGAATGGGGGGAAACGCGCTTGTGCCTGTGGGCAAATCGCGAAGACCCGTTTGACGGCGTCACATATTTGTGACGCGGTGGTTTTAACGATGGAGGCGAGGGGAGACGCATTTCACTTTGACATTTCATTCCCTTTCGGTGTGTTTGTTCAACTTTTCCTACCATCAAGCTTTCGACTCGACGTGGAGTTGTGGCGATGCGGTTCTCATGGAAGCTATTCCACTCTCGGTGATTTACCATGGGCATTGTTTATTTTTGTCAGGTTGGAAGGAGTTTTCATCGCTCACACCTTTCCACTTTATTTCGCAGTGATTTCGTGGGCCGTTGTTTGTCCGAAGGTGGCAATTTGGTGCTTTGTCTTCCCTGAAAATAAACCCTTTTGATCGTGACCCCGTCTAGGCCGCCTAAAAAGCGTCAACGCGTTTGATCTGACGTTGTTTACACATAAAGAATGCAGTTATTTGCCGCATTCTCTCAAGTCAAAGTGGGCCATCATGGCAGATCTGGCCCGACGAAGTAGGCATTTAAGCCCGTAACTGTTAGCAGGGCGATGGCCTGTCAAAGGATCTTCCCCGTGACACGAACACCGACTCCCGCCTACGGCGAGGCGAGTGGCGGAGTGCCACCCACGGGCGCGACTGACAGTTGGCAGGCAGCGGCAGGACAAGTCAATCCCGCCGATCTGCCCTAGATGGTCGAAAACACCGGAGATGGCTCTCTAGAGATTGGAAAAAATGTTGTCAAGCCCGTACCGACTCTTACTCGTCACATGCTACTGAAAAACTAAATTAGTAGACAGCACATGACTGTCACTCGAGAGCGGTGAGAAAAAATCGCTGGGCAACAGATTAGACGGGCGCAATAGCCTGTGTGCTGTAACAGCCTTATCTCTGGAGGTTGTGCCATTCCGAGGATCTCTCTGCACCTCTTCATTTTCGCGGCGCGTTAAAGATTGGCAAACGTCGAGCCTCCCCGATCCCACGGGGCTTTCATTGCAGCCGCACCGCCGAAGTGTGATTTGCCATTATGCCGACTAGTCAGGCGGATAGGAAGAAGATTTTTCCCCATGACACGAGCTCCGGCACCCCGACTACTGCAGGGCGAGGGGCGCGGCGATGATTCCCCTTCGGTTGAATCGGGCACCTCGCAGAGAGTAGACGAGGCATGTCAAGGGTGATGCAGGCCGGAGCAAGTGTCAATCGGTTGGAGAGAACTCAAGACTACGACGAGAAGCCCCAGACTTTGAGAGGAGTTGTTCCGCGGGATGGAAAAGGCAGGGCGGCGGGGAGAAGTCGTGTCCCTTGCCGCCACGGGGCGGGAAATCCGTGGCAGAGGCGGATGCGTTGGGCGACGCGTTTTTTTAAGTCGACAAAGCTTTCATAAAATTCGGGGGAAATTTTCACTATTTATTCCTCTGCTCTGCCCCGAAGTCTTTCACTGCGCCCCGCCAGTCTCCACTCCTCGTCTCTGCGGTAGATGGCTTCGTTTGGAAGATGATTTTTCCCAGTATTTGGAGTGTTTGGCAGAATGGCCTCGGCCTCACGTGAAAAGACCGCTGAATTTTCCAAGTAACCGGGAAAATTTCTAGTCTTTTGCCATCCGAAGCTGGTAAACGCCGTGGGACCCACCCTGAGGCTCCTCCTCCTCTCCCGCCCCTTCCCCCCATTAATCAGCCGCCTCCGGACACGAGACAGCGTCTCTCCGGTATTCCACGGCTCTCATAGATGCATTTCGAGGAGTAGCAGCAGCAAACTGGGCATTTCAAAAGTTTTTCTTCTGCTCTGCCGCACATACACACGCGCCGCACAAAGCGCATTTTCCTCTGTTCAACTTGAGATGAGATAAATGCGGTGCTGCAAGTAAACAACACCATAACAGGGAGTGCGTCAAATTGGGGCTCCTTTCAAGTTCAAAATCCCCTCGGCGCGCCTCGTCTGGACTGGGAAGGAGGCGGAGGTCCAGGGACTCTCGTCCAAGTGTCCTCCACTTCGTCCTCCGTGCCAGTAATTGAGACAGGCGGGATGTTGGAGGCCTAAACACAGTCTGATCCCCTTCAACCCTGTGACTATGTACGGTTTGGGGCATTAGGAAGGACTTTGGTCGACTCCTGTCTCCCCACTGAGGAGGCGTGGGGGCGGCGGGGAAATGTCTCGACCGTTTTGCGGTCGCTTTGAAGTTGTAACAAAGACGCTCTGTCTGCTTCCTTGGTAAAACCATGTAGTTAGACGTCTTCTCAGTGGGATCGGTCTCACTCGGAAATAGGAAGTATCATTTTATACGGTTGAGTGTTCTCGCTTCACTGGAAGTGCGAGAATTTAGGACACACAGTCTTGTGTTAAGCCAAATTTATCAAATTTAGCTAGGAGAATTTCGAACAGGGAACATACAATGTAGACGTTCAAAAATAAGATTAAGACAATTTAAGACTCTAATGGCAAGAATTGACACTCTACGCCAGGCTAAATTGACACGGTTTATGACCCAGTCAGACTACCTGCAGTCATCTGATTGGCCACTTCGGCCTAGGCAAGTGGCCTACAGCGCACCAATGACGTTAAAGCGAACACAAGAAAGTGAGACACCTGTTGCGAGAAGCCAAGAGGGCACCCGGCACGCTTCACTTTTACCTTTGTCAGCCCCCCAGTACACGACGAACGTGGATTTTATTCAACTTCCCGCCTCCTCTCCACTCTCCCCACCTACCCGCCTACCTATTATATAAATATTGACTTTGGCTGTTTGCCCGAGAGAGTTTGTTTGATTGTTTGCCTTTTTACCCCACCAGTGTAAGCCCAAACCGCGCATGTTATGCTCGCGCATGCCTGATCTCTGCTCGCTCCGACGCCGCGATACGAAAAATCGATAAATCGATAAAATCTATCATGCGAATGACTCATCGTTGCGCCTTCGGCCTCTTCGCCCTCCTATCGTTACTTTTTGTGCTTACGGCGGCTTACAATCGGGTTGGAGGTGAGTTAACAAATTGCCGTTTTGTCTTATTTGATATGCATAACCGAAAACAATTAAAGAAGAAGAGGATTGATAATGCATGCCCCTTTTTAAGTGTGCTTCTGTTATTTCTGCCCTGCCCCCTCATAACCCATTCCCCCTTCACTCCCCATTCACGTGGATTTCCGCTTCGGTCGGGTTCGCGTGGGCGCGCACACGCGAGTTACTCGACGGGAGGAGGCAAATGGGTCTCGTGTATAAACTCTCTCTTCTTCGGACAGACTTTGTTAAACTCTCACGGGGCAAGCAGCCCCTTCTCTGCCTCACCGGCCCCCCCCCCCCCCCCGCCTGTGAGGACTTTAGTGGGCGGTGGCTTAAAAGTTGGCACTTAAGCAAACCCAACATGGGGCTGAGGAGAGACCCGACCGCCGTGAGGAAGTGGGATTTTGTTCCCACCTAAAATTCTCCCCACCACTTGGGAGGTTTCCACCGGCCGCCCCCGCCTCCGCCACCCCTCTCCACGTTCTCGTCGGTGAAACAGTGTAGCGCCTTCAGGAGCAGAGAAAGCCACCCTAATTATTTATTATGCGCTGTCGGCAGTCCTCAAAAACCGGCTTCATCACTGGTTCAACGATCTCCACCGCAGAGGTCGTTGAAGTGCTCTTATAGAACCGCAGTGTTGTTTTTTGTCCCCCGCCAGCCCCCCCCTCTTATCCCCACTCCCTGTCCACGCTTTTCCTCATCTTCCTCCAAATTTTTTTTTATTGCTGCGCCCATCGGGCGAGCGGGAAAGAAACACCAAAAATTAACATATTTGTGACGCGCTAAATTAGAAAAATATGTTTTCATCAAAATTACGCGGTAGCGCGAGGGTCTCCTCCGCGGGGCTGAAGGCGTCTATTTTGGGGGACCGTGGCGCTCCCCTCGGTCACGGCATGGCCCCTCACGACTGCCAATCACTCGCTTCCCGCTCATTTTTTAAAATCATTTCCCCTCACAAGAGGCGGATGGGGCCTCCGTTTTGATGTGATTTAAACCATTCTCCCTCGCTGATAGACCGACTTTCGTCGACTTGCGGCGAGAAGCCTCGTCTTCACCCGCGGGGGGCGAGGGGTTTGGCGCCCTTGCAGCCCTCGACGCCTGTAGACGAGGCCGTCTGCGTAACTTCGACTACCCCATTTAAAAATGGCCTTTTTCACGTTAATAAATCACTCGGCCTCGTGGTGCGCCTCTGCCAAACCCCTGCGGGCGAGTCAACTCGGAGGCTTCCAGCGGAAGTGGACTGCGATTTTGTGCCCCCCCTTCGCCCCGGCGGCGGAGGCGGTCATCTTCGCTGCGGAGAAGGCGGTATGCCACGCGTGCAGCGAGGCTTCCTATTCAGGCCACGCATGTGGCCTCGAGGGCGGCCGGTGGACGCAGTGAGGTGCGCAGCTCCTGCACCGCACCACAGAGGCTTTTTTTTACCACCACCGCGCGCCTGAAGGCCTCCTGTGACATCGTCCTCGGCAAAAGTGCCGTGAGGACGGCGCTGAAGGCGGTTGCGGAGTGGCGTGAGTGCTGACTTCGCCAAGAAGTGCATCGACCAGCCTCTCCAGCCAATCCGCGTCTGCTGAAGCCGCTGTGGATCTCCTCTCACGCACCCCCTGTCCTCTCGCCTGCATTTGGCGGCCTTCGGCGGAGGGCGAGACGAAGTCGACGTGGTTTGGACCTCCTCGCAGATGTTACTACGTAATTGTGTGTACGGAATTGGGGAGGGGGTTGGAGGCAGTGGAGGCAGGGGATCTCGGGTGCAGGCCCCGGGGGGGCGGGCGTGGCGGAGTGTCCTTCTCAAAATGCAGACGCGATGGCTGCGGTGAAGAGCAGAATTGGTGGAGAGTCCACGTCCCCGCAGCTGACTGCGCCTCGAGAGAACAGTGGAAGTGGATGATAAATGCGAAAAATGTAAACTTTTCTCACAAAAAGGGGATGAAAAAGGAGGAGGCGGAGGAAGTGGGGAGAGTCGAGGCGGAGCGTGTGTGGGGATGATAAATAATGTAAGCATTTATTTGCCCAGGCTGCAGGAGGCAGAAGTGGCCACCTCTTTTTCACCTCCACCTGTCACCTGGGACCAGGCACTCTTTTTTGCCCGCCGCCGATCCACCCAAGCCCGTTTTCCTCTGAGCAGAGCGGGCCAGCGGCAGAGGACAGAAGACTCTGCCTTGCGCTGCGCTGCGCTGCGCTGTGCTCCACTCCTCTCCGCTCCGATCCGCATCTCTGGCTCCGCCAGCCTCTCCCACGCGGACCGGACGAAGTGGCCGTCCTCGAGGCCTCCCACCAGTCCGTTCAGTCCTAATTCTCCTCCTCACGAGCATTAGAATAAAATGAAGTGCGTCGTTGGCTACGAGGTGAAATGGGAAGGGTCCGCGCCATGCTCGACTTGTTGGCCACAGACGTGTCGGGGTGGACGAGTTGGCGCCTCCTTGTCTACTTCATCGCCATGCCCATGCGCGTTGGTCCCTATAAATCCTCCTTTAATCTCCACCGTCACCAAGCAATGCAGCGTTTTCACTCAGAGTCGTGGCGAGACGCAGTAGATGCCGCGTCCGCTTAGTACCTGCCCGAGGGCCTTCGCCAGAGGCCCGAACACCTCTCCGCCATCGATGGATTCGCGTTCCACAGTGTCCGATCGAGGCGAGGGGACTCGTCCTTCCTGCTGGCACGGAGAGTTCCCTCCGGGCGGAGAAAAGCGAGCTCTGGTCCGGCAGTCCCCCAAGTTTAGGGAGCACGGCAGGATGCCGAGACTCCCGACGCCAACAGGCGCTTTCCTCTGCCCAGATGGACGCGATAGGCCGTGAAAAAGCCTTTCAGCGGTAACATCCGGTCACCGATTTTGTGCCTTTCATGCCTCCTATCGGCGGATTCCTCACCTCTCTTCCCGCTCGCATTAAGCAGGCTTCAGGGAGGAACTGTCCACTCCTTTCCCTCTCCCTCTCCCTCGTCTGCACCCTTACGCTGTGCAGCACCAGACACACCAGCGGATGGCGACAGACATTTCGGACTGAGCGGACGCCGAGACGATCGCTGCTGAGATGCCGGCATGAGGGCGGCATACAAAGCCCAAGAAGTGTGCACCGTCGTCGCAGGTTAAGTGGCCGGGGAACAGGTTGTTGATGCGCCTCCGCAGGCCAGACTGTGGATAATTTACGGTCAAAATGGGTCTGTTTTGTCCAAAAACAGGCGAGAGGGAGGCGCGAGAGCAAGACTTCCTGCAGTTATTTCGACTGTGCACAGACAAAAAAATCTCTTTTATGTTCACTCAATTTGAATGGACGGCGATGAGGCGAGAGCGGCGGCGAGGACGGAGAAGGCGGTGGCTAATTTGCAACGCGCGCCTGCCTATCTGGGCGAATTAGTCGGGCGACTTGTGTCCATGTCAGCGTCTGACCGAAGCTATTCGCTGCGCCTGTGTTTGGCCTCGCCGCCCTGACAAGCACTTTGGCTTAATTTGCGGCAACGAGGAGGAGGAGGAGGAAGAGGAGGACAGCAACGCCCTCCCCCCCACCCCTCGGTGGAGTGCGGGCGGAGCCGTCGTCTCCCCGGCCGACAGTTGGTTAACCTTATTAAGTCATTCTTTGACGCGTCTACCGAGTGCCACGATGTTTCCCTCCTGGCAGCCCGAAACCCTCCTCCACCTCCTCCCCGGCAAAAACCGGCCACAAATGCACTTGCGGACAAAGGGAACCCGAGGGAATTGTTAAGTTTTCTGCCCCGGTTGCTCCTTGACCGTCGCCAGGTCGTGGGGCATTTTAGCCCCTCCGCCTCCTCCTCCGGAGGCGTCTTCTCGTCGGCGAACAAGTCATTTCCACGCAGGTTCGTTCGGTGGGGATTCTCCGTCTACCACTTGCAGTCGACGCGGTTTGCCGACTGTCCGCGACTCGAAACCATCGGAGCCCTTCTGGGGATAAATCCAAACGGGGACGAGGGAGAGCGAAGCAATTTGAGCAGCGGGGCAGCTAGTGGCCGTGGTTGCCTCCCTCCGAGAAAGGGGGGGAGGGGGACGGGAGCCCTGCAGGTCCACTTAATTACCCCGTCGGAGGTCCACCCTGGAACCGGGGCAAATTTCAACTGGGCAACGCTGGACAATGCTACTAAATAATGTAAAGTGTGTGTTATTAAAATTTCCTAATTACCACCAATCCGCAACCGAGTTGGCCACCACGATTGGCATATTTTTCCGGGATAAGAATCTCCTTTCTCCCTCCCCGCCTCGCTCACGCTCTCGCTTTCTTCCTCTGCCACAGTAAAAACAAGGGGGAAGCATTGGCCATTTTTTTGAAATAGTAAGCATCTCCTGGGGCAACAAAAAGGCGATCTATTGTGGGCCGATTTTACAAGAGCCGAAGCTTTAATTCTGAGGGGCGGGGAGGGGGAGGAGGGGGCAAGGATCGCCCTCCACCTGCCTCCCGCCCTCGGGCAATTATAGCTTCCTGGCCTGGCCCGAGTCCCCCGCTGTCCAATTCGCCGGGGGATACTTCCCCTTTCACCTCGCGAATAATTACTCCGTGGTGCGAGTCGACGTGAACAGGCCGCGGGGGGGCGGGGGAGCTCGCGTCCTCCCACTTGTTGTTACCACTACCACCACCACCACCACCACCAATTATGCCGCACAAAGGCGCTGTTATTATTTATCGGGCAGCCCCAGCACCACTGCCGTCCGGGAAATCTGCCGGTGCGTTTATTTTAAACGCCTTTCGTGACACATTAAAAGTAGCTGCTACGGCAGCAGCTGCAGCAGCAGCAGGTAACACGACCAGCAGAAGCAGCAGCACCAGCAGCAGTATGAGGGACGGCGGTGGCGTGGCGGTGGCGGTGGAGCAGCAGTGGGTGTCGTGATTCCGTTGGATCTCTCTCTCTCTCTGGCTCTCTCTCTCTCTGCTCTGTTCTGTTTGAGTGTGTGAGTGTTTCCTTACCCTTATTTATTGCCTCCCAGGCCGGAGGTGGAAGGGTTGAGTAAAAAATGTCCGCTTCAACGCCCAAGTGGAGAGGGTCCAGGGCCCGAGGGTGACGCTGAATGCGCCTCCATTAAGGCAGGCGATCTGATAAAGCCCCAATGCTGTTCGGCCACCGGTTCCACGCTCATCCTCGGGTGCAGTGGGAAAAAATACACCCGCACTCAAACTGGCCTAATGCCCGTCCGACGGACGGACGGACGGGTACGGGCACCGGAGAGGAGAGTGGCCCTCTCCCCGCGCTCTCACGTCCATTTCCTATCGCGACATCTCAACCCAGTTACCTCGCCTCCTCCGCCCCCGCCTCCCCTCGCCGGCCCCGCTCCAAAAAGCCATTAGGTGAAGCCCCAGCAAACTGTCGTCCGTCGGGAAACAGACGTCTGGAGGCAGGGAGCCCTCGAAAAGACGGGTGGTTGTGGAGGAGTCGGCGAACTTCCTGCCTGAGTGGAGTGGAGTAATTCCATCCCCGAGAAGGCCTCTTTTCGTACCTTCGCCACCCCTCAAAGCGCCCGACTGGCCGAGAAGGACTAAACACTGAGACAATTAAATAATTTAGCCTCGGACAGAAGTGGGGAGGAGGATCTCCCTCCGACTGGCCTATAGCATTCGAGTGGTGAATAAGTCACTTTAATTACACTGGACTTTGTCGGAAACAAAAGGATCTTCTCAGTGGCCCTGGCTAATCACGCGGCGCGTTATCGCAGGGCTGCTCGCGCCTCCGAACAGACTGCCGCGTCTCCTCTCTGTGTACAGAGGAAAGAGGAAGGCGGCGGTGGCGGTGGCGGCCGTTGCGGTGTCGGAGGTGGCGCAAGTGGAAGGGTTGACGAGAAGAGGACGAAGAGACAGCAACTCTGACCAAAGCGGACTTGATTGTGCGTCCCGGCCTCAGAACTCACCTTCAGCCACCTCGTCTCGCCGACGAAGGTTGCCATTTAGTCTTCGAAATGTTGTCAGAGCCTCTCCTAGACTCCAGACTCCCCGAAGTGCCCTGTTTAACCGGCGGTGGCGCAGACGTTAAGTGGGCGCGTCGACGGTGGAGCCCCACTTGTCCGAGAACATTAATCCCCTTCCCAGCAAAAGTCCCCTTCGCGCGTCTGATTTCCTCCACCATCACACTCGACTGGGTAATTTTGACGAGGCGGGGAGAAGGCGGGGGGTGGGGCAATTTAGCTTGCCAAGCCTGTTTTAATTTGGGAGTCGAGGTGATGCGGATGGAGAAGCGAACAGTTGTTGACAGGGTCAGTTGAAGGTGCCATATACCCGGGCGGATGCGAAGCGGAGGGGGTTGGGACGGAGTGAGTAGCCCCTGTCCCCTTCCCCCTCCTCCCCCCCCACCTCCGAATAAAGCTCCGTCGACCACTTCTGCGATCCGGAACTGCCTCCTCGCTGTATGGCACATGAAAATTGCAATTCCAAGTCAGTCGACAAGCTAATCTCGCGCCGGAAGTCGTTGGCACATCAGGCGGTTGTTGTTTGCACTAGTGTGACAAATTTGTGCTTCTCAGGTGCATCGGCATATGCCTTCACCCACGCCGCGAATGCCACTTCTCGCCCGCACTCCCCCCCCCCGCGTAAAACTCCTTCCAGTAATTCGGAGGCGACGCACCGGATGTCACAGCGACTGTGAGGCTTGTTGAGGCCCCCGAAAGGAGGCAGGAAAAGGGGGGCGGGAAGAAGGCGGGGGTGGGAAAAGAGTCACCTGGGGACCAACGCATTGCCCCCTGCCTACTTTTCCCCTCGGCCATGGACACTTGGCTCTGAATGCCAAGTGCCTTGAAACGATCAACCGATGATTAAAATTGGCTGAGGGCAGAGCAGGTGGAGGCGGCCGAAGCCTCGGCCACCACGTCAGCCCCGAAACTCCGCAGTTAGCCCAGTTTGGCCTGTTTTCCTCCTCTCTTTTTCTCGCTCATATTCACTCAGTGAACGGCGGAGTTTCATTCAAACCGCAGTGTGGCTGGACGCGTTGCCTTCCGTCCACGCGGTCTGCTGGGCACTATTGTCCTCTCCCCCCCTCCCCTCGCCTCCCGCCCTCACGTGTTCGGGGTGTGCTCATTTCCGCAATAAATTTTGCCTGTTTTTAACTATCGTGACTGCCCCCGCTGCCTCGTCGCCGCCTCGCCTGTCACATCAGCGGTTACGCGCCCGAAGAGATGTCAATTAGCATGCAAATTAACTCCCCCCCGCCGCGTCCTCCGCCTCCGCCTAAATCATCCTAGGAGTTTAATCGACCCGGACAACAAACACTGCCGGCCAGCAGTTAATGACACGTGGAAACTGGAGACGCCTCATTTTTCGCCTCATAACTGGCCCACCTTGGTGGACGTGATCTGGTGGCCGGCAGAGGATCCTGCCGGCATTCAGCCCGGTCTCTCGAGACGGCAGTGACTGTCAACGCCGAACTCTGCCCCTCCCGCGTGAACCATGAAGGAGAGGAAGGAGGATCAGCGGAGAAAAGTTGCCTTCGTTTGTCGGCGGAGTGTCAGAATGTCCGAGGGCACATTGTGGCCAAGTGTGTAGGACGATTTCCCTAAAGTCGAAGTGTATAATAGCTCGGTATGCGTGTGTCAGACGCTCCACATCCTCGCACACGCGGTCAAATCGCCGATGGTGTCTATCACCACTGGTTAAAGTTGCCTAGACAGGACCCTCTCCCCCACGTTTGCGTTCTCAGAACTGGCGGACGTGGCGCCGTCCAATGTGTCCACGCCACCCTGAACCGCCTGACCAAAATCTCCACTGCGCCAGTCTCTTGAAGCAGGTGAAAGGCAGTGATTAACGACCGGGCAGCGTGGGAAGCCCGTGGTGCGACAGAACCCCTTTCGTCCAAAACTGCGTCGTTTGGGGACGATGCCCCTCTGTGCCGGGGGTGGGGCGGGGAGGGGGGGGCCACGTAAAGCGCCGCACTGTCCCCCGAGGACCCCGGAGACCGCGTGGACGACCTGTTGGCCAGGTCCGAGGCGTGCTGGTGCGGGCGGGCGAGCGGGCGGACGATGCGAGAGCGGACGGCGGAGAGAGATAATCGAGAGCCATCGTGAATCATTCGGGCCCACCACACCGCACTTTGTCCACAATCTCGAACGACAACGTAGTTTTCATCACAGCCGCCCCAACCTCCGTCATCTCGCACACACACACACACACACAACCCCGAGACCCCGCTGCGCCCAGAACCTAAGGAAATGCAATTGTCGGTGCAATTTTTCGCATGGGCGGATTCTGGTCCTACGGCACGGGCGGAGAGCAACGCACCTGAAGCCACGGCCGGAGCCCGGCGTCTCTCCTGCGTCGTCCACACCGCAGATTTGGTTGCCGAGGGAGTCGAACCGCCTTAGCCGCTTCCGCCTCGGTGGAACTTTCTCCCGAGGCAGGATTCTCTACCAGAGGGGTTTGGGTGGTCCCCGCGCCTCTTCTCGCGTTGTCGGGTGTAAGTGGCACACAAGTGGACGGACGCAGCTGGCTGTTGGGGACACCCTACGTAAAATCGGGTAGAGAGCCAGTATTTGCGCGCGTACGTGACATCTTCTCGTCCCTCCTTGATGTCGCTTGTTACGTCGCGGACACCTCTGGAAGGTCCGCCCCCACCCACTTGTTCCACGGAGTCGAACGCTCGTTTTGGGCTCCGCGGCGCCCCAGACATCCGTGGTAGCGTAATTACGACCGTCCAACTCCTCCCCCAGGCGCGAGGAGACGTGGCCATTGGCGAGTGCATTCGGTTCTCGAGACTGGCTTTCCCGAGTACTTCTCAAGACGGATTTTTCTGTGAGGAGGAGAACAAAGACTGCTAATAGCCTGCGGTGATGTGACTGTTGGGGAAGGGGGTCGGCGGGGCAAATTGGCGACTTTGCCATGGCCCCAAGGCCCTCATTTGCCTGCTGCTTCGTCTTTTCTCAACGAGGCCACGCGGCTGAAACGATGGGAACCGCGAGGGAAGACAGAATTAAGCGGATTCCTCTCCTCACGAGTTATTTTTCGTTGTGTAACAGGCGCAGTTTTTCCTAAAAGACACTTCATTGTTGCCACATTCGAGTCGACCCTGCCGCCACCGATCACGTGTGTCTGTAACGGCACTCGGCACGTGTCACACATTCGCGACGCTGGCGACATCCAGACTGGCTGACTCAAGCTGTTTGACAGAGAGCTGATGACCAGGCGCCCGTAAATCAACCAACGACGTGGCAGCTGCAGTCACAGTCGGTGGCAGGTTGGCGTCTAACGTGTTACCGGCGATGAATGCGTTGGACGAAAGTCCCGCCTCCTTCAAACGCTTTTCCCCAAGGCGCATGAGTCCACGCCCGGTCACCTCGGACGGCAGGGGACGCAAATAGGCATTCCATCTCGTTGGCGGACAACGTGGCGGAGCTTCGTGGTTCCAGAATTTCGGTCGCGCACACATCACCTCAGAGTAAACTGAGGAGGCTGATGACATGCGGAGAATGCCGGAAAGCCCCCTAAAGTTGAGTACGTCACGTGCTTTTCCGGCTCGATTTCGCGGTCGGAGGCTGCGGCGACCGGGTCCGTGACCAGCGGGGTCGGCGCTGGAGGCGGTTGAGGTGCAGAGGCACACACACGGACGGGCTTCGGGGCCACGGAGGACTCGCGGCGAAACGGAACAGCTCCGGCGAACAAATTCTCTCCCCTTCCGCGGTGCGAGCACTACAGGTTGTGCGAGTGATTTAAACGAAGGCGTCTGCCCCGCGTTTGGTCGTCTTCTTCGTGGAAGATGACATTTTCGACAGGTCACGACACCGCCGGGGCGAGGGGGTGCACGTTTTGACGGAGGCTGCACCGACGGCAGTGTGGACGCTCTGTGGACAGACTTGCCGCCCCACAGAGACCGGGGGAAAACACAGCAACGTGCGTCTTAGACTCTTTCCCCCCCCCTCCCACGCACCCTCACCCGCTCCCAGCTCCCCACCCCGCACCTCGTCACGGCAATCAGCAACTTGGCTTTCGTGATACCCCGAGATAACACTTAACGCGCATTAGCGACGTGTGCGTACGAACGAGCTAACGATTAATCATTCACCCCTCGTGATCGTGTAACTCCATCTCCACCTCCTCCGCCTGCACCACCGCCTCTGCCTCCTCTTGCGTTCCATTCCGTTCTCGGTCAGCATGGTTTTTCCTCGGCTGCGGCCTCTCCGATCACGGGGGCGTCGACGCTGAAAGTCGGACCGCGACTCAACGGGCCTGGAAGAGACGCCGAGGAGGGGAGGAGGCGGGGTGATGGGGACGAGTGGTGATGCTCTTTCGCATGTTGTTATGCCCGTTTGGCAAGAGTCGACGGCTACTTTAGGCCTCCGTGGACATTTGCCCTTTCGCGTCCACTGGCCACACGACTATGCGCCTATTGGCTGGGGAGAAGACCGTCGAGGAGGCTTTTCATTTGTACGAAATGCTCGTAGTGCTCGGGGTTTTCCGCCCCGCTGAGGGGCTGAGGCTTTTTCGCCTAACACAGGGCAATAAGAAAACCTCCACGCACCGAGAACGGCAATTCACGTGGTGATGCTTTTGGGGCATGTGGCACTGATTGTCAAGTTTTACTCAAAAAGTTCAACCCTCGGGGGGCGGCGTCGAGGGGAGGGCGCCAAGAGACCTCGGGCCTGGGTGAAAGAAGTCCACTTGGCAGATGTCACATATGTGTAACACCTGTGGTAGTTGGGTTAACTGCGCTGATAAGAGCAGTTTAGGCCGGAATTCGACTTTCCAAACGCTGGGCTGACTGGCAGGAGGACGCCCGGACACGGAATAGCCCCACACCCATGGGGAGAGAACTCCCCGCAGGCTCAGGACAGCACCGACGAATGCGCTGCCACGCTCCTTCCAAGTCGGCGAGAGCCCCATCACCCTGTCTCCCGAAGCATCGAGATTTTCCCCGTGGTTTACCGCTTTTGACGTTGTCGAGACCAACTGCATTACGGGGGAGACGACCTGATTCTTCCTTTGGCTGAATGAGACTACTCCGGTCGGTGGGCGGACCGCATCGCGGAAGCATTTGATCAGCGGTGAACTGTGCGTTTTGTCATCGCACAAATGGATATTAACTCCCTCGTAGCGCTTGTCGCGTGGCCATAAAGTTTCCTCAAAAACATCCACACGAAAGACGACCTGACTCATTCCCGGCCGAAACGGTCCCGCGGCCTCCACGCCCCCGTGATGGGGACAGCAATGCGCTGTGGCACTGGCGCTTGCCTTAGTTTCAGCCCGCCACCTCTATTGGGCACTGTCCACTTCAGGTCGAACGTCTTTTTGTTCAGTTGGAGTGGCGGAACCACGAGGGACCATCTTGGCAATTTTGTCTTTCCATCTCCCCGATGGTGCGGGGAAATGCGAATCCTTTATCCTTGGACGGACCGCTTCGTATCACATCTGCAGGGGATTAGCTTCACTCCCCACCCCCCCCTTCGCCTCCTCCTCCGCCCTGTCGGAGGCCATTCACCCTAAAAGCGCAGCAGACTGCGTCACAACTCTGTGACCCTGCGCCGCTCTCGAGCTGAATCGGGCCGAAAAACGGTTGTCGGTGGCGGTGTAGAGACCGAGTTGTCCGACCGTCCAAGGCAACGAAGCACGACTTCACACCCTCTGGAAGGTCCACACCTCGTCTGCGACCTTCGCGGGGACTGCGGTGGACGGGGTGAACGTTTCGGCAGGCAGAGAGGCTCCTCCCCTTCTTCCTGGGACCATGGCCGCGCGGCCTCTCCGTCCGTCCACTCTGGCCGATTGTGCATGTCGATTCTGGTCCAGTCTGGTCTAATTCTCCCCAGTCGCATCTCCTCTGGCCTTTTCACCAAACACACACGCACACGCGTGGCCACCACGAGGGGGATCGCATTAACACCTCGAATGCCCATTATGCCTGACGTAAAGGTCATTTTAGCCAGCGGGAATAGGCCTTTTACCACCTCGCCTCCACACGCCTGACCTTTTCCTCCTTTGTGGTTTTGCGTGTGTGTGTGTGTGTGGCGGATGAGGGGGGAAGGGAGGGCAGGGGAGCGAGGGGCGGCTGGCGGGCGATCGCTGTTGTCATGTTTGACGCGTGCGATCGTGCGCAGCCCCCACTTTCGACCCCTGGCTTATTCATCCTCGACATTTAGGGGAATGAAGCGGATGGAGCAACAATGAGAGAAAAAACCGGCCTTTCTGCAATTACCACTCGGGCCTGATTAGCCACACCCGCTTTCGCCCACTTCCCGCCAATTGCATGTCTTCCATGCGTGGCGGAGCGGAGGGAGGAGAAGTTGTGTTCAATGTGGCAAGGAGTAATTTCGAGGAATTCGACTTCATTGTGACCCAGTCCACGTTTGGCTGGTCCGCTTCTCTTTCGCGCCCCCAAATCGTCTTATTCCGCCAATGGTTGGCCAGCACGGGTGGGCGAATTTCTTCGAACGAAGCCCGCTACGCCATCGACGTGAAGCGCGGGATGCTGGATGCGTCCGACTGCCGAAACTGGGCGAATCCAGCGTAGCCAAATCATTCTTGGTGGAAGCGGCGGGGCTTTTAGACGTGTACGCCGCTCGCGCGTCACACGTTTGAGGAGCTAAACGATTTCCTTGTCCCCCGCGGAGGGAAACGTCGCAGTTGAGGCCAGGAGCGGTAGCAAAGGGCATTCGAAATGCCCTTCGCCCCGCCTTTTGTCGTGGAACACGAGACCGCGGACGAAGGTCGGCCCTCTGAAAGTCTTCGTTTGACAGGAACAGTCGCTGATTTAACTCATGGCCGCCTTCCCCGTTGTCCGTGTTCCACATTTGCCCAAACTACCCACCGTTGGGCAAAACGAGAGACCTTAGCTGTGACGGCTTCGTTCCTCGGCCCACCGCGTCCTCGACTGGATGCGTTACAGAAAACGGTGAGGTGGCGTGGAAGAGAAGGAGGCGGAGGCGGAGGCCCACAGTACGCTTTAATTGACTTTTAACCCACTTAACAATGCCTTTGCGTAATCGCTGCTGCTTCGGGCAGATATTCCTCTCCCTTTTGACGAAATGCCTGACCCCAAAAAATGGTTCCTTCGTGTCGCTAGGTTTTGCGCCCGCAGTAGGAGGCCGCTCGCCCCGGTGATGACTTTGCTAACAACAAGTGGCGGAGAAAAGGCAGTCTTTCCTATCATTCTTGCACCCTTTCCCTCCGCCACCGTCACCACCAGAGCCGTCGTTCCCTTCCTCTCCTCTCCTCTCCTTTCCATCCGTTCAGAAATTCGTTCAGACCGTCTGGCCACATGAGTCCGCCGGCTGAGAAGCGAGTGTGAAGGATGGAAAGAGATTGGATTGTCCTTTTTCCACTGGCCGCGGGGCTCCGTGGCCCGAGGAGTGTGGCAATGTGTGTTTTGGCTTCAGCCCAGGGCAATTAGGGCCACACGGAGTGGAGGGGACTCCGGGCGGTCCATCTTCACCTCCTCGCCGCTCTTTACGACCCTCGGTCGTATTAGTTGTACAACTTGTTGACCTCGGGCGGAGGGGCTGGGGCGCGGGAGGAAGCGAACACTGCCGCTGGTTGCACCTCCACCCTGTGGCAGCCGACTTTTGGGGGAGGCGATTTCGGCGTCTGCAGACCGATGACGAAAGGAAATCGCCTCCACCCTCGCTCCATTTCGCAGTGCGTTGAGGAGGGGGCAGAAAATCTTCACTTTCGCCTTCGTCTGTCGAGGAACGCGGGGCGAGAGGAGATTATTCCGATGCAACCGTCGAAGGGAATAACAAAGCCCCCTGAAGTCCGCGTCCTCCAGTTCATTGGCATTCCACAACCGGCCACGATCGCCCCGTCCCACCGAGTTGGCCGGCGAGGCAATCCTTTCCCAGTTGATTAAGTCAAGAGCGGCGAGGTGCGGTGCGGTGCGGTGCTGTGCGGTGGGGCGGGGCGGGGCGGGGGGAGATGGTAGACGAGGGATTAGTCGACCCGTGTGAGGCGAGGCGAGGCGTGGCGAGCTCCCGCACCGATCCGCTTACACGTCGATGGTCTAACCGACTTTGTGGGCACAATTTAATCTACCTACAGTCATTAGACCCAGGGGCTTAATCATCCTCATCCTGCAAATGAGCGAGGTAATGGGGTGGGGGCGGCGGGTCTGCGGGGGCGGTTGGAGGGCAGCTGTCGGGGTGGTGGCGTGAGTGAGGAAAAGCCAGCCAACAGGGTCACTCAGGCGACAGGTTGGCTGGCCGGCGGTCGGGTTAATGAGCCATAAAAAGCTGGCCTCTTCATCTGACCACAGGAGAGGCGGACGTACACGCGGGCGCGGCGCCCCACACCTCGGTGGGGAGGCGAAGTCGTCCGGGTCTCCCGGTCGGGGGGAGACGCAGGAGCGCAGAGCGGTGGAGGGACGGTTGTTTCGTTGATTGGTCGCCTCGGGAAGCAAAATCGGGCGGAGGAGGGACGGGGCGACCGGTTGAAATAAACTCCTTTCCAACTTATCTCCTCTATCAACCGCCGCCATCTCCTGACGACATTCTTCTCTCTCACTTTCTGAAAGTAGATGTTGTTGACTTTCGCCCCCCATTCACGGTAGCAGACGACTCTAAAGTGTGTGTGTGTGTGTGTGTGTGTGACTGGGACAGCACGGCCGAGAACGAGTCTTTCGGGTGTGGGGAAAAGGCAGCTCCGTCTGCAAGCCCCTCGAGTCCTCGTCTACCAAATGCGGGCGATGCGGCCGAGGTGTTAATGGATGGTCGAAGGCACTTCGAAATGCCCCCTCAAACCCCTCGTTGGGATTAACAAACAAGGGGGGGGAGGGAAGCAACAATGCGATTTGATGCCATGCAGTGGCTGAAAATGCCATTTAAGGAGGAGTAAAACGCCAGAGGTGCCACTTCCTGCCATCCGCGATCGAATAAATGTGTCTCTTGGTGTGAACAGCTTCATGTTTTGCACGTTGGCACAACTTAGGCGGGCGGGGGAGCGGCCACTGAGCCTATGTAGGAGGATGAGGTAACTTCGGATCCCCTTAGATCTGCAGTCTGTCGCGCGCAGCAGCAGAGCCCCGCCACTGAAGGTGAAAACCAAGTGGGCTGGGCGACTCACCGTCCATCGAAGGAGAGCGTGTGGGACGAAGAGACGCCTCTGGCGAGTGCTGAACCCCTTCCAAGTGCGGAAATTGGGGAGAAGTGACTCACACGACTCTCTTCTTCTAGCATCATTCATCGCCGAGGCGAGAAATAAAAGTGGTGTCTACCTGAAGGCCATTAAAAATTCGGTCAGGTCTGTTGCTTTCTCCCCCCTTGGACGTTCACCACCTTTCCCCCTTCGCCCCCCCCCCCCTCCCGGGCTGTCCCTAACCTCGTCCGGCGCTAATTTTTGCGTCTGCGGCCACTTCATCCCCACCCAGATGAGTGAATCTCCAAGTGGCTTTAATTGCAATGCGAAAGGTGTCTTCGGGCCACCGATAGAAATTTTGATTCCAACAGCATTTTTGTCCCACACACACACACATACACAGTGGGACCCTCCAGGGTGTGGATGGAGGTAAGGCGGCTGTGGGAAAGGGGGAAAGAGCGAGATCAAGGCAATTCACGCGTTGATCGTCGAAAGAAGTGGGGCTTTTTTTAACGAGTGGGTGATTGTAGATGGAAGGGCTGATCACAACTGCTGCGCTCTTTTCGCCATGCCTCCCACCACTCAGTAATTCCCGTCAGCATTCTTCGTTAATTCCCACTCTCTGTTGTGCAAATGAAGAAACAGGCGAGAATGCGAGATGATTTGGCTGCATCCATCCATGTTGCTTTGGTTTTGCCGCACCAAAGGGTGATTATGATTTGGATTAAAGAGGCACCATTTGAAGATGCTCACAAGCGTAGTAAAACGGAAGTAGGCGCATTTTTTTAAACTCGTGCCAACGGAAGGACAGGTCCTTTTTATAGGCTCCCCTCTCTCGCTCTCTCTCGCCACCGTCCTCGCCCTCACTCCAGCTCCCGTCCTCTCCATCATCCTCAGCTGCCTTCCAACTCCGTTTTCACCTGCCGCACGCGTATGGACACGGTGGAAATTTATGGGGGAGAATTCACCGTTCTCACAGCTACTGATGCTGCCATAGCTGTTCCTGCTGTTGCTGTGAAAGCGGCATTAAATATTCATCGAGACGTGAGTGGAGGGTGAGACGAGGTGGGGGTGGGGGAGGGTGAGGACTGCGAAGAACAGCCCCCCATCATCAAGCCTCACATGCATAATTTGCATTGAGGTGTATAGACGAGTGACATATTTCCCTCGCCGTGACGGAATTTATTACTACTTACAACTTATAAGTAGCGAGTTATTGCGACTCAAAAACGCCAGCATTGACTCCTTTAGACTTTGGCTTGTACAGATTTGACTAATTTGGAACGTCTTTAGGTGTGTTACCCTTCCTCGACGTAACCTTCCTCCAGCGTACTCCACGTATTTGTTAATGGTCCACCAACGCCGGCAATCGTTCTCCATTTTTCCGCGCTAGGGCCGTCAACGTGAGAGAAAACCAGTTCGCACCGAACTGTATCCCTTTACAAGGTTACCGACAGTTTTCTAGTGCTTTTGCTCGGATCTTCTTTCACCTCGCCCATGCGGCCTCTAAAGACAACAGCTATATTAACATGGAAATCTCGGAATTTGGGCAAAGTGAGTAGGTATGAAAGACTTTCACCTTGTGTATACAGGGTCAAGCATTTGCACTCACCCTCTCCGAACTCCGCCAATTAGTGATTACTTGGTTGAAAGGCATTATGTTTTACATGCACCCTTGACTTGAAATGACAGTATGAAGAGGCCAGCGAATTCAAGACAAGAAATATGACGAACGGCCTTGTGATACCGCATTCGTATGAGGCGGTGTAACCGAGGAAATATACTCAGGCTCCTCCGACGTTGCCATTGGTCGATGCCGCCGTCTGCTCAGCTTCCTATTGGCTGAGCTGCAGAATATTAAGCCGCCTCTGTCACTCACGCGCTCATCAACTCACTCGGCTTCCGCCTAGTCCGTGCGGCGACAGACGAATCCGCGTCGGCTCCCCTGCAACCCATGGGATTCCCCCCTCGAGTCTGCCACTTTGCCTCATGACTAGTCAGTCTGTGGTGGTGCCGGCGCCGCTCGCCAGCCCACGTCTCCTCTGCCTCGTCTGCATCCTCCTCCACCTCCTCCTCCTCCTTGCCTCGCACTGTTCGGGTCAGGCCTTTATGTTGCAGGACCTTGAGGAATTGTCGGACTTTTTGTTAAGCAAAGGTGAGGATAGGCTACCATGCTCGGGCATTTCTGTCCCACCTCCGCACACGGTGATTCGGTGCAAGTGTCGAGCAGGTTGTCCGGAAAACTAGGGGTAAAAGTGTTCCATTCTTTAAACATCACCCTCAATATTCTCATTTTCTCATCGTCTTGGCCATTCCTAAGGAGGGGCGCTTGATATCCTGCCCGACAGCACCTTTTTTTGAGCTGAGTCTCGTGCGCCTCCGCCGACCTCCATGTCCCCGACGGGTGGCGTGCAATGGAGAGTCCTCTTGAGAATTATTTGGAACCTTTTAACTCGGAGTTGACATCTTCATTGGCCAAAGTAGTGGCGTCTCCGGCCACCAAACGCATACGCAATTGGCTACTTCTCTCTCCGCGACCTTTGACCTCCGTCAGCTCTGGCGGGGAGGGCACAGAGGCGAGCGACTGAGACGCCGTTTGTCAAAGTGGCGAGTCTACCAGTCTCGCGGGTCCACTTTTAATTCCACGGCGCCTTGCCGTGGCAGTGGATTGCGGTGGGAGGTTTGGCCACGACGCGAGGAGGTAGGCACCCGTCGGGGCGCCATGGGACTTCGTCCTAATCCCCCAATTAATTCTAAGTCAAGTAGCTATGCAGTCCGGTCGGTGGGGAGGCGCATGTTCTGCTCCCGCTAACCGTCGTGGGGGACGCTGAAGCGGAGTGGATAGGCAGGTGTCCCCATCTTAGCCCCTCACCCGCAGCTCGGGGCTTCCGCCTACTGACGGCGGATTCTTCTCACCTTAGCTGAGCACCGCCGAATGAGGTAAACGGAGGCGGTGAAAGGCGGGTGGCAGTGAGTTCGGCGGTTGAAGGAGTTGAGGAGGTTGTTGTCGGTCTACGAGGTGAGTGAGAAAGGCTTCCACCGATGGTATTGACATTTGCGAGGGCTCGGAAGGTGTGCCTTGGCCCCTCCGACGCCCCCTGTGCTGGGGCTCAACTGCGTCCGCAGTCGCCTCGATGCTGCGATGAAATTAACTAGGCGATTGAGGAGTAGAACGAAGAAGGTTCCACTCACACCCACCGGTGGCCGTCGTGGTCGGACGGGGGAGACGGAGGGGTAGGGGCATCGTCTACGTCCTGGTAGACGTGTGTTCCCCGTCTCGAGCGCCACAGCCATTACCCCAAGCTCCTTCCCCTGCTTGTGCATCGTGTTGCATGTCATAGAATGTCGCCTCACCGCCCGCATCGCCTGCCCGTTGTGTGTGTGTGTGTGTGGCCAATTGTGTGGATGCAAATTTGCCCTACATTTCCTCCCTTCCACCCTCCTTTCACCACTCATTGCCTCTCTTTGTACCTTTTCACCACCTTCGCCTCGGTCGCTGTCTACTTGTCCGAAATTCCCACTTTAACGTGCCCCATGATTTGCCTCTGAATGGGGGAAATAAAAAGCAGAGGAGCGGCGACCGCAAGAGGTGCTGCAGACAGGAGCCGCGACCAAAGTGTCTGGGGCCTCCGAGCCCATGTACTACGTGCCACGTAAGTGCTGCCACCTCATCGTCCACCGAAGGTTGGAAATGGCCTCTTCCGCTGCGTGTGGCCACGCGATCGCCTCCCTTTCGCTGTCTCCCGGGCGCCGGGGACGTCGGAGGCTGGCGCTCGGTCCCCGGTTACTGGGATGCGGGCTTTTGGAGTGATGAGGCGAAGAGGAAGGTGGAGATGGTCTGTTTTTCTGCCCACCTCCTTCTTCTCGACGTCTTGATTTCCCTTCGGCCAGTCGAACGGCGGTAGCGGTGGCAGCAGTCGCGTCTTAGGCGCTTTCTCCGCCACCGCACCCCGTCCGACACCGGACACAAGTTATAACTCACGTTGTATGGCACAGGCGGCACCTCGTCTCTCACCTGTCCGCCGTCCAGACGCACGACCCACGAAGAAGGCAACTGAGTTGGAAGAAGCAGCCTCGTGAGCACTGCACAGACATGGCAGCGAGTCCGTCTTCCCAACAGGAGGAACACGGGGAGGGGGGAGGGAATTCCTCGCCCACGCCCTTCACTAAGTCCAAAGGTGTGCTTCTCTCCGAGGCCCACGCATCCCTGCAAAGAGAGGGTTTCAGGGTGGGGGAAGTTAAGAAAAACGTGTTCATTTTCCTCCTTCTCCTCCCCTTCTTCACTTCAATTCGTGGACGTTATTACAAGACACGAAATTTATTCATTTTTGGCGGTGTTGAGAGGTTAGAAGGCCTGCATATGGTCGCTTGTCGACAGAACGTTTACCGCCTCTCTCTTGGAGGGTTCAGCAATTTGACCAAACAGGGGAAATGCATTCGTGAGTTATAAAGAGGCGTTAGGCTACACGGTGTGATAGAAGGAGATCTTGACCCCCCGCACCGTCACAGTTCGGGCTTCTGCTCGCGACTGCCGACTCCATCATTCACCAGGCCGAAGTATTGCTGCGTCGACGATAGACACACGGGAGGAGGCAGGAGATTGTCGGGAATGACGTTGACCACCTTTTCCACCGCTTTGCAGTCTGGGCCTCTCGTTGCAGTGGTGACGGACAACATGGTTCCCCGGGCCTGTATAATGTACGCCTCATGCACTTCTCTATTCGTGCGCGGGCAACGCTACTTAAATGTCCTCAGCGACCTGAGTGGACCGCGAAGACCACCCCGACTGTGGACTTCAGTGTGGCACTTTGTTCGCGCGTTGTGTTGCTCTGCCCTCCGCTCACTCAATGAGCACCGTGAGGAACATCATGTTAATGTGGTGAGTGAGTTGAAGTCAAGGCAAAAGGCAGCCTTCATCAACCAGAACTTCTCGCCACCCTGGCCGTCTGCAAAATTAATGGAACATGAGGAGGGTGGGGGGAATCTTGTGAGGTAACTGCTACTAGCGGCTCGAATCAGCAGAAGGCCTTAACGATCATTGCCCGTCCCTTCCTCTTCCACGTCTTCTTTCACCTCCTCCTTTCCTAATCCTTACTACCATTGTCGTCGTCTTCAGCATCGGAAACATTCCGAAAAACCCCTGTTTCCACATTTGGTGGTCTCCGCAACGCAGATGAGGTGAACATGAGGAAGGATGGGGGAAATCCCTCACGCAAAAGTTAATTTTCGTGTTGTCCTGATTTGTTGTTCCTCCTTGAATTTGGGGAAGAGGGATGTTAAGGCAACTTCCTTTGCACCCCATCAAAACACCTAAGTTTAAACTTGTCTGCTCTTCCCATTCACAGAAAAGCCCCGAATAGTTCAACAGCTGAAGTCGGAGACTGTCATATCCGGACAGCCCGTCCTCTTCGTCTGCATGGTCGAGGGCAACCCATCACCGCGGGTTCAATGGACGGTGAGTCACTTCCCTTCTCTCCTCTCCTCTCCTCTGTCCGAGCAATTTCCCTGGCTATTTTTTCTGCACTCAAATACCTATTCGATGCTCTAGCAGGGGCAATAACAGCACCGAGAGCCAATTGGTACGACCGTGGGGGCGGGGCCGAGGCGCAGTCCTGGAGCCTTGGCGCCAGAATGCTTGTCATCCACGTGGGCGGTCGAAAGCTCACCGTTTTCTCCCCTTCGTTAAGGAAATGGAAGCGGACAAATACAACGATGTAAAAAAATCCACTGCCCCATATAAATGTGAATTCGAGTGTGGACCATAGTAAAGTCTTCACTGCGATCCACCAGCTGCCTACTAATTTGACGAAATAAGTAGTATGTTGTTAGTAAAGAGCTCCACACCTGATGAGGTCGAGGACAAAGAGTCTGGTCGTGGGGCAGCGGATTTTTTATGTGTCAGTCTCGTCTTCTAGCCGGTTTCCCCGCCTTCACACCGCGGGACATGGGAGATCATTGGAAAAGCGTTCACCACCGTCAATTTTGCCACACGCCACGGAGACCGCTTCCATCTGCCACCAGCGGCACTCTTCCAGCCATTCGTGGTAAAGCGGGAGAATTCTCGTTTGACCTCCAGGGACAAAGTGGGGAGAGGGGAGGGGGAGGGAGGGGTGAACCATCAGCTCTCTCCCGCTTGAAGAGTGCCGAAAGAAACAAAATCGTCGTAGCCACCAATGCGAGGATAGTTGAGAGGTTGTAGGTGCAGTGACAATGGGCCTCCTTAAACGCGTCTGCATTGTTCAGCTTCTTTCTGTGAAAAAGAAAAAAAGAACTTGACTTTCCCTCAAAAGTGCTGCCCACCCTCTGGTGCCGGAAGTTGCAACAGAGGCCCGTTTTCTTCACAGTTTTATGCCTCGACACAATTTACTCACCAAAATACACTGTTTGTTTACGGACTCGAAAGTCCCATTTTCTCCGTGATTGACTGCAACTCGCCGCTTTGCCCAAACACTCTCTGCCCAGCCGCCGGTCCGCCCGTCCGCCTGCCAGTATTTCCGACCGGGGAGTTTTCCCAACTGCCCACCGCCGTGCGTGCCTCCTCAAGTGGCACTGCGCTGAGCCCTTGTGTGGGCGTTTTCTCAGCCTCGTCTTGTGGTAGGTCGCAGAATGATTGAAGGTCCGGTGATGAGGCAGAAAACGGTGAAGAAGAAGGCGAAGAAGACGAAGAGAACGGAAAAGAAGAAGGAGAAGAAGAGGTAGCAGAAAAGATGGACAGAGAATGTCACACCGATGTGTAAGTTGTCGATGCCTTGCGACTCCTTGTAGGAGTCGGGTGTTCTGCTGCCCCTTCCACTCCACTTCCATGAAAGTGAAGATAATTCGGGCAAATTTGACGCTGAATGCGGTCTAACACACCCCACTTCTACTTCCGGGAGGGCGGGACGGAGGAAAAGCGATTCCCCGCGGCGGGGTTTTGAGGGCGGACCTGCGAGTTGAGTCTCCGCCTCATTCTATGTCGCCTCCAACAGTCGCTAGCGTGGAGTGTTTTATCGTCCCTCTTTTCCCCCTCATCATCGCCTTTAGTGCGTGGATTACGTGTGAAGTATGTAGGAAGCGTGTTTATTGTAGCACTGGGGAATTGTTAGTCTACTCGACTTGCAGTTGGCTTGATGGCTATCGTCGCATGTGACAGGAGGTGGAGTTATTGCGTCGCCGCCACCGCATCCCGTCCGCCTCGTCCCCTCGTTGTCTCATCCCCGTAGTGCCAAGAATAGAGGAAAACGTAAGAAATGACGTTTTTCCACTTAGTGCGAGGCGAAACTCCCACAGCACAGACACCTACCCCACGGAGTCGAATCATCCTCAGAGCCGGTGTCGATTTGTCCACACCTGAGGCAGTTGCATCCGCCTCGCCTGCCCGTCCGTCCGTTCGGCCGTCCCGCCTCTCCGTACTGAATAATTAAGTGGGGGAAAAGGTGAAGAAGGGGGATTAGGCCGAGTGAGTAGAGCTGACAAAGTATTCCAGTCTACCACAGTTTCCTCATCATTTTGGCAGCTGAGGTGTTTCCCCCCTCGACTGCGCTGTCCGCAGATGTGGGTGGGCGACGATGACTCCAAAATGCGTACACTTTTCACAAATGACTTTGGCCGGCTTCCCTGAGTGCGCCTGGTCGAAAGAGGCTCTGAAACAAAGCACCGCTTTGGAAGGACGAGAGCGCCTCCATTCTGACTGTCCTCCTTCTGACGACACCCATGTGGTACAATTTTGTCGGCTGGTGTGCTAGCTTTCCCGTGCGGACAAAAAAGAAGCCGGTGACTTTACCCAATGAACAACAGTCTATTGTCTTTGAGTCAACAATTTACTGCTCTCAGAACGGCCAAGCAGTTTTAGTTTCCGCGTCAAGCATGTGCTACAGCCTGTAGCGGAGGTTTTTTGCCGTCTTAGTTGGGTTTCAATGCACGTCAACACGTAGATGGAGCAAGTGCGTCTGTTGCGATGGCCCAAAAACCTCCTCGCTGGGCCCCGAGGCAATTCAACGCGTGGAAGCCGCCATCCTGTCCCACACCGTACGGCATGCGGTGGACTCTCGAGCGGAAGATGCGCCACGGCCATTGAGGACATCTGCCCACATCACAGGAGAGGAGAGACTTTTGGCCAGCAGCAGAGTTGGAAGTGGCTGTAGGTGTGGCCGAGGGGACATACACCCAGTCAACAGCAAAAAAGGCCATGATTGGCCGGTGGGACAGTTACGACTTGTGTGCGTCAGAGGACTCGGTGTTGCACCGTTCACTCGACCACATGTCTTCTCCACTCTCTGTCGCCGCTTGTCCACATCCACCTCCTCTAGCGTCTGTGTGTCGAGGATCAGCCGACTGCCGGACGCACTTCCAGGTGGTCTGATGGGATGGCGTTGCGAGGCGGTGTCTGCTGCGGGTCCGTGGAGGACAATTTCGGACGGTCCGAGTTATCACTTTACCCGCGGGGAGGCGGAATCCTCTTTGAGCGCGACAGGAAACATTGTCTTCCCTGCTGTCGACAGAGCCAAAGACAAGCAGTGCATTTTACTCCCGCACGCGCCATACATCGTTCGGCAATTCGTCTCGGACACCAGCTTCTCGTCCTCCCCTTTCACTCGGGGTAGAAAGTCGACTTAGGCGGATGCCACGTGCCTGCCTAGTACAGGCAATTTTTCCTTCCTTCCCTTAAAGGAAGGGCAGTGCAACTTGAGGGACATTTTTTTGATTCTGGTAAACAAAAATAACGAAAGTAACCTTTGGCACGACTCCTTGCCATTGGCTGTCAATACGTGCGTATTTAACAAAAGTTACTTCACTGAAGCATGTCACCGTCTCTCGTCCATTTTCCACTCCCCTGCCACCTTGCGACCTTCATCAGCGGGTGCGGCCAAGGAACTTTAGGGGACTGGCATAAGCCAACTCGGACGACGAGAAGGGAGTTAAGACGAGGAGCCACCTTTCTTTCCGTCTTCTATTGAGGAGGTGGCCGTGCGGATTGAAGACAGCCACTTGCCCCTTGTCCGTCCAGTAGGAATTGGTTTGAGCGAACTGAAGAGGTTTGGAAAGTGGCTGGTGGCAAGGTGTTCCATCATCCGGGTCGATGGCCGCGTCCCACCCTTCCTCGTGCCGCCCTTGCATTCCAGTCAAGCGTGAGCCGACTTCGATTAGCCATTAAGGCGATCGACGGTGGTCGTAAGGAGCAACACTTATCGGACTTATCGCCTTACCATCAACGCTGCAATCGAGTCACTCTGGGCGTCTGGAAATGGCTGACTTCTGAGCCCAAAAAACCCCCTTCCTAACAGGGGAGAATTAGTGCCATTGGGGGGGAGAGGAGTGTGATTCTCTAATAGGTGAGGCCTTGTGTGTGGAGTGCACCGTTCACTGTGCTAAAACAAATCACTTGATCAATTGCTGGGGACGCTGAATTGTGAATAAGTAGTTTGTTAGGCCATATGCCTAAAGATTAACGTAAAGCCTCGTTCTTCCGAACGATCGGAGATGAAAGGGCGGCATCGGGCAGAAGCCTGTGGAGCGGAGCCAACGGGCTGGCCGGTCGGACGCTCGAGAGGCTGGTAGGCGCAGTGCAGCGGAGACACCAGGCAGTGCAGAGTTGAGATCGAGGGAAACGAGGCATTTTCAGCTTCAACAAAGATTTTGGCGTTGATTTCAAGCACTCTGCATTGCAGGTGTCAGGAATATCGGTGCTCTCCTCACCGCAATTCGGCGAGGTAACAACAATGCCACGCGGCTCGGTGCTCCGCATTGCCAACGCCCTGCCCACCCTCCACGGCGCCGCAGTCGTGTGCACGGCCGAAAATGCTCTCGGCCACGCGGAGGCGACCGCACGACTCTCCGTCTACCAAAATGAGGCAGGTGAGTTCCTCGCAGCGGAGACGACACATTTGCTCCAGGTTTCGACTGGCAGCCGCCCAGTCCTCGAGTTTGACGGCAAGAGGTTGCACTTTTTTCTTAGTTTCCAAGTAGGTTATTAATGAGATCCGCGAAAGGCGAAATCGGGAGCCACGTCCCCCCCCCCCTCGGACAAGGCTTCCTTGTCTCTGTTTGGCGATCAAACTGGAGCCGGAGAGACCCTCTTACGAGGCAACACCTTTGATGCAATCGCGGTGTTCCGGACTACGTGACGGGAAGTAGGCAGGAAGGGGTCGGTTGGGGGCGGAGAGTTTATGGACAGCCCCATTTCTGGACGCCATTTGTGGCCTGCCTCCGCCTCTTCCCCTCCACCAGCCCGAGTGTTTCACGAGTGCTGGGTGCGTTGCCAACTGGGACACATTTTTGGGAGGAAATTGGCCATTCGTGTTGTGGACGGCCTTCAGTCCTCCCAAGTGGCTTGGCTGCAGGCTCCCTCCTCCTTCCGCACCTTCCGCCCCCTTCCGAGCCTTATCCCCCAGAGTCGGGTGCGATACCCCTCCGACACATCCCTGCCAGCCGTACGAGGCAGGGGAAGAGCAGAAGAGTCCTTTCAGCCCCGCGCTTTGGTACAATCAGCATGAGTTTGGCCTACTTCCCTTCTCTGTTTGCTCCCTTGTAAACGAGCCTGGCCGTCCAGCCAGAACACGCTTTTTCAAGTCGTCTCACGAGGGTCTGGTTCGGTGTTCATGAAGCCTCGCCGCAGTGCAGTTTGCGCCTCCAATTCCAGTCGGGACCTGCTCATCCACCACGGAATGTAGGGTTACCTCCACTCACGGCGATCGGCGTCTCCACGCGGCTCTGACCCAGTCAGCCTGTTTGTCGGTCGCAGTGGCCATCCGCACTGGCGCTTTTCAACTTCTTGGACAGCCAGCAAGTCGTGCTGCCCATGCAAATTAGGCCGATTCGGTTTCAGCAGGATCGCAGTGTCCTCTCCATCCTCTCTCCTTCCCATTCTCGTATCGGTGGGTCTTTGTAACATAGCAACACATCGTCTGTTCGCAGTGTCTGCCTGGGCTGGCAGTTTCAACTTTTGGGCAGCCTATGAGTCTCCTAATGCGGATTAGGCCAAGAAGCGGTTTTAGCAGGACTGAAGTCCTTGTCCAGCTCCACTCCTGCTCGTTTTCCGTTCCGCTGCAACCTGCTGAGTGCATAAGAATAGCTTGGATCTTGCAAACTTTCTGCCCCATCGTCCGGATGTCGGAGGCAATCATTTACGGCGGACGCGTCTGCCGCGCGGCTGAAATCGCCAGGTGTTAACGTCGAAAGCACGCAAGGAAAGCGTCCTGGCATTACACAAACACACACACGTGAGCAGCGTGCGCGGTGTCACCGTCCCTGTGCTCCTCAACTGATTTTGGCTGTGTGTGACCACTTTGCCCCACAGAAACTTCTTTTCCCCATGTGGAAGTTCATTGGGATACTGTAGAAATGTCCCACTCGAACTCTCACTGCTACGCCCGCGTTTCACCTCGAGGCTGCAGCTCCCACAGACGGGGGGAGCTTTTCCAACCCTCCACTGGAAACGGGGCGGATGTCTGGTCCGTCCGCCGCCACAAGAAGTGCTGGCACCAGGTGCTAATTTGTCTTCATCGTCCCCACGCGCATGTCGGAGAAGCGGCGCGCGATGGACGGGACGGGACGGAACGTCCGGTTCGTCGTGTCCGAGGGACCACCGACTTGAGCTGTCCCCCGTCCTTTCGTGGCTCCTGACGCCGGGCACCTCTTTGCCCTCGCAGTCAGTTCCCGCCACCCTGACCTCGTCGTTCTCCGATTCAGCTCAGGCCACTCGCTGTCGCCACAGGGCATAAGCGACGCTAGCAGTGGGAATGTCAACTCCACCAAGTGACAAAACTCTTTATGGCCACTTTAAGGCTCGATGACATAATTCTTGATGCTAACGTTTGATTGTATCTCCCGCGATAACGCCTGCGTTCTCGTCCGCGATCGCGATTTATGCCGTTGCATCCATTCACCTGCGCTCCACTGACAAGATCAGCAACGACGAGTGACTTTAATTAAGCACCTCAGCCTGCGCCCGCCCGCCTGCCTGCCTCGCCTTCGCCCCTCTCCGAGGCCGCGGTGGAAGTCCACTTCAACAGTTCGTGTCTTCTCATTGAGTCCCTCAAACTGACGGGGAGTTGCGGTCGAACCACCCGAGTGCACCCGCATTGCGGCTTCCGGGTGCGAGTGACGGTGCCCTTCCGTGTCAGCTGAAGAACCGAAAACGATACAAACTGCGTCTACGGCGTCGTCGTCGTCATCGTCTTCGCAGTCATGGAGATGCGAAGGGATCCGCGCGACCGCATATCGCCCGTCCACAAGCAACGCCTACACAGTGAATGAGGTCCCCCGCGGTCGCAGTCCCCCCTCGTGGCTCGCCTCCGGCCTGGGCGTCGGCACAGCTGGAATTTGGACTCGCCCTTGGACCAGTCGCCACGTCTGTGCCAACTCGTCCTCACGGCATTGTGTGCAGAGTGATTGGCAGAGAAGACTCGCTTTTAATAGCTGATATGGCAAAAGAGAAGCTCATAGGTTCCACACCCGGTGGAATCGCAATGTGCGAATTTATTGCGTTCGCTCGACAAGTCTTCCGCAGGACTAGTGAATTCACTGCCAATCGTCATTTTCTGCTGTCGTTCAAACAGCCATGAGACGCGGCCAGCCACGTTGGTCGACTCCTGATGGTTGAAGCTACTGATTAGGGGAAAAAGAAGAAATAGATTATTTTGGTGTTTTTTGGCAAGCGGCGAAGTTGAGTGTTGAGGAGAATACGAACGGCTGGAGGACTGCTAACCGGAGACTCCTCGAGGACGCCGCGGAACTTCTATGGGTCTCGAGGCGTGTAGGCGGAGGGGGGAGAGCGTCACACTAGAACGGTTTTTGCTGGCTTCAGACGCACTTTGCTTTTGTCGCTTACCCTTGCGGTCCGAAAGACTGGAGGCGGAAGAAACGATGCTGTCAAGGAATTTTCGAGCCTTGGAGCACCACCCGTGTCAGTCGACATCCTCGTCGACGGGTCACTGCAGCAGATGGGGCAGACCGAAGGCGGGTCGTGGAATTCCCCGTGGAGGCGCCTCAATGAGGGAAAGGGCTGCCCCACCGCATGCATGCGTCGACGGTTGCAAGGGAGTGAGGCTGCGGTGGTTGAGGTCGAAATCCGCAGTAGCTGAATCTCGCCACTTAGCCTTCTTGCACTAGGTCCTGCGTCATTTATATCCGCATTTTTTGGCCCTCCGGTTGCCCCTCCCCGCTCTCCGCCCCGCACCCTTATCATCTGCCATCCGGGGCAGTGGTCACAGGAGAGGGTCCACAGTTGGGACAACGGCTAATGCGCTACGGCCATTGCCCTCCTGCTGCCAGACGCACTACTGAAACAACGTCTTTGACTGACTCTGTAGAGGCGCTCCTGCCAGCTTGTGTCTTCTCCGATGCCTCGCATGCAGCGTTTTTTTCATCCAAAAATGCTTCCGTTGCCCCCTTTTGCCTCCTTAGCCGGAGGGGAGCAACGCATGGATCCCCACTGGGAGTGAATCGGTTCTTGTTGAATGCCATTGATGGCCGCTTTGTCTGGACCCACACTTTTTCAACCCCCGCTTTTGATGTTTCAGCGGCGCCCCCGGGGTTCCCTCGGTTTCTCAACGTCTTCTCCGTTATCGTGGCAAAGAAGAATGACAACGTAGAACTGGAGTGTCGCACTCAGGGCGAACCTTCCCCCGTTGTCCGGTGGTTCAAGGACAGCGTCCCCGTTGATCCACCAACACCCGATTCCTGCTGACGGGTATGTCCACAACTCGTGCCTCTGTGCCCCTCAACCCCGTGTGATGCCACACCGCTGCGTGTGGACCGGTCCTAACTGTCCGAGAGTGGGCGATTGTGCTCTGTCCGCGCCAGTAGCACGCCGTGATCACCAGCTTAGCAAATATTGACTTTTCGCAGTCATCTGCCCTTCCTAACGGCGGTTTCGCGTTCTAAACAGCTGGATGTTGACCTTTCGAATGGGTAGGCGGAATGGAGTAGCACCCGCCCCCTTTACCGCAGCCGTGAACACGTCCTTCTCCTCCTCCATGGTTGACGGCCGGCTCTTGGGGATGAGACGAAGCCCTGAAAGGCCAAATTCAGGGCAAGAAAAGCACAATAGACTGGAGATTGGACAATGCAAGGTCAAAGATTTGCTAGAATAAGGCTTCACCGACAGACATCAGTGGAGGCCGCGAGGTGAGGCGAAGGATGTCACCCAATTGCCTGCGATCCACTCCTGTTCAACGGGACCACACGTCGCGAAAGGCCTTCGGACTGGCCGACCACCGTTCGTATTCCACGAGTATGTATGCGACGCGAGGCAGGCCGGCCGGCCGTAGTGAGAGGTTGATGGCGAGTTGGAGATTTTTCCCTCTAGTGAGGGTCATTTACCGGGAAGTAACGAGGAGTTGAGCGTGACAAGCGTGCTCTGCTGCCGAACTCGTCAATAATTAATGGAACAGAGCTTTGGAGGAGGAGGAGGAGGAGGAGGATGAGGACGAGGAGGAGTCTTTTGTGATGTCTAAAGGCGATTGGAGGGACACGAGGATTGAATTGAATGCCTGCTACAAAGGCACTCCTTCGTAACTTGCGCAGGCATGGCTCGAAGAAAAGGAGACGCTTTGCGTCCCCATACACCAAATTAATCTTCGAGGCGGAGGACAACGGAAGGATGAAATAGTGCAGTTGAAGCTGTCAAGAAGCGACTGGCCTCGTGACCGTGGACAGTGGAAAGAGGAAAACGGGGCACAAAAATGCCACGCATTGCACTCTCTCCGATGTTGACAACTAAAAAGAAAGGTCGGCCAATATTTGTTTCCCAGTGCATTTCTCGCCGCCTTGAGCGAGGGAGAAGGTGAAGTAGAGAAAAGCGCCAAGAAGTGGCACTTTAAGGCAGCCCCCGTGGTCGTGAGGGTGGAGGGCCATGAGAGGAGTGGATGCGACGTCTCCTTCCCAGCAGAGCATCGGAAAGGCCTGTCCGGAAGGAGAGTAGAGTAATTTGAGGCAAATCTTGTCTCAAGTCAGATTATTGGAGGAGGAGCGAAGTAAAAATTGGGCTGGACAAACCTACTTCCCCCCCGAATAAGCGGATGGACGAAATCCGCCCTTGCAGGCGTCCGACCGCGCCTTGACACTAGTTCGGCAGCGACAGTTGAGTGCTGATTCTGTAAATTCATGCATTCAAATGAAGTTAGAAGGTGGGAAAGTTGAGATTTGCCCGGACAACTGACCTCCTCACACGTCCGAAACGCGCTTTCCTTCTCTCTCCGGCCAACAATGCGTCCGCCGTCATGACAACCTGTCACACTTGCATTGTCAGGCCCCGTCACGTCCCCGATTCAGACGGCGGACAGCTCATCAGCCTCGAAACGCCGTTGAGAACGAGGAACGACTTGCCGCTGGAGTTTATTCCACATCCGCGTGCACCAACCTTCACACACACGCACAATTAAGTGTGATATCAAGATGATATCTTGGCATAATTTTTTCACATCAACGGTGTTAGAAGAGGGAGTTTTTAACCACCCCTTCGGTTGGCTCCTAGCCTCCCGCCCTCCGCCCCACGTCCTCTCCCGAGATGGCTGAGAGATAAGGCAATCGAGTGGCTTTTTATGCCAAAATTTTTCTCTTATATGCTCGGCTGGTTTGGGTAAACAGTCAAACAACAAAGTCGGCGCGTTGGCGCTCACTGCGTTGGCCTCGCTCCATTAAGTAGGTGCAAAATTGTGGGGGCCTCCTGCTGCTTCACCGCCTCCAGGTCGCCCACCCGACTACCTCGGCCACCGTTCCAGTCGAAGTTGATCCACGCTCCACTCGCAGCCTTGTTATACGCCTCGAAGGCGGCAGAGAACGCAAACTCCTCCTCGTCGAGCTTTGTGCTCCGCCCGCATAGCGGAGGGGGAGGGGGAGGGTGAGGGGGAGGGCGAGGCGGTGACGGTGACGGTGGCGGTGGCGGTGGCGGGTGGAAGGACGGTGGGACGGAAAGGCGGGCGTGAGGACGCGGAAAGCACTTAGACACACTTTATGAAAGGATGATAAGAGCTGCTCTTGCCTTCCCCTCGCCCCTCCTCCACCCACCCCCCTCGGTCCCCTTATTTATTGCGCCTTTTAACAAAATGGCCACAATACAGCATCGGCACACACGCATACACACGCACACACACAATGGGGATGAACGAATCTTTTGTTAAGAAGTGATTGAAATCACCTCGTGCATTTCCTAGCTCTCTCTCCCTAGCTCTCTCTCTCTCTCTCTCGCACCCTTTCGATCTTTCCTCACTTCCCTTCCCTTCCCTTCGCTCCTCTTCCTCTCCTCCCTCCTCGTGAGCGTAGATGTTCCACGGGCATTACAGTGCCACGGCTACGTCGGAGTGATTTGCGGACTGATGAAGGAATGGTCGGCGAGGTTCGTGGGGTGATTAGATAAATGGCCTCGTGCACGGAGGTGCAAATGCTCACTGAGGGCCTTTCACGTTGTCGAAGGACCAAATTTCGTCTAAGGTGGGAGGGTCTGAGGAGGATTTTGGTAGAAAAGGGAACTTCGCTTTTCCTCCACCTTCACCATCACCTCCTCATGTCCACTTAATAGTTTCAACTACCTCGTAAACGCGACTTCTTCTGCCATTCTCCTCCTCCTTCTCCTTCGAAAGGACCCACAGAAAGTCCCCTGGCCGACTAATCGCTTGATTAACGCACAAATGTTAAACGAAAGCTTTTATATCATTTTATGTAAGCCCAAAGTTCAACGTGATTGTTGTCGAATTCGCGGGGTTGAAGGAGACTGGGGGCGGAAAAGCGCGTTGGAGGAGAGACAGTCTTCCGTGGAGGAGACAATTAAAATCGCGGAGGTTTCATCTTTCTGTGTACGGGTGTCGTGGCGTAACGAGGCTGCGAAAAATAATCTGCACACACGCACAAAGGATTTCGCATTTTTCTTTACACCGCGCAGAAGAGGGTTGGGGCGTTGGGGGGGGGGCTTCCGATGCTCTACCGTCTCCGTACTCAGCCCGCATTGAGCGTCTTTTATTGTCACCGCGGATGCTGCTCTGTTACCACCACCACCGCCGCCGCTAATGCCGCTGCTGCCGCTCTCGCTGGTGCATCAGAGACAGCAGCCGCTTTATAACCGCACTTAACTGGAGGAGGAGGAACAGCAGCAGCCTCAGCCCATCCTTCCTCCCACCCTCCGCCTCTTTTCCTCGCTTTCCATCTTCGGCTCTGAGAGGGCTAAAACCGACCCGCCTCGTCCCCCGCCCACCTCTCAGTCCGCCCTGCACTGCTATGGTCGTGACAATGGGGATATTCGTCCTTCGTGCATGTGCACTGCACGGAACCTCAATTGCCTCCTTGCCTCTAAGAGGCAACGCTCGGCCACCCCGAAACCTCGCCTCTCCCAACGCCTCTCTCGCCCTCTTCAGCCCGTCGTGTGCGTGTCGGAGGCCGGTCCCGTTGTTCGTTGGCACGGAGGAAATCAAGCCACTCACAAAAAAGGACTGGTATCTCCTTTTGACACATTTCTGTCATTGTCCAGTCAATAGGAGGTTTTTCCACCACTTGTTACTATTTGGATACGGTTTGGCCTCACATCGTCACCTCGCCAGCTCCACTGCTCTCTTCATGGCTGACACGTCCACCGTCCGCTTTTTCCGTGTCGACCTTCACCGCGGACTCGCACACTGGCAGACAGGGGAGAGGGACGTTGAGGAGCTGAGTGAAGGAGACACTGGTGAATATGCGCAAGCCCCCACAGGAATCAAGGTGGGAGGAAACTGAAGTGGCCGTGACGATCTCTCCAAGGCAGGAACTCAGTTCCTCCCCGTGAAATGTTGCCCACGACTGGGTGATGGAGGACACTGACAGGAAAGACTTGTTTGCCATTGTGAGGCAGGGGGACAATCGAGACTCCCTCATAGGGCGATGTCATTTCCGACAGCCTGTCAATTCCTACCACTTGGGACATTTTTGGCAGTAACAATCACCGAATCTCGGTTTGACCAGTCAGGAATAAGAGGACGTTCACAACATACTCGATATAGAAAAACAAACCTGTCTGTGGGTTGATTTGCAACCGATTTGCCTTGCACGCATGGGCCACTTGTCTGATGATGTTGGTGAGCAGGCAGCCGAGCAGGCGAAAGAGGAGGAGAAGGAGGAGGAGAAGCAGAAGCCAGCGTCCCTGCCCTAAACGGTGGCGGTCTGATCCGGCGGAAGTGTCGAAGTGGTGGGCATCGCGTTGTGACAGCCTTTCCTCCGCCGCTCTTGTCATCATCGTCGTCAAATGCGCCTTTAAATCACCCAGTCCTTGTCACGCCACGACAAGAGGAATTTCCTTTCACCCTGAAGGGCTCGACGCTGTTTTGAATTAGAGGGGTGTGATAGGAGGGCTTCTGTTTACTTAACTCCTCCAACAGCTCATTGTTTCTATGGCCCTGCCCATTTGGAGGGGCTGTGGTGGAGGCGGTAAAGACGAAAAAAGCCACCACTGCTTTGTCGGGTTCATTATTGCATGTACCCATCAGTGGGGATTAATACGCTGGGGAGGAATCCGGTGCACTCCCAGGAGGCCTTTTTAAGCCTTCATCCCTTGTGGAATTAAGAGTCGCCCACAACTCGTCTCAAAATAGCTTCTTCGCGCGGGATTCAAGAAATGAACTGGCCAGTTGGGAGAAGAGCTGTCGTCCAATGTGAGGCGTTGGGCGCGTAGCGTGGAGGCGGCGACGAGGGCCAACAGGGTGGAAGGGCCATCCGAGGAGAGTGGATTGTCGGAGCCCCGCGCCGCCAGGGCCTGGGATAACCGCCCCACGCTTTCGCAACACGCGGGGACGGCGAGGGGGTGAGGCGGAGGAGTGAACTTACCCTTTCCGCTTTCCGTTTCAGCTGCAGGCAGCCTAAAAATCGCCCGACTGGTTGAAGACGACGAAGGCAAGTACGAGTGCACCGCGACGAATTCGCACGGCACGCGAATCTCGCCTGGCGAGAGTCTCATGGTCCGAGGTAAGGCAGTAAAAATCCGGCAAACGCGGATCACCAAAGACTGTCTTTTGGTAAAACGGCTGCATCAGCGAAAGGCTAACCGGTGTCACCATCGCCGATTCCACCGTCGCCTGGTCGACGGCTTTGCGCAACTCCTCGTCCCTCTGTGCGGTGCCAGACGACATGGGGCGAATTGTAGCGGGCGAGGCAGCGTTAAGCCCAGCGTCTACTTCAAAGGGAAGCAAATTTAATCCACCAAAATTAGATCAGAATGTGCTAAGTGAATTTAGGCGAGTGAATCCACCATATATTGGGAGTCTCTTAGCTGCTCTCGAGTTTGGTCTGGGTGTCCGGGCAAAAAACAGAAGGCTGCACTTTCCGTCGGACATTAGAAGTGTTTTTAGCAGAATCCGATGTCCCCGTGAAGAAGTCGACTTGCTCTCCAGCCTGGCGTGAACAGCCGCGGCGTTGTCCAGTCTCGCCTTTTGCGGAATTGGCCGTCGTATCTCGCGGTTGACGCCCATCTCGGCCTGTGACCGCCTTTTCCGGCTGCAACTTCGCCTCCTCACAAGCATTTCGCCTTCCACGTATTCGTGAGTGTCGTCTCAGACGGGCCCGCAGCCGCCACTTGCGAGGCGCGAGGCGACTTTCGCGGTCGCTGACGCGTCCTGTGCCGCCGTTGGGAGCCACCGGCTGTCTCCATTTTGGATGGAGGGGGGGGCAGGGGGGGGCGGGGGCAGGGGCAGGGGCGGATGAGGAGTCAGCTCGGTGGTTTTCGGGCTTACGAGGTCGGGCAGAGAGGAGCAAAACAGCCTCGACGCGCGTCTGTTGGCACCGCACAGGCCTTTGCACGAATGCCGCGGTGATTGCTGCAACTCGCCGCGTGGAATGTCACCCCACGACGAGACTGCGCCACTTCTCCTAAAAACGATCTTCCTTTTTATAGAAGATATTGAAGAGGCTCTGCAGCTCATAGCCCTCAAAAGTAGGTCCCCACTGTCCAGTTTGCGTGCGCTGAATGACGATGGGATGGAGGAATGACTGCTCGGATGTGGGAGGCGCGAATGTCACTCGATTGCCCTCTGTCCTTTGCATGCCGCCCGGCTTTCTTGACTGTCTGATGGACGCAAATTGCAGCCACGGCCACAATGTGACCCACCTGCTTGCATGTTTGATTTTGGCATATGACATTCAGTCCTCCGTTCCCTGTCTTCTCCCGGCCTGCTCTCTCTCGCTCTCCCTCCCCACTTCTTCCTCGGATGAACTGGCAACTTTCGCAGCCGCTGCCGAGTCCACTCGACTCGAGCCTCGTCCGCGGCCTATTCTGGCCCACTTTTAGACCGCTGAGGGCACTAGTGTGAGTGTCAGAAGACATGGGAAAATACGTTGGTCAGGTGATTTAGTTCCCATTATTCGGTGTCGAGAGCTTCACCAGCTGGCATACAGCGCCATCGTCTCTACCGTCTATGTGAATTCCTCTTCTCGTCGGCGCCGTCGTCCTCGGCCGTGACACCCATGGAATGACGACTGCCACTAAGTCAGACACTGTTAGACCCGAGTCGACCGACACTCGACCCGCCTCGACCGTCGACGGCGTCAGCGGTTGAGAGGCAGGTCGTGACGACTGGAAGGTGGAGCACCGTTCTGATATGAGCTACTCCCGTGCATTTCATTTGCCGAGCAGAGCGGAGGATCACTTTAACCTCACAGACGGAGAACAAAGGGGGGGGGAGATTGTGTTGCCTCTTGCCATGGCTTGTGCACGCGTATTCTGCCACTCGTCTCCTTTTTTGTGATATCGCGACAACGACAACGAGGAGGAGCAGGAGGAGGAGGAGGAGGGAAAGGAGGGCAAGAACCACCGACATCTTGCCGTCGCTGCACATTCCCCATTTATGCTCTGCCCTGTGTCACACCTGTCTTGTGGAGTCATTTATTGGTCGATCACAAGGGGGGAAGCCCAGGAAGCCTTGACTCCGCGCCCCAGCTCTGGTCTCCTGGTCAGCGAAGTGGTCGAGTTGACCTTAAGAATGCCAAATTATAATCTGCTCGGTCCCATGTTTGCTGACAGAAGGGATGCTAAACGGCAACTGAGGCGGGGTTGGGCGACTGTCAAAATGATGCTAATTTCCTCAACTTGCGTTTAAGTCCATCCTAAGGGGAGGAGGCTGTCCACTGCGGTATCTGAGACGCCACTTGCCCCCTCCCTCGCCCTGCCACGGTCTCCCTTCCGGAGGTTTGCGCCTTTCCGGCGAGCCCCTTCCCGCTGCTCTGTACGCCTTCCTGGTTTTGGTTTGCGAATGCTCCTTCACCTTTATGTGCCGCGGGAACAATGAGGCCAACGACCAGAATGACATGAATGTGTCCTGCAAGTTCCGGTTTGGCCTGTTTGTTCTTGCGTTAATGAGACTGCCGGAGCGCCTCTTTCTCATTTTCTCGTGACGCTCGACTAAGCCTTCCCCATTTCTCCCCCTCCGCCAGCCGAGCACTTCCGTCCGCACTTCACCTCGATACCCGCAGCCCACCAGGTGGTCCCTCCGGGCGGCCAAATTTCCCTCGCCTGCACTGCGGTGGGTGTCCCGGTGCCCACTGTGGCGTGGTTTGAACACGGTGTTCAACTCTTCCGCAACATGCTCGATCGCCAGCCGCCCGGGACAGCGAGGCTCCTGTTGACGAATTTGACGGAGTCGCGAAATGTCTCCTGCGAGGCCACCTCGGCTATGGGCCGGGCGACACACCATGTGGCTGTTGCAGTGAAAGGTTGGTCCTTGACAAATTTGACAACTAAAGGACACCTCCCGCTCGAGAACAGACATCATCTAATTTTCTGAGTAGTCGCAGTGCCATTAAGCAGCCCCGAGACTTTCCGGGTTCTCACCTCGAGCCCGCTCGGCCAGCACGTATTCTGCAACTTTCCTTCCTGACCTCCAACCACTGAGGAAGCCGTCTACCACCTGGAATGGCTCGAATTACCACAGTGTCCAGAGCGGTGAATCTGACCACCAGCGGAACCCTGGCAATAGGCAGTAAAACGCCTAACAGTATAATGTCGCCTTTTTGGGAAACGGAAACTTCCTGCGCCACGCGCTTTGAAAGGTTGATGAAAGTAGGCACCCAAAAAACCGCCATTGTGGACTGGCGAATAAAACGGCCTTGTGTCCAATCGCGTGCATTTAGAAGTCGGTAGCCCCCATCGCCAACTCGTCTACGTTTCGCATTGCAGTAAGCATCTACCTCGCGCCATCTAGACGGTTTCCACAGCCCTGCAGCTTTTTGGAGACGGGAGGATTATTCTAAGGGCTCACGCACCGAGGAGGCCTGGGGTGAGGAGGTGGACAAGACATCTACTCGGCGATAAAGCTAATAATAGCAATGGGTGATGGGGAGGGGGGGAGAGGCAAATTAAACCCTCTACTTCTGTGCAACGACTGACTGTTTGGCGACTGGAGAGGGAGAAAGGGGGAGCTGGGAGATGCCGAAGATGGAGTCGCTCGGCGTTCGGACGGAAGAAGTGAAAAGCAGTGGAGTGGAGCTTTCGAGCTCAGGGGGAGTGGAAAAGAGATTTTCTCGTGCTACCTCTCGCCGAGACTCGCTGCCTCCGGCTCTGCAGGTCTTGAGGGGAAAAAGGCGGAGAGCACGAGATTTCTGTCCATTGCAACAGCTAACAACGATAAAATCGGTCGCTCTTTGCATTCAAACGATTTAGTGGAGGAAATGTGAAGGGAGAGAGAGTCGAGAGCGGAGGCCATTGGCCCCTCAGAAGCGGCTATGGAGTTCACTTTGGTCCTCGACCGGGGGCAAACAAGGCAACTTGACGCGTTAAAATTCACGATGCAGATGAACTCTGTCGTCTAGGCAATTGAGGACTACTTCCACGGATCGACGTCCAAAATCGCTCAACGTCGTTTTCACCCTCCGGAGAGAAAGCGGCCGCGAAGTGGAAAATTTATACCGGTCTTTTTGACGGAACGGGGGAATATTGAAATTACAAGCTGATGTATTTACATGGGCTTTGAATTTGTGCAAAAGCGCTCCCTAGCTGTCCTCTGACTTACCAAGTCTGCTTCTGTTGCTTTCGGGGGTGAAAGTCGCCCAGGCAACCTGCTTCCAGATGCAGCCAGAGCGATGGTGAGCCCGTGGAAACCGAGAGCGGGCGCAGCGGACCGTTCGTTCGTTCGCGGCACAGGCTCTAGGGTGGTAGAGCTTGAGTGGATCCTCCACACTTGTGTGCCATTCTAAATGGCCAATTTATATTCTCGATTTAGAACAGATTTCTGATACCTAATCTCTACGACTTCATACTCATTCAGAACTTCCACCCACTCCGGGAGCGCCTCGGGTTGTGCAACAGCTCAGATCTGGCGAGATGAAACTCGCCTTTGCACGGCCGTCAGTCCACACCACCGGCAGTAGGATCTCGGCCCCGGATATCGCCGCGTTCTTAGTACAGTGGATAGAAAATGGCCACTTTCTGCCCGATTACCTCGATTCCATCTTGCCGGATATTGCCGCTGCCATTCAACCGATCGGCGGAGGCGGTGCTCTTTTTCTACCTCATTTGCCCGCAGCGACAACTGCTGTCCTCGTTCCCGAGGCGAGCAATCAGGTAGGGTTGGGAGGGAGGAGGGGAGGGCGCTAGTGGGGCGAAGGCAGCCCGCTCCAAACGAAGATTATCTGCTTTTGCTCCACAACCCAAATGTGAAGATTTGTTTCTCCACTTCTCGCTCACGCTCGAACAAATTTCGGGCGATAACATCGAAGCGCTGTCGGATGTGAATCTGCTCACTCCGTTCCCCCGGCATTGCCGCGTGATCCTCTGTCTTTTCCGGTGCACCGGAGTTAGCGACACCTCGGCGGTGAGGTGTTGGGACAAGCACCCACTCCCCGTTGAGAAGGGCACAACGAAAGCCTCCTCCTCCTCGGGAGTTTTGGCAGGCCAACCTCACCGCTGCGAGTGCCGCGATTAGGGCAAGGGCTGATGCCTGCGACGTCGTCAAATCACGACGCAGGCGAGAAAGCGATGTGAAATGAGGTGCTTTGCCTCAAAAGTTCTCAGCCGAGTGGTACAGCAATTCCCTCCTCTCCCAGCATGCACCGCTGCAAGCGTTGCGTTGCTTTTAAAACACCTCCGTCTTCCGAAGCCTCTTAATTCTGCGAGTGGATCAACTACGCATTCGGCGCAGACTTTCATTCTAAAAAGACGAGCATGAGAGATGTGAATTTCACGAAGACCCAAGTTACTGCCATTTTCCCATGAGAAGCCAAAAAAGCAACCACCGGACGCAGAAAAGGTGGTTGGGAGACCTCGCGACCGACGGGCGGTGGTGGCGCATCTCCTCATAGACAGGCTGGAGCGCGTTGAAGGGATGTCGATGAGACTGTCCACGTTACAGTCGGTCAAGTGGACGTCTCCTCCTCTTCCCCACATTTGTCACGCTCTCTCGGCCACTAAAAGAGTAGATCACGGAGACGAAGTTACATATGAATGAGTGACTAGTGTGTGAATTCCGAGGGGGCAACGGAGGCATGTGTTTTCACACCCGACTGTTTAATGCGCTTTGTCCCCAGACGGGTGGAGCTCACGTGAAGTTGATAGACATGAAAACACAGTTCCATTGGCGAGAGGATGGGGAGAGGCTGGATGTGCCCTCGCCTCTCCGTGTCCACCTTCCTTTGCACTGCTTAAAGGCTAATAAATTCGCTTTCCGACGATTGGGGGAAGAAGGCGGGAGCGCAGAGAATGGGTGGACTACACTGATGCCGTTGGGATCCCATTCTCCCGTCGTAGGTGTCCTCGCACCTACCTAAAATGCGCCCCCCGGACAGCCTCGACTGAGTCCAGGCAGACAGGTCAGCGGAAGTTGCACACCCTGTCCTCCACTCCTGTGTGGTGGCGTTTGAGCTAATTCCACTTACCTGTCTGATGAAATCCCACTTACGCTACGTATTTAAACTAAAAGAGTCGAAATATTGCAAAGTTGAGCGCAAAGAGGTGAGTTTATTCCTACTTGCTTTTCACCTGGCCTTTTGCCACGCACATTCATCTGTTTTGATGGCAACACACCGTGCGACAATACAAACTTTTTTCAATTGTGTGAACGCTTTTGGGAAAAAGTCTCTCGTTCCCATGATTTTCATGGATCAGGCAAACGTGGTGGGTCGAGGGCGCGTGAATGGACGCGTGAACGGCTGAATGGGGGTGGAGGCAGAAGACTTGGGGGCAGCCGACATCCTTTCACAGACATAGGGAAAAGTTTAAATGCCCTTCGCGAAATAAGATTTCGATAGCTTACATGGTGCAAAGTTGAATTCATCGTCAGGAAGCCTGTTTACGTCCTTTGTCCAGAAAAAACATGCCATTTTGCTAGAACTGAATAGAGTAAAAAGGGGAACTCCGCTACCATAGCACGTACTCCGAGGCCCAAGGGGACATCAGGAGGGGCCTGAACACCCAACTTCTAACCCACGTGGAATTGGAAAATCAGAAAAAGGCAAAGACATCGTCACACACCGAAAGAGAGCCAGTTGGTGGACACGTGTGGACATCCCTCTTTGGAAAGAACTTGGATCCATTCAATGGAATATGTGAAAACAGTCATTTGTCCCGAGAGAAGACACTTTGACGCATATGCCTGTTGGGATGGGGGAAAGCGTTTTAGCGATGGTTCAGCAGTGCCAGGTAAACGTTGAATAAAAGACAGATTGAGAGAGAAGATTTCTGGTCTCCCCACTTCCATTAGGCGACGGGTCCAATTCCTTTCTTCGAAGCCTACAAAGTCGGAGGGTGCCTAAGGTCACCACTGACACGAAGATGACTCTCCTAATCTTCCTAATAATAATTTATTCGAAGGGAAAGCAAATAGCGGGCCTACATTCTGGAGGTGTTGTGGGGGTTTTCGGCGATGAGTTTTCCATTGGGCACATTTGTAGGAGTGAGAGAGGATTCACGTATGCGAAATAAGGGGTTGGACTTGTCTTTAAGAGTATACCTTCATATTTGAGCCTTTAGCGATGGTCCCGAGTACTCGATTTTTTTTCTTTTTCACAATTTACGGCTTCCGTTAATAGGGTCATACATTTTCGGATCGGAACCGTGACAGACGACAAGTGAGGAGAGTCCCCAGTGGGTTGACTTGACCACATTTTTCGTTTGTCGTTCTTTCGCAATGGTCTACAAATTTTGAGATATTATTTCAAGAGAAACATTTTTATAAGCAATCAAATGAGTGGAGGAATAACAATACAGAGTCATAATTTTCTTGAAAATCTACCAAATTATTTAAACAATTCTTGTGAAATCAAATGCCACTTTATTTTGTCATCAGGTCGGTTTGCACTTCCTCATCATCGCCATGGCGGAAGTAGACCCCGGAGACCCGGAAGTAAAATTCCAAGTGACAGGATTGAAGGCCTACACGAAATACACAGTCTGGTGCAGATCTGTCGGTGTCAACGGTGACGTGTCGCCATCTTCCAAACCCGTTAACTTCATCACTGACCAAGAAGGTGAGAATTAACCTTCCTCGTAAGATTAAAAATTTGCAAACATTTAGCAACGTGGAATTTGCACTCTTTTGTTATCGGATGAACAGAATCAAATGCATTTCAAAATAACACGACAACAATACTTGTTTCCATTTAAGCTCCGTCATCTCCACCTCTTCGCATTCAAGCTTCCGCAATTTCCAACGCCGCGGTTTCTGTTTCGTGGGAGCAGCCCCTGCAACCGAATGGCCCAATAACGGTATGCAGTCCACTTTTACATTGCATTACTCAGACGAATGAGTCATCCTACGGACCTTAAAGGCAATACGCCACAGATAATCGATTTTTACTCCATTTATCGCGATCGATAACGGTGGGGTGACTGCATGCCACCTGGGATAGGGCAGATAAAGGTAGCATAAAGGGAGGGGGATGGGGGGGGGCAGATTTTTTTAACCACGAAGAAACCACTGCTTTAGGGAAGAAGCAGAAGTGAATTATATTAAGTATCCGAGATAAGTGAATGGGAGAAAGGAAACCCTCCTGGTGTGCATAAACTCGCCTTAGATGTGTTATTTTTACAATGATCCTTAGGAGGCTGTTAATGGATTGTGATCATAAATAATGAAGTTCAGAGGAAGTGACTCCACTCTTCCCCAGTTGTCGCTACGTGTGTGCGCGAATATAACTCTACATTTTGCTTCCCAAAGTGGGGAAAATTTTTCTTTCAATCCACTCACATGTGTTTAGTCGAGAATCGGCATTCAAAATCAGATAAGACGTGTCTTATACACGAGGAGGAGAAAGCACCTTTCACCGAAAATGGCAAGAAGATTGAGAGGCAGGGGAAGAGACACAGATTTAATAGTAAAAAGTCCGAAAAATAATTTGGCTCCATTTTTGGCCTTTCTCGGTTTTTCCTCCCCACGTGGATGACTTATAAGTTGAAGAGTTGATGAGTTTGTCCACCCTCCGCCTTGGCTCTTGGCGAGGCGAAACCGTGGGCATCCGCAACACTCACCGTTTTTGGACTTTCTCCCCTTGCGCTCCAATTGGTCAGGCAAAAGGGCAGAGAATGATAAGGAGGGCGAAGGGGAGGCGAGACGGGGGCAGAGGGAGGTGAGGCTTCGTCAATGAAATATTTAAACCGTGTAAAAGACAGTTCAATCTCATGGTGTACACTGCCCCTCCTCAACTCCTTCTAATTTTCATGGCCATTGTGCGTGTGTTAACATTTTCCACGTAAGTGTTAATGAAATGTTTTGTCATTACCTTCTTTTTTTCAGCCTCCTTGTCAAATTGGTAGGGAAGGCAGTAATTCCTTCCGAGGTTTAATAGAGCAACAATTCCCCTCGTCCCCTCTTCCTCCCTCCCCGGATTTAATTTGAAGGCTACTGACGAGTTGATGTGTGCCAATCCTCTCCCTCTGCCCCCCCCCCTCTCCCCTTTTGGTGCCCAAATTTGTCGAAAGCTCGTGATAAAAGACCGAGGTTAGATTAAGTGCCGCCGTTAAATAAAACTTTATCTCACTCTTTCCAACTTCCAAAGCTGAGACTGGTGTCCCGTCCCGTTGGTGGACGAGGCGACTTTCCAAGGAGAGACTGAGGAGGTGGCGATGGAGGTCTAGTGGAAGTGGGAAGCGTCGATGCCAACTTCAGATTCCTGTTCGCCGGTTTTTTGCACCATTCGGTGCGACGGAGTCGTCGAGGCAGAAGGTGGAATTGTGCGGTGCATTCTGGAGGTTCCCGGGAGCCTTTCCACCCGCCACCCCCGCGGTCGGCGATGACACCAGTCGACTTATCGCTGACCTTCTTCCCTGACCACCTCGAGTCCGGACAGAATTGGAGGCCAGCAAAGCGTCTCGTTTGGGTGTCTCGCGGTCTCTTCGGCTCTCCACGGCAAAGAGAACCTCGTCCATGTCGATGGAACTGCGTCCGCCGCACTTCCACCGACCTAGCGTTCGTCATTCCCCTTAAATCAAATGGACGCACCTTCGTGAAACAGCATCTCGTCTCTTCCCTTCCGAGCAGAATTTCCGTTTTGAGACAGTCGACTTATTCGGTTACTTTCGCTTTTTCTGTAAAAAATCGTCACGACGGAAGGATAAACCTCCGAAGACGGGAAGTATTGGGCCTGAGCGAGGAGGAGGAGGAAAGGGGAAGCAGAGGCTGCTTGGCCTAGCCACGGACGGATGATGAATGAGACCCGTCAGGGGAGCAATAAAGGTAATTTCGAGTCCTGAGTTTTGCCCAAAGTGCTCATTTGGGCCTGGAAACACGCGTTGGGTGTGAAGGTGTGCGGGAGAACCAGGGAACAACGGGGATTTTGCCTGAGCACTGGGGCGGTACCGCGGCTTTGCGGTTGACCGGCAATTTCTTGTGATGTGTGAAGAAGAAGAAGAAGAAAAAGAAAAAGAAACGTCAAACGTGGCACCTGACACCTCCTGAAGACTTTCGCTCGAGGTGACACTTCGAGGGAGGAGATTTTTCCTCCTCCTTCTCCTCCTCCTCCTCCTCCTCCTCCTCTTATCTCCTCCCATCTGGACTGCAGCCTTGTCAAGAGGCGGGGGGAGGCGGCAAAGAGTCCACCGCCGGAGCCCGAATGTTCCACTGTTCCTCACTGCCACCGACACATCAGAGTGGACTGCGGCCCATGCACCGGAAAGCCACACCGGCTGCCCCGCCGGGACCTCTCAAGTGGTCGCCCGTTCCATTCGCCCTGCTTCCCACCCGAGGCGGTGAAAGAGTGTGTCACACGTTGGGTTTGGTCAAATGGCACAGTGCAAATGCCTGTGGAGTATTTGCGCAGTCGTTTTTTGGTCAAATTGAGGGCTATTCAGTTTCACAGGACGCACATTTCCGGCATCCCTTCGCCCGTTGGCTTTTATGTCCCGTTTTAAACATACCACGAGGCCGTTTAAAATTGTCATTGTCATTTGGCTACCCTTCACATCGGCGCTTTTGGTGGTCATCTTGCAGCATTCCTTTTATGCAACACCATTAATGACTCGCCTCAATGAGGCTCCTTCTTAAAGCAGGTGAACCTTCGCCATGTTTGACTTCTCCGCCTCCGCCCTCATTGTCGGTTTCCTGTAGATTCCTGACATCAGCGCTTGGGTTTTGTCGAAACACTTTCTGACATAGGGTCAAGTACATACAAACAGCCTGTTTCCGTTGGTAATCATTTTCACATGCTTGGCTTAATCCGCCAGCTTCAACATCGCAGAATCCGACGCAGTTTTGCACTAATTAAGCGACTTTGTTCGGACTAACACTGGTCACAGTACACTTTTTTAGGCACACTCTTTGACGCCATCACAATTGATGGAAAAGCGGCGAAGTCTCGAGGAATAGAGATTGAGTACTACCGATTACGTGCGATTTGATATCCGGTCGATATCCGTCTCTCTGCCTGCGAAATGAATTCCCCGCTTGTGGGTGCGGCGGCAGTGGGACAGACCCAGTCACGTGGCCTCGGATCGCACATTGACTGAGCTCACATCTTTCCTATTGGCTGGCTAAACTCGAATGACTCATCCGTGCTTTTAACGGCTGAGTCATCGACGCAATCGATTTTTGTCAAGGCTTTGTGAATAAAGTGAAAACACTTTAACTTAATTAATTGTGTTTCACGTTTGGTCTTTTCCTCACTCCTTCTTTGTTCAAGTTGGACAATTTTTTGCAGTGAATACCTTCCCCTCCCTCCTGAGAGGTCAAAATATAACATTTTTTGCCTAACACTTACTGCCTATGTATTTGTATCCGAGTGTGTTTGCTGAAAACATTCTCCTGAACATCTTCCTTGACAGTTTTATACTGCCTTCTCAGACAAATGGCAGAGGACTGAAAAGCGGCAGTAAACCCGTCCCATTTTGAATTAGTGAAGACTACAAATTGTGCTGTTATTTGCGCCACCAGCTCGTTCAATTTCACCCGAAGGAGAAAGTGTGCGTCGGAAGATGAGGAATGTCACTTTTACCCCACAACTCTCCTCCATCCCGCGTCTGCATCCTCTTACCTTGGTTTTTTAATAATTCGAAAGCGAAGGGTTTTTGGGACTCTACATCATAAAGGCATAGAATATCCTTCCTTCAAACCGCCCTTCTTTCCATTGTTTGGGCGAAATTACCTTCTCCGAGTCACAAGAGCCACTACATCCGCCTTTGTCCGTGGTATCAAACTGCCGAGGCTGTGGTCCGACTCCCCACCCCTCTTTATTCGGTTCTGTGTGGAATGGGTGGGAGAGGTTCACGGGGAAGAGGCAAGGACTGCGCTGTTTTGAACAAACTACAGCGGTTAAGGGCGACAGGACTGTGAATTGGGGCGCTAAAGCTTTGCAGATTGTTCGCCCTGCTGATGCGGTCAGAACTCTGTGCTCTCGGGTGGCCAAGCTTGATTTGAACTAGTGCTGTTATACTTCACCTCTAACAAATCTCGTGAGAATTGACCATCTCACTAGCTCTCCTTTTTGTCCTGAAAATCACAATTTTTCTCCCTCTCCTTGGCCCTTGCTGCCGTGGGATGAGGCAACATCTTCGAGACTGTCAGCTCATCTACACTGCCTCTACGCGGTGGAGGAAGCGTCTCCGACCGCGAAGCAGAACAAAAATAGAACTTAGTCTTGTCGTGTGGTGATGCGATCTCACAATCCACCGTCTGTTGTTAGTGTTTTACCGCCTACGTTGGAAATGTTTTGACCCACATCGCCTGCTAAAACGGTCCAGTTGGCCTGAGACAAGGCAACTCCAATGGGGTGTGCCGGCCGGTGGGAGCCTCCGTCGCCTTTCCCCAAAGTTTTGCTTGATTTCGTCACTTCTCGCGGTAAAAGTGATTTCCGGAGAATGGGCAGCTGCTCTGTGAAATCACCTCGATGAAGTGTTGCCCGTTTTTGCGATAAACAGCCTCGTGGTTCTCACCACCGTCACCATCTGCATCATTATGCGCCTTCAGTGGTGAAAAACAAGAGCCTCGTGCTTCTTTTTTCCTGGTGCATGTTATTCCCCAGACTATATTGTGGAAAGAGTAAGTCCTCAAACCAAAATCCAGCCTAGCCGACGATCCCGAGTCGTCTGGACAAGCGAGTACTCCTTCTACAAGAAATAAATGTTGAACTGGAGTAGACAAGTCAAGAAGTGCCCCAGATGATCAAGAATGTGATTTTGGAGTGGCTTCTAGGTCGTTCTTGTTCTCCCCTGAAGGGTCTGCGAGCATCGAGGAGGAATCATTTTCGGCTGTTTATTCTGCTTTCCTCTCCTACACCACGGGTGTCTGCTTATCCCTTTTGTCACCACAAACCGTTGGTGACGTGAGTGTTCAAAAGGCTTTATCAACTGCCCACAGGAGGACTCACAGATTTCGAGATATTTTGGGAGAAAGTCCGTGTGTTTGTTGGTAGTAAGCGACATCTCCACGCATTCTCGAATGTCTTTCATTGCCGTCATCGCCCGGAGGCTCCTCTGTCCGCAAAACAGCTATCTCTTTTCCTAGGTGGCAGGAAAGTCATTTTCTCAAGAACCTATTTGGTTATGCTAAATCCACTGGGCACACACCGGAGAGGAGAAATGGACAGTCTCGACTATGCTCTCTGCGGTGCCGTAATCCAAAGTCCCCCTCCTTCTAGATGTACCGCGTCTACTACACGCAGGACCCGAAGGCCCCGTTGGCCGAGTGGAGCGTCAAGCTGGTGCAGGTGGACTCGAGCCTCAGCCAAACGGAGGTGGGCGGCAGCCCCAGCACTCTCACCCTCCTGACCCACTTGCGCTCCAACGCCACCTACCACATTCGTGTCAGCGCGTCCAACGTCAAAGGGGACGGACCCATCTCACCGCCCTACGCCGTCATCGTCCGACCCGGAGGTTAGTGTGGCCTCCTTCCTACCCCCTTCCCTCCCCCCCAACAGCCTCTTGCTATAATGCCATGTTTTCCACCTCCGCTTTTATTTGCTTGGCAGGCAAAGTTGGGTGTTTTAACCGGTCCACACATGGTAAAAGCAGTTTGAGGAAGTCGTTGGTGGCATCAGTTCCCCTGTGGATCCCTTATGAGAATGAAGAAGACACCCTGGAGGTTGTAGACTGACGAAAAGTGACGGGGCAACTTGGAAGCCCATTCTGGAAATGGCATTTGACTGACAATTCAGGCAAGGCCTAACACCGAAAGTGATTTTTACAAAAGCCTAATTTGAAACAGTCAGTGACTAGCTCTCGAAAGTGGTGTTCCCTTGTGGTGAAATCAGCGCAGATAATCGAGAAGACATGTGGAATGGACGTTGGGCGCTTGAACGCTGAACCTGAACCTTTTGACTGCAGAGGGGGAAAGAGAGCAACAGCATTCAGGAGCTGAGGATCAGGCCTTGTTCAGGGGAATGCGCCTCCTCAACTTTTTTAGACGGCTTAAAGCACCTACTTCGATGGAGGCGATGTTTATTCTTGGTCTTTCGAGATGAGTTCCCAGAGTGCCTTGGTGAGGTGAGACCTTTGAGGTCGGTGAAGCCTTCTTTCGGGGGGGTTCCACCACCAAAAGACACCTCCAGCAGGGCTCACCACGCGAATAGCCGCTCGGCAGGCGGCGGAGTTGGAGGGCGGGAAAAACCAGATGCTTTCGTCACTTCAAAGTCCCATTTTTCCGTCGGCAAATGCCGAGCAGCAGCGCAAGTGCAAAAACAAAACTCCCTCTTTCTCCACTTGGAGGCCTTAGAGGGATGTAAATGGCTCACTGGATTGGCATATCTTGGAAAAACGGCGACGAGGAGTTTGTTGTAGTGTTGCCACTGGAGGCAGTTTTCTTCACCCTCAGCGCACCTTTTTCGAGGCCATTGACGGCGGTGGAGGTTTCATAAAACGCGAGAATCGCTCATCCTCGACTGGCACGCCATGACCTCGGTGAGACAACATGAGATTGTAAGGACTCAGCAGTCATTTGGTGAGCGAACAGACTAAGCCACTTGAGGCGCCGTCACGTCAGAGCACCTAGCACCGACGTGGGAAAAACTTCTCTCCTCTCCGCTTATATTCGCTCTCGTTACACATTTCCCAGTGCCACAACCCCTCGCGAACCAGCCCCCACCGGTGGCCTCCGCTTCCACCTCGTTGCCGGTCAGACTGGCGGCCTGGGGTCAGAAGATGTCTCTTCTCCCAGTCTTGTGTCTGCGATTCTCCAGACAAAGATATAAGTGGGGGGGGGAGGGGGATGGGAAGGCTTCGGAGGGTGTGATATTTTCGACCGTGCCCAATTTACATTATTCACGATGCGGAGGCAAAAGGTAGAGTCGCAGTGCATCATGCAAGACTACCTCTTCCGTGAATTGCGCGCATTCCCCGCGAATGTCTCTCGGCAGTGGGAGAAGCCTCGAATTCATTTCACTCACAGAACTGGATGAGAAGTGGTGGAAGTCTTCGTCGCGCCTCGGCAACAGGTAAAAGAGGCCATACTCAGCGCATCCAGCCCTCTGCCTACCGTTTATTGCACGTCTCCACGGGAAATTAGACCTGTGGTATTAAGAGGACAGGATGATTGGAGATTTCACAGGGCACGCAAAGTCGCTCTCGAGTAGGACGAAAAAGCGCTGCTCTAGAAGAAGTGTGAGGGACATTTCTCTTCCCGCATCCAGCGCTGCCGCCACCAGTCAACTTCAAAGCAGTCACCAAATCTGCTCACGAAGTGTCTCTTCACTGGGACATCCCCAACACGCAACAACGCGAGCCGCCTCTGGTGAATTACGAGCTTCTCGTCGCGCCCTCGGACGGAGACGGGAACATGGACACGACACCGCGCCAAATCTTCATTGAGCCCAGTCTGAGTAGCTACTTGGTGAACGCCCTGCTGCCAAACACCAAGTACGAGTTTCGTCTGGCCGCGGTGTCCGAGAGTGGCCCTGGCATTCAGGCTGAGACCACGGCGAAGACGAAGGAATACGGTAGGTCGGAGCAGTCTACTTAAAACAATTTGAGTAGATTCACTGACACCTGTTAGAAGGGGGGTTGAAGTCATATTGCAGCTTACTCGACCCACAAATAGCCGAGAATTCGCATAAACAGCATCCTCGGTGCAGAGTCGACATTGGCGTTCTTCGTGAGGTGAGGAGCAGTGGGAGTATAAATGGAATCGCCTTGTCTGAGAGTGTGTAGGCTTGAAGTGGCTTGTTCCTGAATCGGACGCCGGCGGAGACAAGCATAGACGGCGCGACGGAATGCGGTTGCTTAGCAAAGTTGGTCACGTAGTGGGGTGGGGCGAGGCCCAGCAAAAGGCATTATTCCCGTTCGATAGTTTTTCCTTTATTCCCTATAAGAAACGCCCCCTAGTTTGAAGCGCTTCTCGAAGTGTTAGGGGTGGAGCGTTCCTCCGAGAGGCTTCCTCATCTCCACGACCTCCCCCCCCTTGAAGGCACACTTTCAATTACCTCACCCACACACACAGGAGATAGTTCAGATGGAATGCACGAGATCGCCGTTGGGCCACCTCTTCTCTATGCAGACTCCGACCAACCAACTTCCCCTGACGTTGTCGAACCGAGAAACTACTATGAATGACCGGAATGAGCGAATGAACGCATGCACACTCGGCATGGTAGGTGGGCCGGTGGCGGCGATGGACATTAACAACGCTCAAAAGGCATCAACGAGTTCCCTTAGTTTAAGTAGCCTGTCATTAGGAATGTCGTCCAGCGACTTTACCGCTCGTTACGCCCTAAGTCCTAATGTCACCTTTCGGTATTAGTTCCCGGTCCGCCAAATCGTGTAACAGTCGAGGCGACGGGGAATGACCGCCTGAGGGTGATGTGGACGCCGCCGAAGGAGGCCCTCGCCCCCTCCCTGCGGGCCAACATGGGCCAACGCGCGAACGAGCTCCGCATCGCCTACTACGACATCGACGTTCGCGCCACCGACGCCAAGGTGAGTAGACCGGGGACACACACTCTGCCCGCCCTCGGACATTCCACTCGCCTTCGCTTCTCCCCCCGAGAGAGTGAAAGTGGCCAGAGCTTTGGAGCGCGCTTTCTCAACTAAGACTCCCTCCGCCAGCCTCCCCATCGTCCACGAGTGGGTGGGAAGTTGGCAGTCGGCAAAGAGGCACCGAGTTGACTTGGAAAAAAGATGATGTCAAAGCGGACGCGAAGGCCGTCGTAGCTGTGGTCCATCAAGCGAAGGCGAAGTGTTTTACGGATCTGAGGAAGCATCTGCCTCGAAAAGTCCACTGAATTTCTCCTCTCTGCTCCAAAACTGCGTGTTAGACAGAGGCACTTGGGATGTCCTGAGGCCTCCGGAGGCATGCCTGATGGCTCGTCCGCCCGTCCGTCAGTCCACAAAGCGGTCATTTCCAGGGGACTGAACCAGCTCACGATTGTGCCGTGGAGAGCAGAAAAAGGAGAAGTTGAATAGTCTTAAGAATTTACAAATGAGAAAGCCGTTTACACTTTTAACAAAGATTTATCTCCACCCTCCGCAGATGTGGCTGCTGCTGCTGCTGCTGCTGCTGCTGCGAATTAACAATGGAAAAGGAATTGGCATGATTTGTGTTGAAATCATTCTAAGTTAATTAAAATATTGAGAAAGAGAGCAAGGATTCAGATTAAAGGGGGCAAAGTGAATAGCAGGTTTTTTGCCCTCCTCCTCCTCCTTATCATTCTTCTTCTTCTTCCTAAACAGCCCAAAAAAACATTTTCTCTGCCTTTCCTCTAAATTTCAAGTCGTTCCTTTGATGCATTATCTGGGAGTTTAAAAAAAGAGGACGAGGACAAAGTGAGTGCCATGGAAATTAGGCTCAGACTCCCGCCTTTTCGCTCGGCACGTGGTTGGGGACTCATCGTCTCGGGTTCGTGGGACATTCATGGTCCTTCCACGGCAACTCACGTCCCCTTTCCGCCCAGTCCGACGCAGTAGCTTTGGCCTCTAGCCGATTCCCTCCTCTCACCAGAAAGTGTGGAAGTTATTGCCGCAGCGCGATTGGAGTTAGCACGGAATGGGGAGTTGCAGAGCCCGTCCTCGGAAGGGGCACTTTTAAAAGAGTTCACCTAAGCGTCATGCCTCCCATTAACTTTATTCTACGCCACAAATAAGATTCAGGGAGGAGATAAGGTGGGGATGTTGCGTCCGTTGGGCAAAGAACCGTCCTCCTTGTAGGGGAACTGGCTGAGTGGACCACAATACGGGAGCGTGGGCCAGCAAAGACCTCTCAGGCAACAGTCGACGGCGGAGCGGAAAATCGAGGAGGCGCAGGGCAAAATGTCGTATTCGCGGGAGGTAACGGGCCTCCTGCCCAACACCTACTACGTCGTCCACATCCGCGCCGTCTCCAGGTCGGGGTCTGGGGACAGGACGAAGTCGAATCCCACGATGACGTGGCCCCTTCGTAAGTGCTGTCATGGCGAATGGACGAAAAGTTAACCGCCTAACGGTTAACTCTTCCCCCGGCCAGCCTTATCAGTCCGAAATGGCTTCCATAGTCATCCTTGTTCCATAGCCATTTCCTCCTCCGCCTGATCATGCCGGTTACTGCTCCATTCACCGTTGTGTGGCTCGAGAGTGGTACGCCAAACCCCCTGGAACATCACGTTTTTGCCAGAGCGACTGGCAAAAAGACCTATTTGGGGAGCACGGCAAGGCTGCGGTCGAGGCACTACGAGGTATATCAGTCGAGCCCCAGACAAAATGCTTCCATTGGGGCCCGAGGGGGCTACAAGCCCTTCGCAAATGACTCTCAGCATATGCTCTTCTTACTAACGCCTCCGTGGAACCATTTAAAATTCTTCCAACTTGGCATTGTACAAATTACTGCGATAGTTTCTGCAGAGAACTGAAGACTGAGCTAAAAGCTGCACTTTACGCTTGACTTCCAGCCTCTCTGAGGTACCCGTTGGCTTCTAAGGGTGTTATTATCTGCTCGAAACACCCCTGAAGCCTGCTTTGAGGGGATCATTTCCATGCGTGGACTTCGTGGGGCTACCGAGTCTGCTCGCTTTGTAGTAACAATTTTCTCACTTTTCCTCCCTGTCTTTCAGCTCCCAATCGTCCAACATCACTGAAGCTGAGAACGGTTGTATCGCCAACTTCAAAACGTCGAATTGTTCACGTTCAATGGAGACCGCCATTGCAAGAAAAAGTCCAAGTGACGACTTTTAATTACCGTGTCAAGTGGCGACTTCTCCTTCCTCCACAGATGACACCGTCGCCTGAACGGTTACGCAGGCTGTGGCGTCGGTACGACAGTCCAAATCTGGAACCTCTTTCGCCGCAGAGGGCCAAGGAGCTGGGCATACCAGAGGAATTTATCCGGTGGGGAAGAGAAAGTGAGGAAACTCAGCTGGGACTCATCGTCTGCACGATTGCGTAAGATTTCACCTGGACACGGGAGAAAAAGTAGGCCTTAATTGCGTCCACACGTGACCGGCTTTTTTGCCCCTTTGCAGTTGGCGGACTCGCCTACGAGGTTCGGGTGGCCGCCATGGACGAATATCAAACTGGGGAGGAAGTTGTTGGACGAATTGAACTTCCAAATGACGGTGAGTCGCCGTCACACCTTTATAATCGCTCACTCAGTGAGTTAATTAACGCGATGACGCATAAGCCGCCAGACCGATCGATAAATTTTGGTCGCACGCGCGCGTATCGGTCAGTGCAGAGTGAAGAGTTCAACTCGGCGATCGATAAAAGTTTAAGTCGCTGGAGGTGAAGTTTATTGATTAGTGTTAATAGCCTTTACATTTGATAGATTTTTGCTAGCAGGAAAAAGTGTAAAGCTTCTCATTTTTAAAAAGTTTATGGTCGCACGGATTGTTGATGGTCTGTCCGTCTGCTAGACTTGATTATTTCATTGCAAAATGACCTTTTCAATCGCATTAAAATGCGGGACACTTGCGGATTTTGCGTCCCTCGACAACTGACTGGGTACATTAACGCAAACTTGCCGAAGAGCTGTTTGCTGACTCGGATCAAAGTTTGGAGGAAGAAGGAAGGCAAGGAGGTGTGGGAGCGAAGGTGGGAGGAGGAGGCTCATATCTCCCTGATTTACTTTGTCATTTGGTAACCAACGCCTGTGCCATCAATTATACTCCCGAAAACTTTTAAAGTGCATCGTCTTCCTGACGTACTTTCCTTGCAGGTCCTCTTTTTATTTTCTCTTAGCGTCAAAATAAATTTGCTACCACTCTGCTTCCATTGCGTTGTTGTGGAGGCGGAAGAAACTTTCTGAAAAATTTAGGTGGTAGGAGTACAAGGCATTCGAGCTACTTCCATTCCTTCGCTTTGTAACTCAACTCGAAAGGGAATTCTGCGATATGCACATTAATTGTGGGGTTGAGGGGGGTTCTTCATCCTGGAGTCTGTTTCCCTAGTGAAAAATTAGATTTATCTGGCGAGAATATTAGCGGACTCGATGTGAGAATGCCGGAAATGCGCTAAACTGGGACATATTTTGCCCTGAGGGGAAGTAAGTATTACTTCACTTAATTGTAGCGCCAAACCTACCCCCCTCCGGGGTGCGCATCGATACCTCTTCGCCTCATCTCCTTCTTCATTGGAAAGCACCGCCTCTGGAATCTCGAAATGGCCATTTGGAGGCTTACGAGGTGGAGTGCTCGTGGAATGACATGTCGCAGGGCTTTACAAAATCCTGGCAGGCCAATTCAGTCAAGATCTCGTTCAGCGAGCCGCTTCCTTCCACCCTCTTCTGGCCGCCAGGCAGAGTCTCTTTGCTGAATATTTCCGCACCAGCTGCTGTCTCTTTCGGCAGTGTTTACCGCGGTCGCGTTCGTGCTTGGACAGCTGGTGGTGCTGGTCCCTGGTCCGAGTATGAATCGCTGAGTTTGAAGAACCTTGGTGAGTTGTGAGAGCTTTTCACCCCCACCCCCGCAGCTTTGGAATTGCCAACTTCTTTTGGAGTCAGAGAAGAAGGCGGCACGTATCGTCACCGTATCTCTCGCTTTTGCACTGTGTCCGACGGCCACAGACTGCCTCAGAGCCATTCGTTCAGGGCGAGGCGGTCTCGTCTTCCCCCTCAACGCTCTCCTGACCGAGGGCGGATCGCGGAGACGAGAGAAGGAAGCTCACGGTTGCGCGGACGTTGAAATGTCTGCTTCTTAATGTGACACCCTCTCTCCTCCGTTGAGCCCAGTCCCGACAGTCTTCATGGTCATTCTTCGTTACCAGCCATAAAATCGTGGTCGCTAGTTGAAAAACAACCTCCTCTGGCAGACTAAGAACAGTAACCCAGCCCTGCCAACGAGACAACTCCGCCACTGACTTATATACGCAATTTCGGCTCCGTTTTGGATTACTTTGATTGCCGGAGGGGATGGAGACATCGGCATCTAACCCAACTCGCGCCTCTCCTCTCCGGAGCACTCCGGACGGTTCCACGCGCGTTCTCCCGGCAGACGAGGCAATCGGTTCGATTTTCCACAGCCTTTCCCACTCCCCCTTTGGCAGATTTTGCTGTCCCCTCTTGTCCTTTCTACCCACTCACCGGCGCCTGTGCTTCGCCTCTCGAAACCGTTCCACGCTGTCTTGTCTTCCCCTGGCCCTTCACTCACCGTCCGACTCTAAAAGACCACTTTGTGCGCGGCTCATGTCCTCCCACCCAATTCTCTCCTCTCCAGCCCGTGTGCGGACGGGGGAACCACACGGGGACAGTCTCCCGACCTTCCCCGGCAAACTGTTGGGCACCGGGTAGTGCGGTAAACCTCGTTTCCGAGCCGACGGCCTGAAATTTGAGACTGGTGGTGAACATGCCCACCGGTAACTGCACTCCAACGCAAGGGGACCAACGGGAGCGAAGGATTTGTACAGCAGGCCGTAGACGTGCGCCTTCTCAGGCAAAGAAGGCCAACCAAACTCGTTGCACCTCCTTTCTCTCCTCGGGCAGACATTGATGCGTCTGCCTGGTATCCCTTAAATTGCGGCAGATGGGAGGGTTTGTGGCCTCACGCCTCGGTCAGCGTTGGCTTCCATCGTTAACTCAGTACTGGGAGAATTAGAACCAACCTCCGTTTCCTCCTCCTCCTCCTCTTCTTCTTCTTCTTCTTCTCCTTTTTTCTCACATTCTGTGTTTTTCCCTCCCTCCTTTTAGAAGACGGGACTTGCCAGAGCGTAGGAAGGCAAAGAGGGCGGGGGTTGGAGGAGAGAAGAGGGGAGAGAGAGAGAGAGAGGAAGGGAGAGAATTGTTTGTATTTTTTTCCTACGTTACATTGCGTGACCGCTGAGTCGCAGCGTTCGGTCGCCGGCGGACGAGGAGACGCTGCGTTTCATGCAATATGTACATCATCTAACAGATTGTAGTCTGTTTGATCTCCCCGGTGATTATCCGCCCCAAATTTGCCCTCACATTCCACGAGGTATCCTCCTCGTCCCTTTCCTCGTGCATATTCTCAGTTGTGGAGGACTTCCGAATTCTCTCGTGACTCCGTTTTCCTGTCCCGCACAGTCAAGTGGACTTCCTTCAAACTCCCCTTCCATTCGCTTCCTTGTTCTCTTTTGACGGGGAGTAAAAAATGCCAAGTATTCGCCACCAAAGGCCCCTCGAGTCGCGGGGAGCCCTCATGTGTCGCCTGACTCGATTATTATTCGAGTCCGTTAACAGTCGGTAGCTACAAATCCTCACCTTCACCGCTTTGGGAAGATAAAAGTTTTCCTCATTTCCTCAATGCTTCGAGCGTTCACATAGTTTTTCTTTCCTTCCACCAGCACCTCGAGAACCGACGTCCGTCAACGCTGTCTATGTCGAGAAGAAGGGCGTTCTGGTCACTTGGGCGATGCCTGACAATCTGCTTCAAACCTCCCTCCGCCGTGACAACGCGAACGCCAGGAGTGGTGCCGCGCCCCTCGTCTACCGTCACTTCGCCGTCGAGTACGCCAGACAAGTGAACATCGCCGAGTCGATGCGCTGGCAGACGGTGAAAACGCCCGGGCCCCAGACAAGCGTCACCCTGGTGAGTTCCTCCTCCTCCTCCTCCTCCTCGTCTTCGTCCTCTTCGGGGAGCCTCGCAGGCTCCAGACCTGTTCCGCGTCACCGGAGGGGCTGTGGAGGCGGGGACACGTCCACTTCCACCGAGTCGCATGATTCCCGACCTACTGATTTCACGCGGTGTTCAGTCGAAGTGGAGCGTCAAAAGGGTGCTTTCATTTTGGTTATCGGACATGAATCCCCTTTTGTTCTCCATCACCTGTCATCCGTCCCGGGGGGGGGGAAGCTTTTTGTCCTTCTCTCTCCGCGGTCACACGACTCAATCCAGCAAAAGTCCTTCACCTTGTTGAACTTCCCCTGTCAAATGGGAAAAGGCACCGCAAGGGACAAAAGAGGAGGACATGTCTTCCCTCCTCGCCGGTCAGGTCGAGTGGGCCTTCAGGCACGAGGGGAGACTTTTGGGCGTCTTCTCACCGGCGGGGGTGGGGGCGCGCGGGCGAAGTTCCGGTTGTTGTTGAATCGCCACACCGCCAGGGTGAAGAGCGAACCGCAGACGGTTGAGGTCCCCGTGGCGTCCTTTTGCCAAACCTGCACCAGCCTCCTGCTCCCTCCTGGGATTGATCTGTTTGCCTCGAAGCACCTTACTTGCAAAGACACCTTCGCGAGGGGGGGTGGAGATTTTCTTGAAAGGGCACCTCAAAGCACTCAACAGGACTCCACGCTGCCCCTCGACCCCTGGTCGATGCAATCCGAGTTGGAGGGACGGGGGGAAGGCGAGGAGGACGACAGTCACCGAGGCAAGAGTTGAGGTTCAGTCGCCCTCGCCAACATCCACTTCTCCCCCGCGAGACCGAAGAGATGTCGGTGATTCTGGCGTGCTCCACTAACTCGAGAGGTATTTTCTCTGCACAGCCCCTGTTCGAGGATGCGGAGCACCACGTGGTCCGGGTGCGCTCCGTCGGCATCGGGGACCTGCACAGCGAGTGGTCGCCCCCCGTTCTCGTGCAAAAAACCCCTCCGACCGGCTTATTGGTCGTCGAGGGCCTCAAATGCCATGCTGTGACCGACGAGGCCGGCCACGCCGAACTCCCAACTCACCTGGAAGCCAATCGAGGTGGCCTCTCTCCCGCCCGTCATCCACTACCTGGTGGGTTGGTAGGACATGGAAAAGCCTAAAAAGAAAGGCGTTCATTGCATTGCATTTGAATGGATTTCAGGTCAATTATACGGGTGGAAGAGTCTACCTCAACGCGGACGGTCACCGCATTCGCGAGACTCAGGGGGAGCGCGAACAATCCTGCCGGGCTTTGGGAGGGCAAAGTGACCCAATCACCCACCGTCTGGTCGGTTTGAACTTCAATACCGCTTATCAGGTCAATGTGCTTCCGGTCTTTGAAACCTACCCTGCCCCGGGTGTATTTGGTCAAGCCCAATCAGTGTTCTGCCGCACTCTCTCCCAACGTGCGTTCTCCCTCCCCTCCCCCGCCCCCCGCGTAACGCCTACTGCGCTACTGCAATTCTTATTGTCCGCCGTCTGTTATCTAGCTCCTCACTTCGTGCCCGCGCCTGAGTTCCACCCGTCTCCGGATGGAAGGTCGGACTTCCTCGTGTTGCATCGGGCGGATGAACAAAATGGCACAATTGTTACCTATGAGATTTTGGCCAGGCAGTCCGGCTCAGTGCACAAGGCTTCCAGCTCCACCGTCTTGGCGCAATTCCCTGCTGTTACTCTCTCAGGCCACTTAAGCAGACAGTCCGCGTCGCACTAAATGCTTCGGCAGGAGTCCATCCAGCGGCTGAAAAGGATGTCTTCATCGCTCCCTCGCTCCTGCCTGCCCAGGCCTACGACCTCGCCGTAAGGGCCTGTGTCGAGGTAAACTATGTTACTGAAATTGTGTTAGTAGATTGTTAATTAGTTTGCGGAGTTAAGGGCAGGATGCTGAGGAGCACGCTAGAAAAGTGCTCAACGAGCCGTGGCGCGTCACTACTTTGAGCCTTTCTAGCGATGACTTTGGAGAAGGAGCCACTGGAGACACACGACATAGCACAACGTGGCTGTTGTTCGCCACCTTTTCTCCTGTGTTTCTCTCTTTCAGAGCCTGGATGCAGTTAACCAAGAAATGGACCGTCTCAAAGACAGCACTTTGGGCGTCACCGCTCTCTGCACCACCAGTGAATGGTGGAACCCCGAAGACAGACCTCCGAACGCGCCCACGACGATCCGCCCACCAACCCAGTACCTCTTTGGCCTGGAGGAGGATGATCCACTATGGCCAGCAATTGTGAAGGAAAACATCAGCGCCCTCACGACTTCTGTGCAAACGCCATTCAACGACGCAACTACAGGTGGGATAAAGGGCTTTCGGTTACTTGGGTAGACTAACTGCTTGGAGGTTGGACTTAAGTGTGAATGAGATACGTTTGTGCTGTCATAGGCGAGTATGAGGCACAGCGCCTGAGAAATAATGGCAAGATAGATGCGTACCAGAACAATCGGAAGCTGAATGACGGGAAAAGACCAGTGCATGTTTATGCATATCACTCTCCGTTTAGTTCCACGAAGTGGGGATCAAGAAACGCTTCCTACGGAAGCACGCTTCTCCTCCGCCAACGGTGTCGCCAAACAAGCCCAGCCCTTCTCACCCATGATATCCTCGCCCAGTGCCAGTTCTACGCACAGTAACCGCATTCAAATGATTGTTGCAGCCCTGTCAATCATTGTGGGAATCTGCATCCTCGCTTTCGTTTGCTTCCTCATTGCTCGACACTTTTATCGTCGTAGCAGTAATCATCAACGTCAGCACAATTTCCAGGGCGCAAAGTTCACCGGCAGCGGTAATATGGTCAAGCCGCTCGAGGGTGCAGGGTTGAAAACGAATCTCAGTGGCGTGGCGACATTCTCCTCCGCCACCGCTCCTCTCCTCCGCTACGAATCCGCGGTGTCCGGCCGAGGCCTGCGCACACCCGACGAGCTTTCTCTCCACTCCGAGTTGTTGGGCACCTCCTCCCTCGGCCGATTCGGTGGTGGCGGTGGAGGACAAGCGGTGATGGTGCCGTTGAAAAACAAGTGTGTCTGTTCGACGCCGGCGACTGCTTCTGAGACAGCCGCTTCGTTAGAGATGTTGTCGCAGGCTCTAAGTCCGAAACAACCGCCACCGCCGTACTTCATGAATCCGCCGCCTCCGCTCGTGTCCGGCGTGATGAGTGAGTAGAATCACCAACAGGGTGTTCCAGCCATTTGCCTTCCAAGCTTTTATTAGAAGGAGACGATGGTTAAGGCTATTTTCTTTCGGTCTTGAGAGTTTTACCAGCAGAGAGTTTTGTATTCTTTCTCAGCGTCCATATTACCGATGACTGGATTATTTTATCGCCTGAAGTCTGTCAGACATGCCTGTAAAAAGCATCTTTTTTTTCAAATTTTCTCACCGTGTGCTAAAAGAACCAGTCCTCCTCTTCAATGGTCCAGTAGGGAAATAACTCCCGCTGAAACATTATTCCTTATTTTCACAGTCCTTATAACTTTTCACCTGCGTACTGGTTAGATGACCAAGCATCATCGCGTCCAGTGACGCTGGAAGACTTGGCCTCTCACGTGGAACAGTTGAAGCACAATCAGGACCTCCTCGCCTCGGAATTCGAGTCCATTGACCCGGGCGGCCAATTCACCTGGGAGCACTCCAGTCGCCCAGCAAACCGCCCCAAAAACCGCTATGCCAATGTAGTCACCTACGACCATTCCCGTGTCGTCCTCAATCGAGTAGACGGCGACCTGGATAGCGATTACATCAACGCCAACTTCCTCGACGGTTACAATCGCAAACGCGCCTATATTGCAACACAGGTGCGCTCTCAATGTTGCCTACTTATGGAAACATAAGTAGTTGTTACTTTTCCCCTTCGATTGGTTGATTTAAAGGAAGTGAGGCAATGTTAAGCATTCTTTTCTACTCCTTCTTCACCAAGGGACCCTTGCCAAATACAGTATGCGACTTTTGGCGAATGGTGTGGGAACAGGGCTGCAGCACAATTGTCGCCATGACGCGGTTGGAGGAGAGGGAGAGGGTCAAATGTGAACAGTATTGGCCATCCAGCGGTCTGCCAGCCAGTGCCCGACTCAGTCCAACTAAAAGCCTCGACTGGCTCTCGCCCCGCTCCACCATGATTGCCACTTCGGAGAGTGCACGAACTATTGCGGCCGCTTCCGCCTCGCCGATAGCAACCACAACGTATGGACAGATAACCGTCAGTTTGATGGATGTGCTGGAACTGGCTTATTACACCGTCAGGACATTCACAGTGCAGAAAAGTGGGTAAGTTATGTGTTCCAAAGTTTCGCCACTTTTCTGTCATATAGCAGACTCTAACCCACCGTGTCCAACACTGCGGCTGCGGAACAAGCTTAAGGCATTGCCCATGCTTGAAGCCTTCCTATTTAAGCGCATGGGACACTCTGCCATGAGGAGAGCCTGGTCAAGACTCATTGGGGACAGGTCAGCACCAAACCGCCTACTTTGCCCATCTAGAAAGGGAGAAGAAGAGGAGGCTAGAGTGGAGTGAAAGGTGTCGCATTCCTGTGATACTCTAATTGGTGGAAAGGGACGCGCAAATTTTGAAAATGCCCACTTGGGGCGAATAGTTTGATGGGTCCACTGTGACTAGACAGAATTTGTGGCTTGATCTGCTGGACGATTCGTCAACAGGCTGGCTGAGAGGGGAGGTGGTGAGAGCTGAGTGGGGCACGCAGACATTCTGCCCATGAAACGGCTATGGCGCGAGAATGTGTGGCTCAACTTCCACTCAGTGGCATTTTCTACCCTCAGAACACTTGAACCGAGTCGAGGCAGAAGTGCTCTGCCCTAGGGAAGTTTCCATCTTTCGGTGGAGGTTTCGACAAGCGACACAGGGATCCCTGATGCATGTATTCTACTCACTTCAATCTAAACTACACGCAATGACTTCAGGAAAGGTAGTTTTCCAGCTGGCATCAGGAATACGTGCAAAGAGGAGAGTTGGGGCGGGTGCAATTACGTGCTCGGATATTTTAGGTGTCGAGAGAAACGCGAAATTCGTCAACTGCAATTCACCGCATGGCCAGACCACGGTGTGCCCAACCACCCTGCCCCGCTGCTCATGTTTCTGCGACGGGTGAATGCAGACCACGTTCCTGACGTGCGACCGGTCATCGTGCACTGCTCCGCCGGGGTCGGACGCACAGGTGAGTGCGAGGCGAATTAACGCGAGGCGGCGTGAGTCGGAGGCCGAGGGGAGCCTCGGCGGTGGTGGAAGGCGGTCCACACGACCCCTCGAGCTCAATGCGAGGTGACAGTGACGCCCCCAGGGGCGTGCGAGTGGATTCACTCAAACATCGTGCTTTCTAGGTGCCTACGTGGTGTTGGACATCCTCCTCCAACAGATGCACCACGAGAACGCCGTTGATGTTCTCGGTGTGGTGACGCAATTGCGCAGTCAGCGCAACTTTGTGGTGCAAACGGAGGAGCAGTACGCCTTTATCTACGAGGCGCTATTGGAAGCCGCGTTGAGCGGCAACACCGAGTTGCCAGTTCGGCAATTACGAGTACATTGGCACAAGTTGACGGTGCCTTGTTGTTCGGAGGACGAAACGACCGCTACCTCGGAACCGGAAACAAACCAGGAGCAGCTCGCCAACACTGGACTGGCACTGGAGTTTAGTCATCTTGTCAGCCAGACGGCGGGACCGATCGCGGCCCTGATTGCGCATAAGTCGGCGGGTGGACTTCTGGCCTGTTCTGAGGACTTCACCGAGTCTTCGGGCGGCCTCCTGAGCGGCGCTCTGCCGGTAGGTCACGTCGTGGTGGGACCCATTTCCGATTAGTTTAGAGATTAGACTGAGAACTACCATCCTCGGCCACAAAGTGGTCTCGTCTCCGTAGGCACCGATGCCCTAATCTGCAGCTCGATGACCTAAGAAAGTGGCCAGTGACTGAATATGAGGCATAAATGGGAAGGAAGTCTTTTCATGCCATTCTGACAGGTGAATGTGCCGAAAAACAGGCGTGGAACGGACTTCGTCCCCTACGAGAGCAACAGGGTGAAACTGTCTTCAATCAGGGGAGTCGAGGGATCCGACTACATCAACGCTTCCCACATCGACAGCTATCGACTGCGCGCCGCCTTCATTGCCACACAAACACCGCCCGCGGAGTGCGTGGAGGACTTCTGGCGGATGATATGGGAGACGGGCTCATGCATTATTGTCCAACTCGACTCCTGTGAGTTCGACAATGAGGTGAGCGACATCGGGAAGAAACCAGGGAGGCTTTTCCATGGTCTTATGATGAGTGCTTAACGCGGAGTCGTCTTTTCTCCTCCACCAGCCGCCCTATTGGCCCGACAGTGAAGCGGCGAGGTATGGCTTATTGGTGGCAGAACCACTCGCCGTCTACGATATGACATCGTATGTGTTGCGTGAATTCCGACTGACAGACGCTAAAAGTGGTCAGTCGCGAATAGTACGCCTCTTTGACGCCTCCCAACTCTCCATTCTGATTGAACGAGCGTTAGTCACTTCGCGGCACATGAACCAATCCACTGTGAGTGACGTCACCCTGCCTCCGGCACTGCCGCCATTGGCTGAGTGGCTGCCCAATCAGCCGTTGCCCATCACCACCTCGTCGTTCGGTTTCATTAACAATGGGAACCATTATTATCGATCCGTGTCGACGGAGAGCAACAAGAGGGGAGTCTTCGACGAGTTGACGTGCCAAAAAGCTGCCATCAATTTGATAGACCTCATCGAGCAAGTGCAGAAGACGCAGGAACAGTTCGGCCTGGAGGGACCAATCACAATTCACTGCCGGTGCGTTTTCCTCACATGTGCCTAACAGCACCGCCGCTTCTTCCACATCCAACCTCTCGGAGGTGAGAGGGAGAAGAGGAGGTGGGCTGTAAAAAATCCGCGGAGTTGTGTTGCCCGAGAGAGGAGGGTGCAGGACGGAGGAGAAAATTGCCACTTTCAGTGGGATACCAGAAGCCCGGCGAGGATTATACTTGCTTTAGCCTGCCTCGTGTGGGTTAATGTTAACTTAGATCACCAACATTCCTGGCAGGCATAAGGACAAAGGAAGTAGGGGGGCTGTTGGTGCCTCAGCATTATCTTTAGCTAAGTTTCGTGAGATGAACAAAAAAGGAGAAACCGCTAATTTTCGACTCAGTAGCCTCGCCAGCTACTTTTTTCGGCTCATCAAGTGGCAGTTAATCTTGGCCGCTTTGTTCCCCGCAGAACGGGTACCGGGTACACGGGAATCTTCCTGATGCTCTCCATCCTCTTCGAACGAATGCGAGTTGAAGGTGTTGTGGACGCCTTCCAGACGACAAAATTTTACTCTGGTGGCAACGCCGGGGCCTTGTGGAGACGGCCACGGAATACGCCTTCTGCTACGCGACCGCGTTGGAGTATTTGAGTCTCTACGAGCCGTTGCCAGCCAGTCAGGCGGTTGCACAGACGCCCTCCTCCAACCTCTCCTAGACCCACCACTTTATCGATGTCCACTTCCCCAAACCCGTGTCTCCTCGGTCCCCACCACCGCCACCGCCCTCCTGTAGTTATAAAGGCTACTTTTCTCCACCCCTCCTCTGTGTATTTGCCTTGTCCCAAGCATTTTTGTACATAAACAGTCAGGCCAACACCACGCGTGAGCCAAGTTGGGTGTACACGCGGTGCAACCATCTCCGACGCAGTGAGCAACTACATACAGATGCAAAGTACACTTGGAGGCTTTTTTCTTTTCATTAACTGTCTTTCCGCCTGCCTTACTGGCCTCCACCGCAATCTCGCTGACCGGCCGCATCGACATTCCCTTTGCGAGGGTGGGAAAGTTCACTTCTCTTCAAAAAGCCTGCTCCGTTGGGGTGCTACACTTTCTACATTTGCCCTCGCCTCCGCTAGTGCCGCCCTCGTCAGCGTCCCTCCACCACTCCGCTCCACGGAGCGATGCCGCGGGGTGGGCGAGAAGTGGGCATTTCCACCTGCCTCGGTCCACGTCCCACTTAGTACTCGACCGTCTATTCGCGTTCCGTCGTGCGGCAAATGAGCCTGCGGATGTGTCTTCTGGGCGGGGCTGCGAACAGGCCGCGGGGATGCCTAATGCTGTTTTGAAGGCACTTTATCGCGATTACGTCTCGGTGTTTGGGCGATGCCCCATTCCCGTCCCCCTCACCAATGCAAATGGACTGTTCGACGCGAGTCGGACCAAAGAGCAATCCACATGCGGACACTTCTCCTCCTTCGCCTTCGCCTCCGCCCTCGGTGGCGGTGCAGACGGAGGATGCCGAAGGCGGGGCTCTTAACTCATTCATGTTCACGCCCACAGGACACCCGCGTCTTTCGCTTTGCACTGGGACGTATGAAGTCCTCCAGTTTGCACTTCTCTGACAACGTGCGAAAGCCGTTCACAAGACGGGTGGCTCTTTGCCAAAGCGCGAGGAGAGAAGAAAGAGGAAGGGGGACAGGGGAAGAATTTGCCTCTCTCCTGAATGAGCCCTTTTCTTGTTACGAACTCGCCTGTCCATTTCGCCCAAAGGCCGTCCTCCCTCCGCCTCTACCTGCCTCGCCAGCGAGCAACCGGAGACAGCGGCGCTTTGGCGACTGCCCCGGTCTCGATCCCCCTGCACCGGCCCATTGCACCGAACGCGGCGGAGTGCCTCTCTGCACCATCGACGATGCAGTTGCTCCACTCGCCACTCGCCTTCGCCTTTTCGGTGCCTAAGCGTCACCCGCAGTGACCACGACTGGTCCTTTCAAAGAAGTGGTAGTGGATTTGAAGAGCGTTTAACTCAAGAAGACATGCGATAACAGCGGAAAGTGTTAGAAGCAACGGAAAGATTGATGAAAAGTGTCACGAGAAGGTGGAAATGGCAGTCCTCCGCACCGTTCAGCGTCGCGGCTGCTCCACTAGGCGACTTTCAGAATCTTCTCCAACTCCGCCCGGCTCGGGGAGTAGAAGTAGGCCCCGGTGACGGGTCGGGTGAAGTGAAAGAGACCGTCCTCCACGCGGTCGGGGAAGTTACCCGTCATGCGATCCAACATCCAGTCGAAGACGTGTGGTGACTTCGCGTAGGCGATGAAGAAGAGGCCGCACTCGCCCGAGGCGACGCCGTAGGGCAACGAGTGGCGCACGATTCGGTACTTGGCCGCCTCGCTCTCCGAGAGGCCTGGCAAAGGAGACGGATGCCTTCAGCAGGAGGCGGTGCGCGGCCCTGACGGTCCCGAGGGCGCCGGCCACTGCTCCGTCGCGTCTCCGACCTCGCCAATCACCCCCCCCCCACCCGACAACCACATCGCGTCCTTCACCCAAGTCCACGCACTTATTCGGCGATGTTCTTCCAGACGCCTTCCGCCCCGGCGACCGTCTGTGTCAGGCTCTGGGGCAGTGCAGAAAGTGGGTCGCCGGCGACTCTGGAGGAGGAGGAAGATGGCCCGAGAGTCATCAGGCTGCATCGAACTTCCCCTCCCCCTCCTCCCCCTCTCCATTCGATATTCTCCGATGACGTCTACGCCCGATGGAGATCATCCCGCGACGCCGAAGAACGAGACTGCGTCTTGCACTCACTCACGAGTCCACGACCATCGCCGCACCGGGTCAAGAGCGTCAACGCCTTCGGACGCCGAAGAGGACAAAGAGGCGTCAGTCGCATCCAGGCGGTGGAGCGGGGCTCGAGCGGGTACCCGACGGGGTGGCGCGAAAGCGGCGAGGTGCACGCGAGGAGCAGTTGCCGGGCTCCGCGCGTAAGGACAAGACGGACTCACCGTGGGTCATTCGGCCGACATGCGAGGTGGGGGCAACCGGTTTGATCTCGACGCTGTCCTCCCTGGTGCGGCCAATCTTCGACTCCAGCACCTTTTCTAGAGGGGGGAAAAGAGAAGGCGAGGATGAGGTATTCTCGAGAAGTCCCCGACCGATTTCTTTCCCGTCGAAACAGGCAGATGGCACTTCTGTGCTCCGTCGATTCGCCCCGCTCCACCCGCACCTCCCGTCGCCCCACTTTCTGAGCCAAAAGGAGCGTTCTGGAGGCCCAGCTTCCACAAAAAGACTTACACCGGGGCTGCTGGACACCTAACGCCCGTCCGAGCAAGTCCCTCACCTCATCTGGCCGCCTAGTCGTTAAAGCCGTAGAGCAGCGCAGCCTTTTTGCGCCTCTCTCCCGCCGTCGGCCGCTGTTGCCCACCCCCAGCGTCTCGCCCGCTGGCGTCAACGAGGTGCTGGGCCTGCCGCGGTGCTGGACGAGGGCGAGGCGGCGGGAAGGCGGTCTGCCACGAGACGCAATGACCGACAACGCACCTGATTCGGCGGCGATCTTCTTCATGTCGTGCACCCAGCGCTGCGTGATGACGTAGCTTCCGCCCGTCTTCTCGCTCACCGCCACCTCGATGCGCTCGTCCTCGTCGGCGGGATTTTCTGTGCCTTTTAAGCCATAAAAGAAGGAAAACACCCCTCAAGTCAGGTCAACTTCTTGCACCCCCCCCCCTCAGCCACACGACGAGTAGCGTCTTGTGTGTGTGGGGGGGGGCGGGCGAGGAAGAGCTGCGGACGCCTCCAGTGGAGGTGATGGAAGGAGGCGCGGGTTGTAAGAGGAAAGCGACGATGACGGAATGCCACGTGGCCTCGTCGAGCTGCGCTAAACGACTGGGGAAGCGAGGAGTTGACAGTCAAGTGGGGAGTGGAAGGCGTCCGCGCGGATGCTGCGCCGCCTCGGCCGAGGACACGAAGACGTTCGATGAGCCGCGCCCAGACGCGTCTGGCTGTCGTCGCGAAAGCCTTCGTCCTCCTCCCGGCGGCTCTCTCGTCCCCCTTCCGCCCAGGAGGGGGGAACACGGACGGACGGACGGAGGTGCCGGACGAATGGCCGCGCTCGTAGGTGACGCAGACGAAGCGGCTGCCAACGGACGTGTTGGCTAAGTGGATTAAAACGAGGCGGATGCAAAAGGCGGGCAATAAATGAGAGGATGACAAACTGACCGTCGACGAATCCACTCAAATCGCGTCCATGGCGGTAGACGAAGCCGTACCTCTCCTCCACACTCGCCACCGCGTCCGTCGGCATGTCGGCGAGCAGGGCTTCAGCCAATTCGAAGAGTTTGCCCCGCTCCCCGCACACCGCGTGAACCAGGATGTCACCGCCTGCGGAAGGAAGGAAGACAGGAGAGGCGCCCGCTTACTCTCTCCTCGAAAGGCCCGTCCCCCGCCGAGAGACTCACTTCTCACGGGGACTCACCCGACCAGCTTCTGACGAGCACTTCAACGCCGAGCGAGGCAAAAGACAATCTCGATGGCAAGCGCATTTCATCCCGTGTCCTCTTTGAATGCGCAGCTCTTCAACGCACAGCCCCTTTGCCGTCGGCCAAGTGACCGTGAAGAGCCGGAGCACCTTCCGGCGCCTCGAGTGTCCGTCGACCGCCTCCTTCGTCCCACGGGAGCGCCCAACGCCAGCCGTCGAGGCGAGGGCGCGACGAGGAGCGGGAGACGGGCAATGCGACGTGCGCAGAAGACGCCTTTTGTCAGGCCTCGGAGAATCACGTCACTGCGCCGTAGACAGACGAGTTGACGTCGCAACACCGCTCGACTGAGGTGCTGCGCCACGAGGAGCTCGGCCTCAGCACCTCCGACGTCGAGGGCGACTGGGTCGGGAGGCGTGCAAGGCGACGACGGTCACTTCGCCCTGAGAAGTCTCAGGACGCGAGTCGACGCTTCTACAGCTTTTTGTTACCCTCGAATCGGGCATTCTCGGAGTGCCTGGCGCACGATGAGCCCACCAGCCCTGCCACTGGCAGCCGCGGTGTCATGTGACACTGTGCATTTTGTCTCGCACCAAATGCCTACGAGACATGACAGACCGCCGCGGAGAGTGCGTTGCCATGCTGGTGCGTAGGAGAAAAAAAGAGCGAGGCCCTCGAGGAGATTGGCTAAAAGCCCTAAGGCACCGCATTCCGCGCCACCGTGTCGGTTAATTGGGAAGCACTTCACGAAGAAGCGAGAGAATAGCGGGCGGATTCGGTGTGTGACAACGCCCGCACAACCCACTTCGTTCTTGGTCAAGTGATCGCACGAAGTGGCAGGATTTTCACGGATCAGAGGCGTCTTCCGCACCCACACGTTTCCAGCCCTTCCAACGGCCGTCTGATCGCGGCCTGCCGCATGCGTGGCCGAAATAACTGCCGACTTAGTGAGGATGAAGCGCCCGGGTTGGCCGGAGTGTCAAGAGGCGGCTGTCTTACCGGTTGCAGGCATCGATGAAGTTTTGCCTTTGCGCCCTCGGAAGTGGAAGTCCTCCACCCCACAGCCAGTCGCGTTGGGGTAAATTTGCGCGAGGAAATGCGGACCGAAAGCCAAACCGACCGTCAACTCGTTCTCCTCGTCCCGAAGATCTGGCGGCGAGATGCGCTCTACGTGGGCCTAAAATGGCCCCACTCGAGGAGGTCACAGACTTATCCAACACACTCTGCCCCACATTAAGAGGAAAAGCGCTAACTAACCGGGATCTTGCGGAGCGCATTAGCGCAGTTAATCGCTGAGGCGTTGGGTTTCAGATGAAAGATAAGGAAGAGGCCATTCGCCTTGTCCTCGCGGATCACCTAAAGCATTGTTACGGGGTTGGGCAGGAGGTGGGCAATCTACCATATCCTGACACCGATATTTATCCGCCGCTTCAGCTGTCATCAGGCCACAGTACTCTGTTGGAAATGGGAAAGAGAGGATAGAGCGGGTTTGGAGAAAAGCCTCCTTGAGAAAGCTGCGTGGCGGGTCTGTTTGCAGAAGTAGATAAGCACCTGCTCCACCAATGGCAACCGGCAGTAGGCGTTTTGCTGCCGAGCCTATAGGACGAGTAAGGCGCATTAAGCTAAGAATCGGGTGCATTGCGCTGAAAGGAGGATAAAAGGGATGACGTGCTTGCAGATTAGCGGAAAAATGGAGGATCATCAGTACATGGATAATTGTGCGGTAAAAATTGCAGAGGTCAGATGGATCAAATAAAGGGTATACGGAAAACGATAATGAAAAGCTAGGGAGTGGAACCAAAGCGATAGCCTTCGTTTCTTGTTGCAAGCTTCTGTGCCAAGCTTCATTCGCTTTTCGCTTGGCACTTAAGTGAAAAACTTGACTGTGAAATGTTTACACTGACTCTTACTTGTTTAAGGATAGGAGTATTTTGTATTAAGCGGAAGTACTTCTGAAAGAGAATAAGCCATAATTAAACCAATAGCGTTCATTGCAATTTAACAGGCCTAATATTGCAATATTATGCGCTTTGAAGGGATGATATCAAGCCAAAATCACTTGTATAACTAACTGATTAAGATTTAACGTCACCTCGCGCACGTACAACAACCACTTGAGATTAAGTGCGCGGGAGACAGCCTCAAGGTTATATATGTAAATTGTTGTTAATAAGATAAAGTGCGCGATATGAAAAAACGCATGAAACTGCTCCTTAAATGATTCTTAAATATAAAAAAATCTGACGATTTTATTTGTGTTTGAAAACCGTGGTAATTGTTAGACTGTTAACATTGTGACAAGCCCTTGTTGACACCATTATCACTCGCCTCGGTTTTATAATGTGAGTAAGGTTTAATTCTAAAAAAACTTGCCTTAACCACTTTATCGTTTCATAAATTTTAATTTTTTGGTTTATTTCGAAAGCACTTGTTGCTTGCTCGAAAAATAAGTAACGCAAACCGACCCACACGTAAGTTGTGAAATCTTCATACAGTTCAAAGAAGGCGATTTATTTTCTGTCACCCCGGTAATTCACTTTATTTTTGCCCTCCCATTGGCCTCGCGGGACGAATCGTTTTCGGGGCTGGTCTCCGCGCTCACTGCCATGAAGCTCCGTTTGAAGTTTGGTTCCCGTTTCGAGGTCATCGACGTCGACGAGGATTCAGTGATAAATGCGCTGATAGATGGGGCGGCTTCTGCATTTAATCTCATTTCGTAATTTAATTTCTCTTTTAATTGCGGCGTGTAATGTCCTTTATGCTTGTCTAACCAATATTTAGAGATATTTGGTAGTCTTACATAGTTTTAATAGTCTTTCCTAGCCTCTGAAGGATTTTATTATTCATAGGAATAATGTCCTCGTCAGTCTAAACTCGACCGACTTCTACGCGTCGTCCGACGGTCGGTTGAAACTCCAAGATGTCGGGATCGTATCTGGTGACGTAATTTATGTTAAATCTCTCGTTCAATCGGACGATATAAAGAGCGCCCGTTTCACCGAGGTATTCCCCGTTTCCAACCCTACCTCTTCCCTAGGCTTTCAGCCAACTCTTCGATTCTATTCGGGATTTTCAACCGCCAGTAGAGAATTTAGGGATTGGAATAGCGCTGGGTCCTCTCGATGTTTCTGCAAAGAACAAAGGCCTGACAGTAAACCCTTTGTGTTTTACACTCCACTAGGATCTCTGTCTTGTCGAAACAACGTCTAATATGGTTCGTGCAAAGTACACTTATCACTCGAGTGGTATTGCGATTTCGACCTCAATTGACTTTACCATCTTCTCTTGTGGTGGTTTTGTGAGTTACGCCGGTTAGTTGAAATCCTCTACACTTCTTCTTTAGCTAGTGTTCCCAACGTCCCGATCCAAAGGCAATTTCCCGTCAAATTCGACAAATATTTTGTCGACCCTCAGAAAGTAGATTCGGGTATGCCCCGACTCGGTTATTTCCTATCCTTTCCGTAGATTCTCGCGCAAATATAAGTGTGATTTATAAAAATCCCCAGGATCTCATCATCCAACTGTCAGATTGTCTGATCGAGCCGATTCTAGTCGATATCCACGATGGTAATGTTAACCCGCTAACATTCATTTGACTTGCAATCTGCTCCGAGCCATGGATTTAATCTATTTTTGTAGAATTCTGTCTACCGCCTCGCCTTAGACTACTGAGCTTGCCGGAGGCAGTTTTGGTGAGTTTCTTTTTCTTTTTTGAGTGATTTCCACTCAGTGATTTGTTTACTCGTCGTCTTACGCCGTACTGAGCGAGGATCGGAGTAGAGCGGCTCTCAGGCCGTAGGAGGCATTTCATTCTTTGCTTTTTACTCCCTTAGATCAACATTTTCGCTATGCTTCCAATTGCTGATCTGGCTTGTGTCTCCATATCGTCACGGGAGTTTGAATAAGTTCATCAGCACCTGTGAACCACTGTGGCGTCGGAAGTTGGCGCACGTTTATGGAATTTTGCCCTTAGAGAGTATGTGCCAACGAATTGTGTTAGCTTATCTCAAGAAATGCTTCTCCAACACTTTCTTTTGCCTTATTACATTTAAGCATCCGCCTTTGCCCCCTCGAAACCGACTCAAGGATCAGTTTGGAAAAGTGCCCCTCATTTGTGGTAAAGATGTTTTATTGCTTTTCCTAACAGTTCTTCTTAGACTTTTCGGAATGCATACCGGTCCAGGAGACCAAGATATTTAAGAAATCGTAATTTCTAAGGCTGTGTTATTTCGAATCCTCTCCACGAGTTGTATGAAAATTCCTGGCTATCCACGTTAGCTCGATGAGTTTGTTCGCCACAGGCTGCTCAGAAGTAAGTTTTATGATTTTATTCTTTTCTTTAGGGTTCGTTTATTTACGGCGTATAATTTCTCACTCGACAATATATATGCATATGTGTGTATATACGGAGTGTTGCGTTTAATGAACCTGCTATTGTTTTTTTGCGCCTCAAATGTAATTCTCAATGAGGACGCGATTCTTCCTGCACAATTGTGGTTTGTGCCCGGGAGGGAGAGAGAGAGGTAGGGTGCGAATTAGGTTATTCCCGGAAAGAGCTATTCGGAATGAAGGTTATTTGTGATTCAGGTCACTATTTCGATGGTAGAGAGTTCTTTTGAACTGCGGGATTAGTGTGCAGACTTTACGAGCTGTGCTTCAACCTTTACAAAATGCTCATTTCGTGGCCTCTGGTTTACCACCGACAGATTGAGGCGAAATATCGCGTTGGGGGGGATTTCGTCTGCTGATTATGCCGCGTTTGCAACTGACATTCTTGTGTACTGATCCGCGGGGAGAAAGTTCTTTCTCGTGTCAGAGAGGGACAAGTGGTGGGGCTGAAATCGTGCCTCATTGGCGGTTGTTCCATTGGTTTCATGGGGGAAAATCACTCAGCGTTGGACGTGGTGTCGAAAACTGAATGAGGCTTGAGGTAGGGGGGTTTTGCTAGGTGAAAATCCTTCCCACAGCCGGTAAAGCGGGAGTGGGTTTGGCGCCAACGATGAAGGGTCTCATGTCTCCCGGGCTACAACAGTTTGTTAACTAAGTACTGCTTGTCGTAAACCGAGTTAACTATTCCAGTGGTGGAGATGGTAACTGCGAAACCCAATTCAATGCAACGTTGGGAATCGCTGATATCTGGTTGAAAAATTTAACCCTGCTTGTGCTTACTTAATGACATATTTTAAATAGTCCTTAATTTGTTTAAACTGTCAAATCTGGGCGTTTAGGCTGCAGGGTACAAAAAGGCAAGGTCGCTCTGACCTTCCGCGGTCACTTTGAGTGAGTTGATTTGCGCTCAGCGTTTACTGCGATGCTGACTTAATTTTTTTAAATGAGCGGATTTCTTAAGTTCTCTCGGATTTTTCTGTAGCACATTATATTTTAATTGAGCGTTACTAACAGTTGCGCACATCATTTAGTTCCCAAGTTAACCTCAAGAAGATGTGGTCACATGTTGAAATGGGCCCCCCAGACGCCATTCTGGGTATTACGGAGGCTTTTAAAGCCGACACCAACCCGAACAAAGTCAATCTTGGTGTGGGAGCATACCGTGATGACAATTGTAAGCCCTGGGTTCTCCCCTCGGTCAGTGAAGCTGAGAATCGTCTGTTGAGTCGTCACTTAGACCACGAATATCTTCCAATTACTGGTTTGGAATCTTTCACCAAGGCGGCCATTGCATTTGCCCTGGGCTCCGATTGTTCTGTGCTCAAAGAAGGACGTGTAAGTGTTTATCTCTCACTTTTTAAAGCTGTCTTTACCCCGCTCCGTTATTCCCTTCACCTTTTTTTTATCTATTAGAATGCCACCGCTCAGTGCCTTTCTGGAACTGGATCACTTCGTACTGGAGCAGAATTCCTAGGTCATTGGGCAAAAGTAAAGGAGGTTTGGTTCCCAAAACCCACGTGGCCAAATCATATCGGTGTCTTCAGGAACAGCGGTATCACAAACATAAATTATTACCGCTACTACGACTCCAAGACGTGCGGTTTGGATGAAACCGGCTGGCTGGAAGACATCGCCCACATTCCTGAGGGCGCCATTATCCTGCTGCACGCCTGCGCGCACAACCCGACCGGTGTTGATCCGAACCCCGAGCAGTGGAAGCGTGCGGGGAAGATTATTAAAGAACGCGGCCTCATTCCCTTCTTCGACATGGCCTACCAGGGTTTCGCTTCGGGCGATCCGGATCGCGACGCCTGGGCTCTCCGCTACTTCGTCAATGAGTTACGCCCCAAAACCCTCCTTCTGGCGCAGAGTTTCGCCAAAAACATGGGTCTCTACGGTGAACGCTGCGGGGCCTTCACCCTCATCTGCGAGTCGAAAGAGGAGGCTCAGCGTTGCATGTCCCAAATTAAGATTCTCATCCGTCCACTCGTCAGTAATCCGCCTCTCTACGGTGCCAGAATCGCCGCGGAGATTCTCAACGATCCACAACTCAAAGCCAAGTGGTAAGTGGCTCAATTGTCGCCTGTGAACCGTCTAACTTGTCACTTTGCCAGGATGCAGGATGTTCAGACCATGGCAAATCGCATAATCGGCATGAGGAAGGCGCTCAGGGAGGAGCTGGCGAAGGCCGGTTCAAAGCGCAACTGGCAGCACATCACCGACCAAATCGGCATGTTCTGCTACACCGGCCTCCAGCCCGACCAGGTTCGCATTCGATGCCCGCTGTCGCCACGGGGAACCCCGCCGGTTTCACCCTCTGCCTTGTCTTCCTAGGTGGCACGGCTGACCAAGGAGTTCTCCATCTACCTGACCAAGGATGGCCGCATCAGCGTGGCCGGTGTGACCTCCAAGAACGTCGGATACTTGGCCAAGGCCATTCACGAAGTTACAAAGTAGGAGGGTCTCCTCCCCTGCCGCAACTCAACCGTCTAACGCCTCGTTCCCTCTTCCTAGCTTTGTCCCCTCTTTCACACTTCCCATCGATGACTGTGCCTGTTTACGTGCCTTTTTTGTTAATTTGTGCGAGTAATGCTGACAATAGGCAAGAAATTAAATAGATCGTTTTAGGCTTGACGCTTGCTTTGGCGTCTCCACCGTCCTGAGGCGACTGTAAAAGCGTGATGAGCTGTGGAAAGGGGACTTTATTGCCTCAAGTTTAACTCTGGCGGTAGAGTTGATTGGAACTTTCCTGTCCGAAATGGCGTGGCAAGTGAACGTTTTGGACAAAGGCGGTGCTGGGCGGTGCAGCCTCGTCGCCCAGACTCGTTCGGCGCCGGGGCTGGGACAGGCGTGTGCGTCGGAGGCGATGCGAGGGCGGGTGACACTCAGAGGAAGCGTGAGGAACGAGTTGTCACGAGGTTCTGCCGCCTTGCCAAGACGCTCAGATGGCTGCGACGCCGCGCCTCGTAGGGAGAAGGGGAGCCCCCAGGGGGCTCGAAGCCTCCTTCCGTGGACTTTCGACCGAGCCCGTCAACTCGTCATTCCCCCAACTCATAGCAACTGCAACGACTCGGAGCGTCGGCTTCCTCGCCTCCGCCCTGCAGTCGCACGACTGTGGCGCGGACGCCGACGGAGCGACTGCCTCGGAGACCGCATTGCTGGGCAAATGCAGTCGCAGTGGCCGAGTGCCCGACGGGATCTCGGCCGCACCTCGACGCCCCTCCGCGCGGAACGCACCAACTGGCGAAATCAAAAGAGGAGATGCGAGTGAAGAAGGCGTCTCACGCCCAGTTAGTTGAAGAATACGTGAAGAAGGATGGGCGTGGCTTTTGTTATTTGGCGCACAAGCGTTCAACATCATCGCGTTAATAAGTCGTGTGCGGAAAGTTGTGACCGTCATGACGATGTGAAGTCAGTGGGGCGCCGTCGCCACACCCCCACTGAACTCGCACGGCGGCGGGGCAGGCGGAGGTGGGAGAAGAGAAGGCTCTTTGCTTCCTGGAGGTGAAGAGGAAGGTGGAGGGCGCGTCGTCCTCCCAAAAGCCGATGAATGTGGTCACTCGAGCAGGGCAAAGACGAGGTCACTTTCCGTTGGCGGAAGGCCACGGTGGCGCCAAAAGTAGTCGCCTCAGGACACTCGCGGGGATGACAACTGACAAGTGATCGACGAGTCTCCGTAAACTCCTTAACGCGGCGCCGCGGACGCGCTGCTCCCAATCGACGGTGGCCGACGAAGACTGCGGCCCCTCTGACGAAGCCAAGAGACGGCAAGGACGGGGTGCGGATTCGACTCGTGGCGATGTCGCTGGCGGCATTCGAAATGTCCCGTCTATTCATGCCGAGGCCGCTCAGACCGGCCTTTCACTAAAGAAAGTCTTCTCGGCTGCCGAATATTCGACGCTCATTGTGAAAACGCCCTTATTCTCTCTCTCCCCGTTTAATTCTGGAAGAGTTGCGGCGTCTGCTCGAACAAGGCTCCTTTTAATTCCGCCCCCATCAACGTCATGTCGCCACTTCGTGTTCAGTCGGGAACACGAAGGCGGTGTTTTTTTCCCGTTGACTAACGCCAACTCCTCGATGATCGGCGCCGAACTGACGGGGGCGTTGGCGTCGGTGCTGAGCCTGGCCCAGTCGATGCAGGCCACGGTGGCCCCTCAGGGCGGTCAACGCGGCTTTGTTGTCCTTCTCCGTGAGGTGAGCGATTTCTCCGACCTGGTCTGAGTCTTAATTAAATGACCTTCACCCTTGTGGCTAAAAAAAACCGCTCAGTGCATCCGTCACATCCTGCTAAAAGGACCTTCTGAAGCTGGACCTTCTGAAGCTGGACGCGAAGAGTTTATTTCCATCGGCGAAATCCCGTGTAAACGCATTCAAGATTTTCCTCCATGTTTGCCTAGACTTAATTTAAAAGCGGCGAGTGAAGCGCAGTGCCGAAGCAGCTTTGTTTATTCCGTACTTGTCGGCGCGTGGTTCGCCGTTGGGCGTAGAAGGGTGGGCGTCTTCCCTTTCTCGTCTGATCTTTGAAGTGGAGGCCTCGCCGACATCGCCTTGCCTTAAAAAAAGCCCCAACCGACATTCAGGCGTGGCACTCTAAGCGGCTTCTACGTCACAACAAGTTTCGGGTGTGCGAGAGACCCGCCAAGCGACGCAAATGCCATTCGGGAGTTCGATCAGTCTGGCGATTTGGATTAAAGAGTTTCGCTGAGATGTACAAATGAAAGTTTTCATTTTGGACAGTCTGCCCTCGTTTCTCTCCTGCACATGGCTAGAGGAGACGCGCATTTCGACAGTCCGCCGTGGGAGACGCGTGGAGGCATTGACTGGTTAAACACCACGGTGTTCGACCAATCAGAGGCGCATGACGTCACGACCAATCACCGTGCGGTGACGACACCCAACGACAAACGAAGGCCCTCGGGCCGAATGACACATCTGAAAGGTGCACGTTGGCATCCCAGTCCGCGTGACAGCCGAATGACCGAAACATTGGCAACGGCAGCTACAGCCTGTGCCCCAAGCCACGAGATATCAGCCCACACGAGTGGCAGAGAGCGTCCGCACGCGGGGCAATTAAGCGGGGTCAACGGTTGAGTGACGAAGCGAGGAGCGGCTGCTTGCCAAATGGGCAAAAAGAGGAGCAATGACCCCAGTTGACGTTTACGTTTAAGGGGTAAAATTGGTCCTTCGATGGCGTCATACAACTCTTATGCGAGGCAAATGCCCGGATCATTGCGAAACCTCCGGGATGCTTTTTCAATGGCGATTTGAGGTTAGGTTGCGCAACTTTAGTAATCCTGAAACGACCAGGGATGGAATGGAGACAGCCCTGCGGAAACCTACCACCGCTAATATTATGGCAGACGACTCCAGCAAAACGCCATTCACTTGGCCGCAAATAACGATTCAGTATCTCGGCCTACTCTCTCTCATCACTGTCGGGGATAAAATCGAGCGCTTTGTCGCTAGTCCCGCGCCATCCTGACACACAAAACCCACAGTATTTAAGGGCTACACCCGGAACAAAGACCAGTGACTAGTCCTTCTTGTACCTCGAAGACTACTTGATTTCTGAGTAGACTTTTCGCGCTTCAACGCATTCCTTTGTTAATACCGAAGTAAAAACCCATAGTTGATTCATTTCTAACTGCCCTTTCAGAAGTTTAAATGCCATTTGTCGTATTATTCATTCACGTACGTTCACATGCCACACTCAAGTGCTATTGGCTCATTCCTCTCGGCCAATCACAAGTCGACTCTCCTGCCATTGGCTGCGGAAGGGCGCATTTACCAAATCACCTTCTGACCTGTTTCAAAGCCACGCCAACTTTTCAGGAGGAAACTCGTTTATGGAAAGAGAAAGGAGCGAATCGCGTCTAGTCGTGATCCGTTTTGTCGAGCAGATTAAGCTGCCTCGTTTTTCTAACATGGCGAAATTGGAATTTTGGGCTCGCGAAATTGGAATTTTGGGCTCGCAAACAGTCTGCGCATGGCGCTATACTCGATTCACTTGCCACGAAAAACGGTCAAATTAAAAAAAAACAATGAAAAAATTTGTCAGCACAGTCAAAAACTGGACCAACAGTGAGTTTAGAAAAGAAGAGTACGTATAAACAGAGGGGAATGGGCCATTCCGCATATCGGTAAAATTGGGCACGTCGCCTTTCCAGGCGAGGAACCGAGAAAGGAGCACGTTTGAGAGGAAATTGGCGAACCCCGCATGTCCCCACCACGTTGCTGTGCACCCCAAACGTGAATAACTGCGTTGTACCACCCATCACGTCTTCTTCGACGAAAAATCTCAACTGCGAAGATGGAGGGCGTCACAACCGCCCCCCCCCCCCGCCCTGGTGATTGCGCAAACACTCCGCCCCGGACAGAAGCATCCGGGATTTGCATAATCAGTTGGATGAAGACGAATCACTGCGTGTGGACACGACGACGAGGAGGGTTCAACCAACTGCGACAAGAACGAGGAAGGCCACACGGTGAGGCAGAAGTGGGGACAAGAAGGTTTAGCCTAACGCTACTTCCACAAGCCCAGAAGTTGTAAATAAACAGGATGGTCGCCTCCCAGGTGTCGCTGTCTGACGCCGATTACTTGCGGCCGAATGGTTGATTAGTGGACTCTCAAAAAAATCCAAGGGCGATGTGAAACCTTTAAGTGCTACTCCACAGAAAAAACAACGAATCTCTTTAAGGTCAAGATTTCCGTCGGGGGTGGCAGACAAAGGGGAGAACGTCGGAGCAAGATCTATGCTAGTGAAGGTGTTAGAATGTGAGAGAGAAAGAGGCCTTGAAAGAACTTTCCACCGAGTAATTTAAAGTTGCGCTACTGTGAAGTAGAACCGAGGCGAAAATCGACAGAACTTACTCCAAACATCGTTGGTCCACTGCTTTAGTTACATTCTACTTCGGGTTTAAAATGCCAAATGCCACAAACCGCGCACACACGCTGTGCTGAGGGGTTGGAGACGATCGGGGAGTTGACAGAACTGACAGTTACAGACGCGATGATAGGAAGTAGCGGAAGTGACCAATCTCGCGTTTGTAAATGTATACATTAGATAAATGTAAACGTCATGATGAAAGAAAATCCGAGAAGACACTTGTCACTAATGATTGCAATTTGAGGGATGACGTGGAATGATAGAGACAAACGAGGTCCCACCAAAAGCAAATAATCACGATGAAGGAGCCCACAGTTACTCGGGCGTAAAGAAGCTAAAACGACTATAAAAAATGGTAGTTGGAGAGTTGTCGCACTACCGATTCCACGCTCTTGATCGTCCTGAGGGGCAGACTTCAGAGTAGATGGCGCCAGATACATTGCGAAGTGCCGTCTGATCACCCCTCCTGTTTAGACATTACAAAGTTTGAAAATGGGTGGAGAAGCGGTAGATTGGCACTCCTCTCTCTTTGCCAGCTCGTTTGCGGCATGCGATGAAAAATCTGTGTAAACACCCACCCTTTAGTAGCTATCGGTACCGCCCTAAGCAAATAAATAACACCGGTCTGACTGACCTTTCACATTACTTGTAAGAATGTCTTTAGTTTTTAGGAGAAGCACAAAAGAACTGGCAACAGTCTCACCGCAGTATTTACAACAGCGAATGATATGGTTTTGCTATTTACACGCCTTCTATACCATCTTCCAATTCATCATCTTCATCGTCGTTAGCAATATCACTCGAACTGTCGCTATCGCACGTTGAAGACACAAGCGTGGACTCACTCATATCCCTCTCTTCATCACTGTCTTTCGAAGATGACCTGCCACAGCGCTGTCCTCCTCGATGCAGCCGCGTACGGAATGTAGTTACCCCGACAAAGGAGGAGTCTGTCTCAACTTCTTGATTGCTGTCATTTTGGTCGTCTTCCTCGAAATTGCGAGAGTTTGCAGTGGCCACAGGTGTTGGTTTAGTGTCATGGGACTCCACAAAACGAGCTCTTTTCTTCCCAGAAACAGGACGGAAAAGGATTCGCCCAGGGACTGCGTCTTCACTTATGGCAGGAAGGAGTATTTACCGAACGTTCCTAAAGAACGAGTAAAAATTACTACTGAAACTTAATGAGTAGCAATGAATCAAACAAACTCACGTCACGCCGACGCCGCAATTCACGCATTCAAGTCGGCAGCAATTTTGCGATCGCCACGATCGCCGAAACCGCCGTCTTCATCAACGTCTGCAAGGCTGTAATAGGTCCACTTCGAGGGATCTCGTTGCGGGGGGCCTGGAAACTGATAAGCACCACGTTCCCGACCCCGCCTAGGCGTTTGGCTAATCGAGGCGGAGGCAAAGTAGGTACCTTAAATGGGCTACCTTGAGGACAGTTCGATACATTTTTGTTGTCTCTCTATAAAGAATTTGGAGTGAAATTGCAAGTATGTAGCAAACGCAGTGAAACGACAGAGCTATTATAAAAGCAAACACTGAGAAAGGATGATGAAGAATGAGAGCACAATGCTGAAAAATTAAGAGCAACAACCACTACAAAGAAAAGTAATAAACAACATACAGCTTCCTTTTCAGCTTCCAGTGACTCAGCAGCTGGCTTAGTTGCACGCCAGGTCATTTTCTTGACCAGATTGCGTTCTGCTTTTGTCTGTTTCGTAACCTTGTTGTGGGCGTCTTCAAGAGCTTGAAGTCCGCCAAAAATATCCATTTGACGCTGAGAAAAGACGGAGGACGAACCGCGGATGACAAAGGGGACAGAGCCTTCGGGGGAACTGTTTTGAGTGTCTGGCATCTGATAGTAGAAAAAAGAAAACAAGCAAAAATTAGGTAGCACTTATGACATTTCAGGTAGGTGAAGTTATTACGTAACTGCAATTATTAGGCAAGAAGAGGTGAAATAAGTATAAGCCTAATTATCTCACAAAATACCAGCCGTAAAAGCAGGGTATGACAGCAAGGAGTCACAGCTTAAAAGAAAGTAGAGTGCATCACCACGAAAAATACAGTATCATAGTTTTTACATGGGCATATAATATCATAAAAATACTGGGAAATTTTCAGATAAAACTAAGCCGAACACGGCAAATGCCACATCAAGTCGCTAGCTCAGGTGGAGCGGGACCTTGGCTAATCCGAACAAACCAAATGCTTCTCATATATTGCAAGTTAAATATTTATTCACGGTAAATCCAATTTTTAGAGCGATAAAAAAATTAAACATAAGCATTATATTGAATTTAGTTCTTAGGCAATTATCTTATTTATAATTCAACTTAACACATTCCACTGAGTTTCGTAAAATGAGTTTTATAAGTTTAATCTTTTCTGCTTTTTAGCAAAGCATTCCCAAAGTTGTGATTTGAATTTGGCGACTCCACCTCCGCTCTATTTATGCGAATTTCACGTACGGGCTGCATGGTGTGTGGGTCATTATTTCCCTGATAATTCCAAATTTCCTGGTTTATATCGCGTTTCATTTATGCACTTGCCATTTTGGAATCCATATCTTAGCCGTTTCATGTTTTCTTGTACTTTATTTTCTTTTTGAAACCTGAAGTTAGGATGAGCCCTAATAATTCACCACCGCGCAATAGCCAGAATGAGGAAACGGATATGACTGACAGCCCTGAGTATCTGTTAGAGGACGAGGCTTTGGAGATCATTGAAATCCCATCGGATCTTGGTAAATAATCTTTTGAGTAATGCGTGAACTCTGTTCTTGCGCAAACTTGTTGCCTTTTTTGGAATGTTTTTCACAGTATCCTTTTATATTTGACTTCCGGCTAAAAGATGCGCAAATGTTTATTTTATTCATTGCCAAATATCTGATTTCATACCATAAGAATTAAGCTCCGATGGGGAAGAAATGCAAGATTTGGCTCCAACGGAGGACAACTCGAAGTTGGTGTTGAAGAAGCATAAAGGCAAGTCTCAAGCTAAATCACTTTTTAATTTTCATCTTAATGTCTGAATTTCAACGTTTTCCTTTATTTATCTGTTGTTTTTCTTCTGACATCTCGAAAGCACTCTCGGTAACCTGATAAGTTTACCAAATTAGCAAAATTCGATCGCTATTTCACCTACGTTTATGTTTTCTCTTTATTCATTTATTTCCTCTCCTTCGTCGTGAAGGCTGGAATTGTTAATAATATCTAGCCGTTACGGGGTGTGAAATTTTATCTTTTTATCACTACTTCCTTATTTTTCTTACAGAAAGCGTCTTCTGTTTGGATGTCCATCCAAGCGGCAGACTTCTAGTCACCGGCTCTCAGGAACACATGGCCATTGTGTGGGATCTCGCGGCAGCTAAGGATGTTTTCACATGTACAGGTGACTTCCTATTTTGCTAACTCCCGTTTACATTATATGGCCGCTGAGTTAATGTATTTTTCCCTTGTGTTACAAATTATCCGTTCTTTCGGTGTAATTCGCCTATCGGCAAATCGCCGCTATGTTGTTACCTTTTCCAACCAATTTTTAGTTCTTTTAAGTCCATTCATTGAATGTATGCAGGCCATGAGGACTCCGTCACCTGCGTCGCGTTCAGCCCTGGCGACGGCGCCTACCTCGCCACTGGCGACATGGCAGGAGGCCTTCGTATCTGGCGCCTAGAACTCTCGAACCCTCATTCCCCCACATCGGACAGCATCACTGTCCGTCTTCATCACAGTCTCTCCGTGGGCGACCTGATTTGGCTCTTCTGGTGGAGACCCCCGGCAAATCCTACAGCTGTCAAATCCTCCTCTCCTCTGGTTCTCTTCACGGGCTCTGAGGACGGCGTTGTTTCAGCTTCCCTAATCACTGGAAACAAAGTAAATGAACGACCACCTAAATATCTTGTCGGTGAGTTTTTCTCAGTAATGAACTCTTAATCCCAGATTTTGCCTTGCCTACCGCAACGTGGTCATTAAATTTTCGTTTAACTGGGAATCTACTCTCCCTGCCCTCTGTTCATCGGCCTGTAGATTGGACTTTTTTTCACCCCTACTTCTGCCTATTGTCGCCACAATTATCGTAGCCCTTCACCCTGAACGAGACGCCAGGGCCTTCATCTTTTAGAAAGGAATTTCGCCTATATTTTATCGAGTTCTGTGTAGTAACCATTTTTATCAGATCTGCGCGTCCTATTCGGTGATTCCCATTTTACATCTAACAGTACTAGTTGTTAAATTCATAAGAATTCCATAGGTGTTTGGTGAAACGACTGCATATCGCCAATGTGGAGTAATTTTGCTGTTCCAGGCTCGGGATCTGCGAGTGTAGGCGCAGCCATAGTGCCCTCGACCCACTCAACAGAACGACCTTTCCTCGCTGTGGTCGGCCGCGATGGGGATTTTCGCGTGTGGGACATCAAGACTGAAAAGATGCTTCTTCAAACAGTTCTCACCGCGCCCACCTCCTCGTCCTCGAGGCGTCGCCGAGGGGACAACGACGACGACGACGACGACACCGAGGACGAGGAGGTGGCGGAGTCAGATGAGTCGACCTCGGGCTTCCTGTGCCTTGCTGCTCCCAAGTCCAGTCTCGACATTGTCGCAGTGGCGAGTTACGAGTTGATTCTACTGGTGCCTTGCAGACCTCCTCCACTGGAGGAATTGGACGAGGAGCCGAAAAAGATACCTGCAAGTGCGGTAAGTGGACCAATCGCCTCAGTTACCGATATTCCGAGACCTCACTGATATTCAATGTGCAAATTTAACGTAGAATTTGACCTTATTCTTAACGAAATTGTTTAGTAGTTGTGGTAAGGCTGTCGTATTTATTTACCACTTGGGAGAAAAACTTCTTCTACGAGTAGTATGTAATAGTAGCTTGGGAGAGCACCTCTTCTTCCATTTAAAAACGAGCTGGAGCCTATTTCGTCATCTAATGCCCTCTCGTAGTTTTACCTGACCCTTCACTCCGTTAAAATCTTGATCGGCTGTATGATTTTTGTGAAATCGCGTCTGGGTTAAAGGAATTATCGTAGGAGGGAGTCGGCCGAGCGTGCGGCCCTCCAGCCGATGTTGTGAACGAGTAGTCTTTTTACGAATTACGTGTTTAACAGAGACATAATTTAAATTAACTCTGCCCCCTCTTTGGTCAGCAAAGAAATTTAAGGTGAATTGTAGCCAAATGACAACATCGAAACATTCTAAAGAGTCATGCGCATCCTGACGAAACATCCACTTTCTTTCAATGACGGTGGGTTTCACTGGTGCTTTTATTGACGTGATGACCAGTCTCAAAATCTATCAAGGCAATTAACTGAAGTATTCATTCTTCTGACACGTAATTCCCTTTCCTAAGTTCATCAAGCTAAGTGTTGTTCTTTTTGATTAAACATAATTTTCACACTTCACGCCACGCACATCCGTTTGTCATTTTTTGACCTCAACCAGTAAACAACAGCCACCAATAAGTAATTGATCCCATTTCCTTGTGTTTTGTGGTTGAACTACCAATTTTTCCGGTTGACATTTAGGGCTTCTCACCTGTGTGGTGCATTACGAACCGCCTTTCAGCCTATCAGAGACCGAGTTGTTCCTATGAGCTCATTGGTTGTGACTCTAAGTCGGCGATCGATTTTTCTGCGCACTTGTCCTTCCGATCGATACTTAGTGGGTTGTTTGCAATAATCGATAATGCGCTGTTTTTAGCCTGCACTAGCGATTACCCCGGCGAGCACAGCGGCAGCGGCAGTGGGTCGAGTGACTGTTTTATCCTGGCATTATTTAATGGTTTCAACGATAAACTGATTGACATCGACACCTTTGAAGCTTTATAACTCTTCCTTGGCCCCATGTGTGATTTACTTAGGTCAAAATCACCTAAATTTTACGGTTTTTTTTTCAAAAAAAACGTGGAATTGAATGCTACCCGTTAGTTAGCTGTCTATTTTCACTATAATTACAGACTCTGTCCTGTTTTATTCCGTACAGGTGACGAGTGTCCCTCTGGAGGGGGCAGGAACAGTCGAGGCGATGGAGTTTTGTTCAACGTGAGTGCTTTGCTTCACGCCTTTCTGGCGGTCGCATTTTTTTTCCTCCCATCTATCTATACTTGTCTATTTGCAGCACTATAAAGAAAAAAACTATTGTATTGGGAAAATTGGTTAATTTCACATCTTCAGGAATATTGTATGACGATTAGCGTGTTGATGTTTAACTTAACCACAGGCACCCCTATCTGGCGTTCGGTACGGTGGCCGGCCGAATTGGCGTCTACGATGCGGGTTGCATGCGAATGCGACAGCTCTGGTCCTACTCGGACCCCACCACCGGAGTGAGTCCTCGAGACCAAATTGCCATAAACTTGCACTTTTCACTCTCGCAGAGGTTATAGCCTTGTTTTACACGTCCTCTTATTATCCTTTGATCGTTTGAAAAAGCTCAGTTGAAAGACCGAGGTGGACATGGGGCCTAAAACTGCATTGAAAGGACTCTTGTGTAAGTGCATTGCATAGAATCCCTCTTTGGGGTGATTTTGAAGCCTGAGATTTGCATCTGATTCCCTTTATTATTTCCTGTCGACACTTTAAAGTTCTTTTATCATTTAACTTTGGTTAAATGGGCTTCGCAAGAGTAACAGTTTTGCCCGAGCACCGACTCCTCATCCTCGACTTTCTTCATAAAAATATGCTGATTTTATGGGCTCATTCCTTTCTTTTTTGCTCAGTTGACACAGTGGAATCGCTTAGACTAAAGCATGTTCAGGTATTGTTTTCTGAAAGAAGACAGACGATGTTAAATACAAAAATTCCGCTTGTAAAACTTGACATGGGTCCATAGGACCTTAGCCACTTTCCACTTGTTAGTTGGAGGAAGGAAATTTCAAATGACACACAAGCTTCCCGAAGAACAGCGTCTGTTAGTGAGATTTCTTGAAATTGACAGCCTCCGGTAAACTGTTATTTGCGTAAAAGTGGCAGCGGATTCGTCGGCAAAGTCCTAACTGATAGGATTTTTCGTTACTGTTTTTTTCTAAATGCTTACTTTGACGCTTTCCAGACAGAGGCGGCATTCGGCATTACTGCGCTGAAGTGGAGTCGTGCAGATCCCCTCACCTTCTTCACAGCCACCCTCGCCGCCACCGTAGTCGCCTGGAGTGCTGGAGGCGGCAGCGGTGGCGGTGCGCCGTTGGCTGTCTTTCGTGGCCACGCAGAGGCTGTGCTCGACCTCGCCCTGAGTCCGCCAGTGGGAGAACCGCCTCGCGAGGAGTTCCTCGCCTCCGTCTCCGATGATGCCACCGTCCGGATTTACGACTTGGTGGCAAGCAGCGGCAGCACCGTTCAACGATGAATTAACATTATTGTGATACCACCTCTCGATTGTGTATAAATGACTTTGCTTAAAGTAGACCGAGTCACGAGCGTCTAGGGGAAGGCCTGAAACCAAAATTCACGTCATCTCGTCTCGCTTGGAAGTCGATGTGGCTAGTTTTTAGGCGTACTACGACACCGGAACAACTCCTTACCGTCGCACTGCTGGATTCATTTCTGAAGAGAGATGATGAGACGAGTTGAGCGCTTAATTGCACTTGTGCTAGGGTTTCCACTCCTCGTTAATTGGAGTGCGACACAAGTCCCACAAAACACTGACGCTCCCGAAGACGTTCCGTGATTGAACCCGGGTGGTGGTTCCCAAACACCCCCAGCGCCGATCTCGAGGTGGTTCGGACTGGTCCACTGTTGCAGTTCCATAGGTTGGATTGACCTCTCGAGGCCGCCGCGATCTCGATGGCAGTTTGGTCACGCAACACCCACTCTAAGCGCCCTCGCCAAGGCATTGAACTGGTTTGAACAGTTTCCCCAAAAAGCCGAGTAAGTCTGGGGTCAGTTGTATTTGCGGCAACAGTAAAGGCACGTCAGATCTTACGGTGTCATAAGAGGGGAGGAGAAAGCGAAAAGGCCGGGACTTCGGCACGCCTTTTCGGCGAGTTCCCTCCCCTCTTAGGCGTACACGACAGCCCCGCCCACCTCCCTCCCCAATACAGCCCAACAAGCTGTTTGGCAGAACCGAGGGGCTAATCACGAGCCAAAAAGACAGTAGATACATAAATTATTGTTAGTGGAGGGAGGCGATGGTGCTACGAGGCGTCGCCCTTGTTGTCAATGCCGTTGGGATACCGCTTACGATAGCGCTCCACCACTTCAGGATCGACGAGGTAGGTGCCATCCAATTGGTTGCCCAAAGTAATCCTAAAGAATTAAAGTGAGAATAAGTAAGGCGAAACCGAGAAGGCAGTTTGTTTGTTCCTCCACGGGAGGGGGCTCACAATACGTCGCCTGACAGTGGCGACACGTGAGGGGATATTTCCCTTTAGGTAGCACAAAAAGTATTTCCTAAAAGTAGAAGACGGGGCGCGATGCTCCCGGCATCACAGACGGATGGAAGCCTGTTTGCTTGGTGGGATCAGCCTCTCGCTTTGGCTAGTTTTACGATACCAACAGCATCTCTTCGCATTGCTTGCAAAGGAAGGGAAGGCAGGTGAACAGAAGAGGAAAGATCAGTGATCAAAAGGAATCAGAGAATGTGGGAACGCAGCACCAACAGGCAGCAAAAAATACAAATAAATGAAGTTGAAGAAGATTTGCGTAGCAAAGAATGATCAAATCTACTCCAACGTCCAATAATTGGTGAATAATAACGACGATAATGCATCCGAGGAAGGAGGGGATAGTCTTACCAATTGGCTTGGAGGTTGTGGGGCCTCCCGAAGAGCTCGAGCTTGCGCGTGCCTGGTGAAAGACGTTCAATGAGACCGTAGATCTCGTCGGGCTTGCGACTGGTCTCGCGCACCTCCGAGACGACGACATCGCAGTCCAGTCCACGATTCATGCAGCGCGGCGAGCCCTTGACCCCCACCAGACAGTGCTCCTTCCCGTGATTCAACCAGTGGCCCGTGCGGCCCGTACGGATGAGACGCTGCAGCTGATTTGTCTTCACCCAAATTACTTCATCCACACGCTCGTAGCCCCAGAGATGGAGGCATTCGCGACCCAGTTCCATGGCACTGCAATTCATGTAGGGGGCTTTAAAAACTAACGATAATGAATTGCACTTCTTCACTTAGCGGTTGATATAAAAAATGCGTTAAAGTAGTTAAGATGCTTAGGAAAGCCGCACCGTCCAGTGACCCAGAGGAAGATGTAGCCGTCATCTTGAAGACAAGGAATGTCCATTTTGCGCATCTCGTCGTCGGACATTGTCCCGTAGGGCAGCTCCATGTGGATATCCCAGGGTGGATCAGCCATTATAACGGCAAATTTCCCCAAAATCGTCATGTCAAACTGCCTGATGTCACACTTGATCCACTAAACACCACAAACGCAAGACCTGATAACACGACCGTTCCCTTGCGATAAGAGCAAGTACAATAATGGTGAATATTAACCACGCGATCAAAGTAACAACTACTACCAGGTAATCATCACCTGTGGTGGATACAGAGGAACGGAACCGCCTGGAGAGGTCGTCTTTTCCAAACTCAAATCAGTTTTCCGTTTGTCCAAGGTATCCGGACGCAGTTGGCCGCGATTGTAGGCACCTGCTGCTTCCCTTGCTTCCGCTGTCGTGAGGTCGGCTGGGTCGATTTCATAATGAACATACTAGGCAGGAAGAGTAGAAGAGGTTCGCTGAGGGAAAATAGTATGAAAGGCTACCATATTGATGTTAAAATTGCATATTTCTACTCACCTTGCATGTGTCCACATGAAAGCAGGTGTTGAGAAAAGAGCAGTCGCCCAAAGACTCTGAAAAAAATAATCTAAAACCAATTAAAAATACCGTCTGTGTGAGGCTGGATAATTTTCTTGAAATGTAATTTAGTACACTTTTCATTTCTTGTTGCTAAATGACATTCAGCACGAGTTCCATGAATACAAAAAAGCTGGACTTGACTACCTCCACGGGAACGAAATTTTTCGCTAAGGAGTTTCTCCTTTAGAAGAAAATAATGAGACGAAAACGGGTGTAACAGACAAACCATCACAGACGGAGTTGAAAGAAGTTCATGAATCTCTTCATTAACTCGTTTAAGCTCGCGTTCTTTAGCCGTCGCAGCTGAGAGAAGGATTTCAAGGTCGGTTGTGTCTCCATCGGGAGCCACTTTAAGTACCTTAGGAGATGGTTCATAAGAGGTAGGTTCTTCATCCAGGCGTTTAACCGAAGCATCAGGGACGGTTTTTTGTCTAAAGGCTTTGAGATAAAAATGAGTATTCAGACTTACGATAAATCGGGAAGCGGGACTGAAGCAAAACGTAGAAAGCAATGTATATCACGCAAAAAGAAAGAATACATCAAATATTTAGCTCACCTGTTTCCGGTTTTTTAACAATGCTCGTTTTATCATCTGGATCTTGGGAAACCGCTGAGGCAGTTTGAGGAACAGAAGGTATGGGCAATTTTCCGGGTCCCAATAGAGCAGCCAGAGCTGTAGCGCTCGAATTATTTAGCGGGAGGACATTTTGCTTCGCTGCTGCGATTAAATGATTACGTTTCTCGCGTCGCGCTGCAAGTCTTTCACGGATTGATTCAGTCTGAGCTCTGGCGGCAGCAATTTCGCTACCAGCCAAGCCTTTAAAATCAGACATTTGCTGTATACACACAGTTGGGGAAAACACTATTTATGATATAAAAAAATGCCAAGAGTTGCATAGGACCACAGCCAAGGCGAAAGATAACTGGGAAAACAGCAGCACTTGACCTTGGAGGGTTAACCAGACGGATAGAAAAACTAACAAATCCGCTGAATAGCCTCTTTGCAAGACTTAATTAGACAAATAGCGTCCGTAATTCTATTCATGCGCAAAGACTAAATTTTTATAAACTCAACGTTGCTACCAAGTTTCAATAAGTATTATTGAAATTGTAAGCTATTGCAGCCTTCTCAGGAATGGCCTAGAATTGAAGAGAAGGTTAAATATCGAACCAGAGTTCAACATCCCAAGTTATGAGCGTGGGTTTATTATGCCAAGGCAATCTGTCAGTCACTTCCCGCACGATAATTTACACGCACTTTTGAGGCCTACAGCGTTTTTTCAAATGACCTGAACGAGGTTAGAAATGCATACATTCCATTTTATCTTTTCTTGACTTGATGTGCTCTTCCTGCTCTCTACATTTGTTGAGACTTACTGGAACCAATCGTGGAGTTTGCTGCCCTTGCTCAGGGTACTAATCAAGTAATTTCTTCCTACAACTCATTCAAATTCGTGCGCAAAGCGTTCTTAACGTTTAGGGAGTTCACAACTTATCTTGATGTATGTCTGAAGACAAAGTTATTTACAGCCAATTTCTTCACTTTGCAGCGGTCTTCGATGTTAAGCACTCTGAATATAGCTAACATTAATTATTATTGGTTCATTCTTTGGTACCTATTATTAGTTTGTTTTCAGAAAATAGGGCAAAAAACTATATTTCACAATCAAAACATGGATCCGGACATCTCATTATCGAGTAATTGGACTCCAAATTCCAGTATTAAAGGCCTTTTCGTATGGGTTATTAGATCCATACTGTAAGAGATATAAATCGCCACAGTAGTTAAAATGATCCGGACTCAACACGTTTGGTGTCACGATCTAGGATTCCACTTTTCGAAAACTTCTTAGGACCAAAATTTGTTGAATATACATCTTCTCAATGTCGGAAAATTGATCATGACTCATTTAGAAAGCTTCTAAAGTATTAAGAACAAAGCCTCCTTCTCGCGAATAGTTTCAAACGTTTCCTGTCATAGAAGACCGTCTTTACATATTCGCTTTCATATCTCGATAACATTGTAAGATATTTCGCAGCATGGAGGATGCTACTCGCACTCTCCGAGTACCTTCAATTGTGTATATTACGAAATCGCCTTCCAGGTATATCGAGCATAACCTGGTGGTCAAGATGAGCATTGTTGACAAAATTAGAGACTCGTTTTTCGATGTTAATCTCCTCAATTTTATTTTTTTTGAGAAATCATTTATATTTATATTCTCGCCTGACGCCTCTCGAACATCTCTATTATATGACAAATTATTTTAGAGGGGATTTGTTAGAGGGAGAGTACATATGTGAAATTACTTTATTTCACACCGATTGGGGCTTTAAGTTGTCCAAATTTTCCTCACAGCGGTGTGCGAGAAAATTTTTGAGACGTATATGCCAAAAATTAATTTTGGTAGTGACGCGTCGGTCATTTTGACACGCTCGTGATTCTCTAATTATCGACCAAAGAGTTTTCGTTATATGACTTTGCTAAACCAAACTTGATGACAACACAATAAATGGGGCTTCCAGTAATCACGTCTCTTCCCAGTAAAATTTAATAAGCCGGAGGTTGTAGTAACTGAATGCCGAGTTTCCTCACAAGGTGAAAATAAATAATAATTTAGAAAACGTTGCCTGTTAGTTACAAGAGATCTCTGAGTACACATAACGGAGGTGTCACATTACCTAATATCATTATTAGAATCTCCTACACGTAAGCAAAATAAGATACAATTTCTCATTACGTACACAATTTCACTTCTTACGTTCTCTTGTGAGACTTTTAATTGAGGTGTATTTATCGTTAATTTTTTTTGCATCAACATTGCGAGTGGTTGTTATAATATTTGCAAGCGGAAACACCCACAATAAAGGTGTTCTTCGGTCAAACTTGCGCCCTCATATGATCTTCTGATGTGTCGGGTGACATGCTAGTTTTTCTCGTATACTTCGCATTTTCTTCTCTATTGGCACAAGGACTTTGTAAGCTCTAGGGATGGTTTGGTTTTTACTAATCCTCTCTTATATTTCCAAATTTACGTGTTATACTGAAGCATAAATATTAATTCTTATTATGAGATTTATTTTACACAAATCTACAGCTTTTGTGATTCAAGAACTTGAGTTATTTTTGATTGCTTTTCGTGGCACAAGAAATGTACGAACTCAGAACCAACCTCTCACCAGCTTCTGCTACAGTACTATTATTTCCGTTGATTAATTAGATCGAATGTGATAATGCTACTTTCTGTTTGAACCTTTCTTAATTATTTGTGCTAACTCTCCTTTTCCTTTATATCATTTTTGACAACTGCACCATGTAGGAAGTCATTTTCGTACTAAAGTAGCGTGGTCACAATTTTTTTCTTACCTGTATACTAATCTTTATGTTTCCGTATGCACTTTGTTATTAAAAACATTTCTTGATACCGTCTGACCCGGCTGCAATTAACTATCTTACGTAAGCTGTCAATGAAAATTTCAATGGTTTTGCTTGTCGTTTCTTATGCGCAGAATATGGTACTTCATTTTACTTCCTCTGGATGATTTAAATTCTCACCGTCACACACAACTAACCATCATTTACTCCCAGCTCCTTCCAAAATTTCTCTCTTGTTGAAACCTGTTCATTTTCTTAAAATTGCATGAATTGTCCATCTTTTAAGAAATATTTTGTCGAGGCAAATATTTAAACGCTTTACTATACCCAACGACGACGTAATTGTCGCTCATTTCCTAATACGCAAGTGCGTTCGGTGCACCGTTTGCACCGACAATGGCTTAATGTTTCTCACACTTGACCGTCTAAGCTCTCGCGTTCGCCGCCTTCTCTTCTTAAGCCTTTGACAAAGTATCTGGGGCCCCTATTCGCAATTCTCTCAGAACCGAACATATCTATTCGACTTTTACGGAGCGGACGCTGACCAATTTTACTGCCCCACAGACACATGCGGCAGTATTTTGGAAAACTAACAACAACACCAACAGGAGCAGTCTTGGCACAGAAATTCCAGGTAAGTACTACGTCGACTGTTATTATGATGTGTCGCAGACGTGGCTTCACATTGCTCTACAACACTCTGAATCTAGTGCGGCAGGTGCCAGGCGGACTAAATAAAGAACGCGAGCATTTCCAGTGTCATTGTCTCGTTGACAATCTTGGTAACGCCTAAAAACGTCTTTAATAAAAGGATATCGAATTAAAACCAATCAAGGGCTCCACAAATAGTTTTAGCAAAAATGTGATGCATTCTAGTTAGAAACTAGTCTTTTATTTTACTTCTTGGAAAATTCATGGAGTCTCTAACACCATCGGCTCCAAAAACGGAATTTTGTTCTTGTGATTGAAGAAAGACAGGGGCTAAGGGGGTCTCCAAGCTAACGTGAAGATCAAAAAAATTATCTTTTCCTACTTACTGTTTCGACAAATGCCGTGAGTGAGTGTCGGTGCAATCTGATTAGTGGAAATGCTGGGAAGTTGCGTTCGATGATTATATTTCCCTCGTGTTTCGTAGAGTCAAAAAGTGATTTTGTCCACTGAAATCTCATCTAATTTCTGGCAAAGGCAATGTTGAGGTGACAAATGTTTTTTTGTCTTGCCTTCAGTTCCTGGACAGCCAGTAATAACGGTGCTTTCTCCCACTTCTTTGATTTTACGGTGGAATGTCAATGTGACTGCCCATCAGTTTTTGGTCAACTTGTACCGCGAGAAAGTGCTTGTCAATTCTTCCCTACTACCCAATACTACGCATCAGTTAATCTTTGGAAAATTGAGGGCCTACACCCTTTACTCCGCCGACGTGGCCATCTGCGATGACCAGCAATGTGGTCCATCCTCAAAAATGGCCTTTGAATTAACTTGGCCTGACAGTTAGTCGTTAATAAATTTTGCCGGGTTAAAATAAGTGACAACCGTTTTATTTTGCACGCCCAATAGTAGATTCCTTAAATCAGTATTATGTACCCGAACCATATGAGATATATCGCTTGTGGACTTGATAAAATTTGTCTATCCTCATCAAGTATTCTTATTTCCTCCAAAATTTGACGTGTAATTACCAAATTACTTTGCGTTACCGCCAATTACTTACTGCGGAGGTTAGTTCTCCCGTTTCTTCGGCTAAATAATTGGCACCTTTTTTCTTTCTGAACCGAGTCCACCACTCCGGGTTAGGGCCCAAACGTATGGCTACAACACGATAGAAATAACGTGGGGCCCACCTGCACTACCCAACGGTCAAATTCAGGCTTACGTGGCTTTTACCAATCAGCCTCGCCGTCAGTGCATTAACGATGACCTGAGGTTCCGTCGGTGCATCATAGAGCACTTGCCTGCCAACACAACTGTTGCAGCCCGAGTTTACGCTTGTACTTACCCTAATGCCCAAAATCTCGGAGGTGGCTGCGGTAATACCTCCAAAGGGGTGAGGGTGAAGATGTGGGATGGAGGTGGGTTCAAACTCGCAGTTGCATATGCCAATGACTACTCGCTGAGTGTGAGGACCCCTTATTTTGACTTTTAAGGCCTCAGTCACAGTTTGATGGAGACTTTGGCAACTAATAACCTCCTACATGACTCCGACACGACTCAACGGACCACCTCTATACCCCTCTTCCTGCCATTGTCCCTCATTCCCCTGGAGGAGACTGGTCCGCTCAGCAACATCACACTTGTGGTACAACCAGCGGCGTACTATGAGGGCTTGAATACATCGTCGATTATTATTTATTCTGGCTATCCTTATGCGTCTGGGCATCTTTATCCCAACCCAACCGAGGGCGTAAGTGATTTGGTTTTTCACCTCACCTTACATCATAAGAATAACTTTGCCCCGGTGAATAGAGCAAGTTTTGAGCGAAATTAAGTGATGTGAAGCTTAGCGTTAGACAAATGCGTACACAGACAACCTGCTGCCCATAAGGTAGAGACCAAGCGTTGGGTTTCAGGACGCGCAAAAAAATCTTGATGCTTTGTAGCCTTCTTACTGATAGCTTGCAAAATTTTATTGTCTTAGTGTCACATATTATCCAAATGAAGCGGAAATTCTACCTGTGTTAAATATTATCAAGCCTTGATGAAATAGCTAGCATTTTATCGAGTAAGGTCAATTTCAAATGTGGGTTTATCATTGTAAAGGTTAAGAAAAAACTAGAAAGTGAAGTGTGAACACAATTCGCATCGTCAGGTTGATAATGTTGGCGATGATTGTGCCAGCGGTCTACTGGTATACGAGAGGATGGCACCTCGGCGATAGACACCAGCCTTATCACCCATCCGCCGGCGTCTGAGTAGCTCAGAACGCGGTCATTCTCGGTCCCTGTTGATTGTTGTTCCTCTATGCTCCAGACATACAGAAAGCACGAGGCCTTCGGTGCCTGGGAAGTAATAGTCTTTCCGAACGAAGAGAGGAGTTACGAGTACTTGCCGTATAACATTTCCTACATGTTAGGCGACGGAATGGGATTTCCACGAGATAGCCACTTCTTCAATGGTCCTCTCGAATCCGGCACCGAATACGTGTATGTGTCTCACTACTGCCTAAATCTAACTAACGCGTATCTCTTAATGCCCTCGAATGACTGTCCGATTGTAGAATTCAGTTGAGATTGTATTCACCACTTGGCTATGCCACGACACGTCCAATGTATCATATGACTCGGGGTAACTTTGGTGCTTGACTAACGAAAAAACTCCCCTCTAACCACCGGCCACTTGATATCCTTAAGCAGCATATACCAGGAAGTTCATGAAGTCTTTTTTTCCTTTAGAAATGCCAATTTACACCTCATTAATAGCTGGAGTGCCTATCAGCGCCATTGCCCTCCTTACAATGGTTTACACAATCTACAAGCGTCTGCGGATCAAGTGGATGAAATTGCGCATTCCGAAAGAAGCTCCTGAGTTTAAGTAGGTTGTTCTTGCAAGCTTTTGAATGGGAATGAGTTGAGTGTTTACTCCACATCGGGAGTCACCCATGATCTAGTCTCCCACAGTGGTTTGTGCCAACTAAACTTATCGACTCAGTCAAATTAGAAGCACCATCACCATCATCATCTCCTACCTGTCTCAGTAGGCGGCCAACACTTTCTCACTCCCTTTTTTTGCTCCTCTTCAAGCCAACTCTACGAGCACAGACCCCCGAGGTAAGCCATTCCCCTTTGTCCGACAAAGGCCTTGTGTTCTGCGCGTTACCTGTTGAGAAAGTCCTGTAGACTGTCCCCAAGAACGGCGGTTTCTACGCCCTAAGAAAGAGAGGAACGGCTGAAACGCTTCCCTCGTCTAACCCCGTTCACCTTGTCGCTCCGGCGATACTACTGACGCGCCTTCTTTAAACTCCCATTGTGCACATTCTGAATAGTTCACCTAAACAAATATCCTCCTCTAAACTCTCAAGGTGCGCAAACTTGTTTCTTTTTAAAGGCTTATCAACTTGACAATTGCATACACGTACCCGGTGGATCTGGAGCAAGTCACCATGTGAGTGAGGACTGAAAGGCGATTTAGTGAAATCGTCTGAGATTGCCTCATGCACCAATTAATGTGACCGTTCATTGCATTTCGTAAGTGTTCCGCCGGTGGATGTGATGACTTTCACCGCCTACGTTTCAAACCTTCTCAGTGGAAGAAATGGCAGTCTGACCATTCAGTACCAGGTGAGGCTGAAGGGGGGAGAGGCAAAGGGGGGGGGCATGTCTGGGCTGACACTTTTCCAGGGGCTTGTTGGCCCACAATTAACCACCTCCACCCATGAGTGAAAGAGTAGAAAATACGGCAAGTGTAAGCCTGATGTCAAAGCCAGCTTCGCATTCCATCACTGTATTGCAGTTATTCCTAGACGGGACTCAATGTATCTGTTTACTTAGATATGGATTTAAAACTGTCCAAAAGAGCACACATCTCGGTGTGTCTTCCTTCAGCTCCTCGAAATTTTGGCCAAACAGCAGGCGACTCGCTTTCAACTGACTTCCAGGGTGACGGAACTGTTGGAGAGGAAAATGCAAGGACCCGCTCCTTGTGCGTCTGTCTTTGTCTCTCTCTCGCTTGCCCTCTTTTGTTGTACCTTTGTTGACCTCTCAGAAATGCCATTTACTGTGCAGATGACCAGTCCCTTGTCCTCCTCGGAGCCCCCTGGACGGAGTTTATACAGGCTCCGAAATCACAAAACTACGCGGTATCCGTCCCCCTTCTCTCATAATACTCCCGTGCATTCAATTCAAGCCACGGCATAATAGTTTTTTATTTTTTCATTGTAAAGGATGACGTTGTCACTACGGCAGTTTTCATAGACGCGAGCTACGTGTGCACCCCGGACTACGACAACATGACCGGCGGCGCTCGTATCGCCCCCAACGACCGGCGTCCCGACTTCATTGTTGCCGCATCACCGACGGCCGGGCGAGTGGGCGATTTCCTCTTCATGCTGGTCCGTCAGCGCGTCACGCTTGTGATCGCGCTCGATGAGTACGTCGGTGTCTTCTCCCCTCCTCCGCATTTACTCCGAGGAGCGTGAATGGTTACATGGCAGTGCTACTCTCCCTCATCGCCCCTCGAAAAGTATTTCGTTGTCTTGACTGTTAACTTGGCATTTGGTGAAATACTGATTAACTGAGGCTGGCAGGAGAAAATAGGGTGAGCATAGAACTTTCTCGATTCCTTGACTTTGCGGAGGCGCTCACATGGTCGGGACAGCAGTTTTGATCTGTTTGTGCGGTGGCCGTTAGAAAGTCTGACAATTCAAAGGCGACTGACGTCTCTTCGAGTCTGAACAAGGCTTTGAGGCATGCCCGGGTAGCTGAGCTGGTGCGACAACCGGCTTGGCGACCAGAAGGAACGCACTTGTGTGGCTGAGGGACTCGCGCCAGGCACTCCTTTGTCCAACCCGCCGCTAAAGCGCCCCTCGACTAGATTGTAACATGAGTTACGAGGCTTCATTTCCTTACCAATTCGGTCGAATGGCCAAGAGCTGGACAGACGCAAAGAAGCTACATTTGACATCTTAAATTAAGTTACTTTGAGGAGGAGGACGCGCGGAATCGATGTGACTTGAGAACCCTCATTTCCTCTTTTCACGCTGTGGGGAGCACTCGACTCACCGTCGTTTGATTTGGTCCAGCCTACAGACAACAGCTGAAAATGGTGCGGGGAAGGAGGTGAGGAACCAATCACCGAAAAACAACTACTGGCCAGAAAGTGATGTCGACGATAATGCGCTGCGATTGCAAAACTTCTTCTCGACTTACCACGCCTGTCAGGTGCTGTTGAACGCGAGGGAGAGAAGCCCTAATTGGTTTGTGCGGAAGCTTTCCGCCACTCCTGTCGACGAAATGAGGGTAAGTCCCGGGGATACTTCCCCGCCCCCCCCCCCCCCCCCCGGCTTTTCACCTCTCTTGTGTTCCGCGCGCCTGATGCCCCTCCTCCGGCCTCCATTGGTCCGTTCCTGATGTTCGGAGATTCTCATCCTCGCTCCAAGGTGTCGCAGAGGCCACACGGAGCGCCTCCACAGAGGTGTGTCTTTACAGAAGTGAAAGTTCACCTCGCCTCGCCTCCTATTCCACGGTCCCACACACCCCCATTCGTAATTTCGCTCGGTTATTCAACAAAGAACCCAACAAAAGGGCCGTTATGTGTCAGCCCTCAACTGCGAACGGTTCTGCCAGGTGGCAGAAGTCCTCTCCCTCCTTTAACTGTACTCCCGCCTCCTTATCGCGCGCGCCGAGAGAGCAGACGCGACATGATAGTTTGTCTGGCAATGTGGCCGCTTTCTTTCCACCAGCCCTGGTCGTTCACCCAACTCCACTTCATCGCCTGGCCCCCTGATGGTGTGCCGCGCGTCGACATCTTCTACAACTTTGTCAACAAATGCTGGCAATACTTCAACAATCACCCAATCGGCGACGACTACGGACCACCGGTTGTCCACTCCACGTGAGTTCAACCACTTTTTCTGTCCGATGGCTAGTAGATTTTGTCAGCAAGGGAGGGGGCGATGGTAATGGTCCTTGTCGGCCAAAACACTTATAGGGTAGCTCTCGACCTCATACCATGTCGGCTGGAATTTGTTTAGTCGGAATGACGGCCGAGCCGGCACCTTCGTCTGCGCTGTCGCTTTACTCAACCAATTGAGAAATAATCATAGGACAGTCGACGTCTTCGGGACTGTTCTCGCCCTGAACAAATACCGACCGGTCATAGTCAACTCTGAGGTAAGCAAAGTCGTCTGGGCAAAGGGGGGAATTAAATTGGTGCCCTTCTCTTGCAGGAGCAACTCAAGTTCCTCTACATCTTCATCCAGTACTGCCTTGACATGGAGGAGGAATGAATGCGTGTAAAATGCGAAAAAAAAACTCCCAACCGCCGTCTTCCCCGCCCCTCTTTCCTGAGTAAAGCAGAAGAATTAACCTACCGTGAAGCCATAAGGAAGTTGCGTCCATCTAAGTACTTTAGTCCCCCCCTCCTCCCCTCCTTCCCCGATCTTTACTCCTCATTTCATCTGCCACAATGTTACCCACATAAACAATCACTCTACTCGTCTTCCACACACAGCTTGGCGACTAATGAGCACCTCGCAGGCATGAATTACGTCGTCAAGCCAGATTGCCCTGTGGTCGAGGCGCGAAGTCGTCGAAACACACCACCTTACACCGCTGAGGGGAGCACCTCCCTCACCTTGTAAGCGGGATGGTTTGGGGTGCTCTTGTGCAGCGAGACGCCTCCGGGCGAACGAAAACAATCGCATGGCCGTGGAAGTAGGGTGAGCGAGACTGGGTGAGGGAAGGAGAGCGGGAAGAGTGATTCAACCAAGACGAGTCGCTCGGTTATCAAACTCCGCAAATGGGTAGAAGGGTCGAGGGCGAAACCACGACGGCAGGAGGTCGATCCCGAGGAACAGGCGGTGATCAAGAAGGGTGCATGGAGCCTGAGAAAACAAGGGTTGCCTATTCGAGTTCGAGTGAAAGGAAAAGAGAACGCTGTTCCCCAAGACCGAGCTTGGCAGCTCTAGGACCCATCGCCAGATGACATCTCTAAAGTCCTCGCTGACGACGTTGCTACGGCAATGGAAGAAACCGACTCTCGGCGGAGAGAGGCGATGGCAGGTCGGGGAGGGTAAGGTTCGACGCTGGCAGCGTCTAGAGAGATGCACGCCCGTGTATTTGCTGTCGACTTATTCACAGGGTTAAAGAAGGATAAAAGAAGACCGGGAGGAAGCGGTCAAGTCCTGGCCTGTCGTCTGACCTGCAGGAGACGGAGGTGTCGAAACACGAACTCGTCGTTCGGATTGGCGGGGTCAGCAAGCGCAATGGCCTCGTGCAGACAACGCTCGCCCGCCTCGAGGTCCCCGGTGCCCTCCACGAGGGCGACGCAGTGGTTGTGACGCGCTTGCAGGTTGTCTGGCGACAGACTGACGGCCTTTTCGAAGAGCTGAAAACGAGGCGAAAGTGACGTGAAGTGACCGGGGCTGCCCGACCTAAGACGGCTGTGACACCAACCTTGATCGCGGCGGTGGCGTTCCTGAACACGGAGAGCTCGATGTCGCCCAGGAGCATGTAGGACTTGAAGTGGTCCGGATAGTTCTGCAATGCAAAATCGCAATGTGGCGCGATCAAGAGAGTCTGGGCGGAGGAGGAGAAAATGTCCCGACAGGAGACGATGACGCTGGCGAGGCGAAACACCAGTAGACCAACACGCCTGCTTAACGCAGGAAAACCTCGGCCTCTTCACGCGCCTTGACGATATTTCCTGTCGTCTGTGACCGATTTCCCTTTTCTTCTCCCCCAACATCCTTCACCGCGATGCCACAACCAGCATAATTTACACGAGAGCAACGAGCGAAAGCGGAACGGTAAAAGGTGTCTGACTGCGGAACTTGTGACGACATGCAGTGCCGCGCTGAGAACATTTGAAGGTCCACTCGGCCTCGAACGGTGACCCTCGTTCACTTCACGAATGCCAACACCGAAACGTCGCTGTTTAGAGGTGAGAAGAGTCGGTTGCCAGGCAGTCTAACACGCGCTGTTCCAAGCCTTCCATTAGAAACTCGCGTGCTGGGCGAACTGCCCCCTCATTCACGTCCCTCGGCCCCCACCCCCCAGCGCCCGATTGGAGGAGTTTGTCGCAGTGTCAACGTCGTCAAGGGAGAGAGAGAGAGAGAGAGAGAGATAGTTGGTGTCCCTCACGGATAGTCTGTCGGCTAGAGGTGGGAAGGGAGGAGGGAAAGACAACGAACCTCGATGAGACGATGAAGCAGCGGCACGGCGGCTGTCGACTCGTTCAACTCGTTATGGTACATCAGCGCCAGGTTGAAGAGAGTGCCTCGATGTGCCGGGTCGACCTTTTTGGGTAGAGGCGGAAGGAGGAGAAGACGCGTGAGCGCGAGAAGGGAGGAGAAGAGAGCCTAACCAGGTGTCGGCTCATCGACGAGGGGTGTCGGCGACGAGGACAGCCTGGACATGCGGAAAAGCGGCTGGAAGAGATTTACGTTACCTCCAAAACCCTGCGGTAGTGGTTGACAGCCTTCGCGAAATCGCCAAAATCGGTGTGGAGGATGGCCAGGGCAAAGTTGACACGAACTGCCTCGTAGTTGTGCGCTGCTAACTCCTCGAAGCTGAATACAACGAAGGACGAGATGGAGGAGTGTGCGGGAGTACAACAGGACGCGCAATGGGAGAATGGCTGGGGGGGGGGAAGAGAGGAGGGGACACACCGGCACGCGCTTGAGGCGTTTCACCAGTTGTCTCGGCGTGATTGGAAAAATGTCAGGAAAGCCGCCTGAGTCAAAAAATCCACGGTGGGGGGAAGGGGGGTTAAAAGCGGGGAACGAATAGCCAGAAAGGAGGCGCTAGATGGGAAACGCTCTTCTTCCGACAAAAAAATACCCCGTCACACATAGGTGACGCGGGGGAAGAAGGCTGCCCCACGCCCGACTGGAAGGGACTGGCCAATGGGCGCCGAGGGCTTCTCCCTCCGACCAGCCCTCCAGGCCGACGGACGAGAGGACATGCAGCCTCCGGGGAAAGGGACAGGCGGGTACTTACAATGCAGTCGCCTTTTTGCGCAGTTCCGGGTCGGCCGTTTCAAAGTAGGAGGAGGCGAGGGCGAAGAGTGTTTGCTGAAAAAGGGAAAAAGAGGTGGACAGAGCCATGCGCCGTTTGGTGGGGTGGTGAATTACGTCTCGGTGCTACGTGAGACCCCCGACTGCGTAGATTAGCTGGTGACGCTGGCGTCTGCTTTTAGTACGCCACACGCAGTGGTGAGGCCAATTAGATGGATTTTGGCGGAAAATCGGATTGTGAAATTGCTAGGCAACCGACCTCGTGGTGGGGATCGAAGTGAAGGGCCTGGTGAAAACTAGCGTAGGCCTCCTCCGTTCGATTGGTCTCCAGGAGGACAACACCAAGCTGGAGGGGTAAACAAAGAGAAATAGCTTTAAGTGGAAAAAGAGGCTTGGGAGCAAACGAAAACGTTACGCGATCCACGGGCAAATCTGACTACTAGTTCTGTTTAAGTAGCGTCAGACTAATAGGGTATAGTGAAGTACATAGGCGTAAAACAGAGTCGTTTTCAAAGAGATTTCTTCGCCAAGGAGACACTTCCACGAGATTTCCTCCTCTTCCTTACATTATAGTGCAAGGCGGGGCTCGTGTATCGATACCGCAGACCCTTTCGATACATGTCCTCGGCCTCCGCAAACCTGAAAGGCACAGGGGCATTCCGAGTTAACTGAGGCGGTAAGAAAGGGGGAAAATGCCGGTGATCAGAGGGCTGCAAAAGCATCACCTCTGCTGTCTCACGAGGATACCGCCACGATTCTGAAAGGCGTCGACATTGTCTTCGCGGAGGGATATGGCCCTTCGTAGGAGGGCGTCGGCTTCGTCCAATCTACTGTCGTTTTTAGCCAAAAGGTTGGCCAGATTAATGAAGATGCTCAAATCCTTAGGTGAGACACGCGTGTGATAAACTTTACCTGAAGGAAGGCGCAAGAAAAGCGGTGAGAGTGGCTCTACCAGTGCAATGAGAAATAAACAAACAAAACAAAAGGCCACAGCAAAATTTAGTAGGAAAAAGAACAACATGGCTAGCCTTCCTAAGTAGTACAATGTTACCCGCAGTACACTAGTTATAGTTGCAACTATCTTACCATTTTTACACGTTTTTGGGGCATAGGCGATGAAAAACGCCTAAAAAAGGGTGTTGCTTCTGGTGCATCAGTAGCAATAATCGGAGTAAAAAACGATTTGTTTGAGGTTAAGGAAACACGAAAACGTACAAAATTGCTTCAAAGCGAATTGGCCTGAAAGAGTATAAGTTATAAGAAGAGTATTAACAGGGGCGGTCGTGTAAGCAATTCCCAGGGCAAACTCGTCGGGTACGCAAAAAATTAATCCTACTTATTTTCCGGAAGTAGCATAGTAGCAATACCTTTTTTAGGCTTGGGAAAAAAGTCGAGAGCCTTGTAGTAGACATTCTCAGCCTCTTCAAGACGTCCAAGTTGTACTAACGTGCGTCCAACATTAATTCGAGCTCCCATGTCGTCTGGTTGGATTCTATGCCGGAAAGGCAAGGAATTCACCAAAGTAAGTGCAAAAGACTAGTGAATGGACGGGAGCAACCCCAATGATTGTCGCAGAAAGCGCAAATTGCCCAATTTTTAGGCCCGTTTTGGATTGGCTAACTTTTATAACTAATCACGTATGCAAAAAAGGATAAAAGTAGAAGCAAGAGAACAACGAGTGGAGAGAAGGTGTGTGTACAACGAACTTGACAGCTTGCTGAAAGTAGAGGAGAGCCTCCTCGAAGCGCGATTGTGCCTCCAACGAGTGGCCAACGTTGTTCCACAATTTTGCATTATTCTGATTAACCTTTAACGCCGAGGTGAAGAGGGAGTATTCGTTGCGCCTGATAACAACAAAAACCCAATTTCGAATACTTCTCCTTAAAGTACCTACTGATGGGATTAGACAAGTGAAGAAGCTAACCTAAAAATTTGCCGTATTTAAGAATTAAGAAAGGCACAGAGCGAAGCGAGAAACATGCTGTTGGTCTGGCTTCCTATCATTTTGCCTAAAGGAGAGCATAAACTACTTCTAGTTGAAGAAACGCCAGATATGAGAATTATTAGCTTCAGCAAATGTTCAGACAAAAAAGCAAGGAAAGAGGAGAAGCAATTGCCCCGGAAGCTTTGACTGCTAGAACAGACGCATGCAGTTCTTAAGTCAAATGCTAGCTCGTCTACAGCATGAAGGGATGCCGACGCAGTACGATTCTGAAATTGGCACCTCAGGGAACTTGCGCCCACGAAGTGGATTCTCGGCAATAACTGGGACTATCATTTGCCGCCTAAAAAGGAAGTTCGCGACCTCTTCCACTTTGCCCCTCGATGGGCTGTAGTCCAGCATCGGTGAAAATAAAACGGTCGTGAAAAGAAATTACTGAATGCTCAGTTGAGCATTGTTGACAAAAGGATGCAAGTTTCGGAAAAAAATAAGGCGTAGGAAGCGTAACTTCAACTCACCAATCGAAGTTGCGGAAAAATGTTTTCAGAGAAAGTCCTGAGCAGAGGAGAGTCAATAAGAGGTACGCGTGGGCCCTGGAGCGGAGCCTAAAACCTCTGCAAGGAATAGTCGCGTGTAAGTGGGGAGAGGAATCTCGGAATGCACTAGACACATTTCTATTCCCCCTCTAAGACAGAGAAGGAAGAAAAAAGACGAAATATCTATAGAAAAGTGAAGAGTGTCATGGGTTCCATCTCATCCTTTCACTTGAATTTCCGCAATCGTCTTACTTTCAGGGTTATAGTCTTTTAGCGAAACCAAAAACAAGAGGTAAACGCCGCCTGCTATTACTGTTTAACTAGATCCTAAGAAGTGCAAGCGACTCACAAACTTTTCTGCCGATTTTGACAGCGTTGGAGAAGGTGCTGAAAACCCAGGCCCAAAATGAGGCACAGTCCTGCGCTGGGAACATATAACACACGCTCCGCCACCACGAAACCGACGTAGAAGAAGAGATTCGACGCCGGGAGAAAGGGTAGCGCCAAAAGCAACAGGCCCTGGAGAAGCAAATCCCCGTCTACTTAATCACGATTAAGTAGCCAATTTTATATGTGATTAGACAAAAGAATTATTTTAAAGGACGTGTACCATCGAGAGTGTTAGCGCTTGATGTGAGGGCGTCCAGGGAGAGGCACAGCGAATGGCAACACCCACAAGACCGAAAAAAGCCACTAAAGTGGTGAGGTTTCTGAAATCGGCGTAGGAGGTGATAAGAGAAATGCTGCCCATTGTCCAGTCAGCGCAGAGACCGGAGGGATAAAACAGGAGCGCGAGATTGACGAAAATCAGGTGGAGGTGGGTCAAACGCCGTGTTTTTGGTGACGCGTGGGCCGCTGGGTTGTCAAACCTGAGGCGGTAGGAGGACAAAAGAAGGAAATGGGATGTGGCCACGGCAAAACACAATTAACATATGAATAAGATTCTAAAAAATCCACGTTTCCTGTGCTGCAAGAGGATAAACAGATATTTTCATATTTTGAGTAAAACTTTATTTAATATCCTCCTAAATTGATGGATTCTCGCGTGAAAGAAAGAAATCTCTCCACCAACAGTACTTTTAGCCATCCCTGATCTCCAGAGTTGAAACGAGGGATAAATTAAATGTCACGTTGGCGAATTAACCGTAAACTTAGCGCTGCAATTCCCCGGAGAATAGAATACTCGTCAGAGACTTGGTAGCAAAAAAAGTTGATTTAAAGTCGGTTGGAGCCGGGAGAAAGAGATGGGGGAGTCTTTGCCTACACAGTGAAATACGGCAACTGGGAGCCCATAAGTTGAACACGAGCAAGAAGGAACAGCGCAGTGGTGACTGTGAGGACGGCGAATCGAAGACTCAGTCGACGCCAAAGTCCTTTGGCTGTTGACACTGCCAGACTTCGGGTGTAGAAGGTGTGCTACATAACGAAAGAACGCGTGAAAGGCAAAAGACCGGCGGGTAAGTCGAGGCGGTTGGTGAAGGGGGCGATGGACTTACAATGAAGTGGAAGACAAAGTCGTAGGCGAGACAGACACCCCACAACGGTGATGCACTGCTCCTTGCAGAGGGTGCCGAGGATGACAAGAAGGGAGATTGTCAGTAGGTAGCCAAATTCTGATGCAAAAGAGGGAAAATGGTAAAGCTCCTCCCCTGCTTGGCTGTTTTAGGACTAACCAGGGGATAGACGAGTCGTATGCAAACAGAAATCATTATTCTGACTAAGAACAGTCTCAAAAACAGCTTTTTCTAAAGCATTCTTTAAAAAATTGCTGCAAAGTCGTAAATCTCGGCACACTTAAGCTGATTTTGTAAGAAACAGTTATCTCGTCTGGAAGGGGAGGTAAAAGGGAGAGGAGAGGCAAGAAAAAGTGTCGAGGTGCCAGACTTCCACTACTCGACGCGATGTCAGGAAAGAGTTACGTCATTAACTTAGACTGAACTACTCTGTAATGCTACGCTGACGCCATCAGAGCGCCAAGATTGTTCACCGGCAACGTATTTGACGAGCGACGTGAGGGAAACACAGAAGTATTAGGTGGGAAACCATGAAACAGTCGTTTTGCTTTAGTGTCTGCGTTCAGCCACGACTGAGGGCGATACATTGTGACGTATGCTCGACATTTTTATTTATAAATTTAAGTGTATTCTTCATTCATTTTCATTTCATAGCTTGTAACCCAATACACCAACTGTGACCACTATACTACATGTCGGTCGACAATGAGTTGCAAAATAGTGGAGTCAAGTACAAAAAACAAAAGGAATACGCCTGATTAGAGATGAAGGGGAGGAGTAAGTGGGAAATAAAAAAACCTTAATAATAGATAGATAAATATGGGGGTATCTTATCCAGTAAGAAAGGTACCTTTCAAAAAACTCAAACCATCAGCAGCGATGAGGTTGAGATAGAGGGGAAGAGAGGCGAACACAAATACTGCTGAAAGCAGCTCCGCTCGTCCAACCACCCCAGTCACGGCCTCCACATGAACCGGATGAAGTGCAAAAATGAGTGCAGAGGCTAAACTTCCCGGAGGATCGAGGAATCGACAAGAAAATCGGTGGAAGAGGAGGACAACCACGACGTGTGTAAGGACATTAACCAGATGGTAAGTGCTGGGTTCGAGGCCGGAGAGGGCAAAGTTCCAGCGATATGTAAGAACAGTAAGGGGACGATAAGACTTGTGGCTTGACTCATGGCTCATTGGAGTTCCCCAGAAGTCATTGAGAAAAAGGGTCCACCAGGGTTGAATGTGGGAACGGAGATCTTGGTTCTCAACCACTGCTGAGGCATCATCAAATACAAAGCCGCATGAAATGCTGTTGCTGTAGATCAGGAGAGCGAGAGCAATAAGGAGTATGTAATGCCAGATAGGTGAAGGGCAGACGCAGTGGAGGACTGGTGATACTTTTGGCGAAACTTCTCTTTGAGAAAGTCTACGGGAGTATAAATAGAAATGAGAGCAAAGCTATGGAGATGCTAAGTGACAGGCCGAGGACAACCTTATTTAAAAACATTGCGTCTGAATTAACAAATAACAAGACATACCGATTGCGTTTGCGCATTGGGAGAGTGGACTCTTCGACCAGCGTCAGTCAATAAAAGTTCATACGGCAATTTAATTGGCTGTTTAGGCCTTTCATATGAAATAATTTATGGTTGTGGATATAAACAAATGAATTCAAGGTTACAGGCCACAAAAACATTTGTACATCGAAAAGCCTATAAAGCATCACCATTGCGTAAAGCAAAAGTGTTATACAAATGGCAAAGAAGCGCAATTGTCAAACAAACACGGCAATTTAGTTAGACTATAAATTGGCGATTTTATATAAAACTACCAATAGGTGTTATATATTAGTTGACAAAAATAAAACATGGCGACTACAAGGCAGACGTTACTTATTTATGCGAAAACGAACGAGCTACCACCTTGAAATGCGATCTGCCTCCTCTTTTAACCTTTACTTCAAAACCACTATGGCAGACTATGACCCAAGAATAAATCATCACCGTGTGAATTTACATCCATTTTAATTAGAAAAAATGTTTGAGGTTTATCGAACAAACTTAGCATGAAATGCGTGGGGCGACTACAGCAGCTCTTTTTCTATTAATATTGTGGCAACTAACAATGGTGACATAGACGACAATTTGTCGCTTTGCGACCTACAAGTAAACCGAGCGCAGATTGCTTTATTGCCTCCCCCTAAACAGCAACAGATGATTAGAGCTGATAGAGTACGGCCCCGAAGGGGACTTCCGTCTTTTCTGTAAACTATACTAATTGACAAAATCCGAATAGTCGATTTCTTTTCATAAACAGCGGCAATGGGCAGGTGAAAAAAAAGCGCGAAACTTCGCACCGCTTTGCCTGTTAGCAAGGTAGACGACGCTATGGGGACGCAATTACTCCCTCTGTTTATAGTTTTTACGTTACATGGATGGCAAATGCTTTTAACACAACCGCCCACTTTCAAGAAACAGGAGGAGGACTCGTTTTACATAATAAATAGCCATTGAAACTTCCAATAAATCAGGCTAGACAATGGACTGTAAGACTTCCCAATTTGCTGCCCCCCCCCCCTACTTCCCCTCGCCCGGACTCCCCACACCCTCCAGTCCGCCGCTGCCACCGCCGACATGTCTTTTCTCCGTTTATTCACTGAAGCGTAATGCGAGGGGGCCCGAGGGAGCTGGGCGCCGATGTCCCACAACTGCTGTCACTTTTATGGGAAAGTTAAATACCTCCACAACACAACAACTTTGCATTCATGGAGAGCGGTTGAGTTGTACCATTATACGGGGAAAACACAGCCCTGAGAGGGTTTGTGGGACTCCCACTTCACCCGACTGCGCTGTCACTGATTAAAAGTAGAAAATGTCTTGCAAATGAGTCCCCGCCGCCTCCCCATCCACCGCTTTCCCTTGCTGCTATTGAATTCATTTCCAGACTTGCGTAGTTTATTGCCACCGTGGGCAACAACCGAGGGGAAGAGGCGGTCCTCCTGGGCCGTGATCGGACACACTGGATGGCCTCCTGTCGTGCGTGGGACGAAGGACGAGTGACAAGCATGTCGTGCTTTTCGATCTCCCCCTGAGACCGCGGTGGGGCAAGATTCGCGTGCTGCATTCATCGCGGTGTCGCATATTCCTGCCTTCGAGGAGATCGAGTCACTAGGAGGCGATACTTCAAATGCGGAGAGGCGCATTTATTTTGTCAGAGGTCGGACATGGACGGAAATGGACTCAACCATTCGTCAATGTCTCTGTGCCCGGCCTGAATCCGCATCGGAGACGACTTCGACGGCTCTTCAGGCGCCAAAGGATCGGGGAACTTAGCGCGAGGCATCACTGCGGGCTGATGTGCCTTTCCGCTGAATGGCGTCCTCCTGGCTCCACGCAGGCCTTCTCTGTCGCGTTGACCACTCGTATCTTGTCCTCAGGCCTCCAAGAAAGCGCTGGGCAATTCCAAAACTCGCCTCACCTGGATAATATCGTCAACGCGAAAGAACAAAATCAGTGGGTTGTCATTTGATGCGGTTCATGTGGGGAATCCAGCCGTCAACCGCGGTGACAACCCGAAGACGCGCTCCCTTCAGTGTCTCGAGCCAGCAGACGCTTTCTCACACATCAGGCTATTTTTTTTCCAAAATGAGACTCCATTCTCCACCTCGAGAAGTGACAAGGAGTGATTAGTTGATGGCGCGTCAATCACAGGACAAAGACAAAGTGAGCGCCACCCGTCCCTTGAAAAAAATCGCTTTGATAGAATAAAAATCGTCAAACTGTCGACCGTCGACAGGGAGTCGAGAAGCACACAAAAAATGGGTTAAATGAAGTCCCGGTGAAGTGGCTCGCCAGCCAGTGGGTGACGAGGGTTCCACCGGCACTCCAAACTCGCTCGCCTCCTCCCTCAAGGCCTTCCACGCCTCTTTTCTTGACTCGGTTGGAAGAGGAAGACTTTCCAGAGCCAACGGGGGACACGCGAGGCTAAAGGTTGAGGCCTTGGCGATGGAGCCATAGCGAAATTCTCCCCTCCGAGAATCGGCCTGGCGCCCGTCGTGATGGCAGGCGAGTGGAGGAGATCTGCGTGATGGAACTCGCAAATTCGAGTCCATTTCCCTGTCCGGTTGACCTCCACAGGCAGGGTGGCGGCCATCGCCTGTGCCCGCCTCCGTTCTCTGCGTGAGCTTCATCGCCTGCCACTCTGCTGCCTTCTCGAGGAGGCAGTCTGAGGCTCCATACCGAGCCCTCCGAGGTCAGTCAATCATCGTCCGAAGATTTCTCCTGTCCTCGCCGTCCCGAGCGACAAACACGACTCTGGTCTGGTTGAAATGCTTGGATGACTGGGACAGAAGCGATGCCGGGGACGAAATGAAGTGGTCGCCTGCCTTCCACATCCGCTTCAGACACGCTCTAAAGAGAAAAATGCCTCGGGGCGGGCAAAACACACTCTCCCCCTCGAAAACAGTGTGAAAAATACTTGTTTTCCTCCTTCCCGCCATGACAACGGAGTTGGCGTGCGAGTTAACCCGCCAACATCACAGTCGTGGCACTCAGAAGCGTCCCAGTAGGCGGTGAAGGCGGTGCCAACTTCTCAGTCTGTCCGCCCTCACTTGCCTCGACTCTCCCCGCCCGTACAAAAGGCCGAACGTCACAAAATCCGCTACAGTAAAATTCTAATAGGGTCGGAAGGTGAGCCTATTGTTCTCGGGGGGATAAATAGCCCTGCCGCCCACCGGCCACCGGACTACCGCTGCACTGGTGCCCGCCTCGATGGCAAGTGAAAGTTTTCTTTCCCCTTCTTTTGCTCCATACTCTCGCCAGCTTCTCCATTTCCCCTCCCCCCTTTCTCCGTCTGTGCGACGGAGGTGATATTCTCCGAGTTTTAAACTCTCAAGGGAACATTTTACTGAGTGGAGTGAAGTGGGAGAAGTCACCTGAGATTTGGTTAATTTCAGAGGCAACTGCTGACACTCACCGCCATTCAGATTATTTTGGTAAGCCGCTTCACTTAATCTCATCCATCTCCCGTTGAAAATGGTTGTTTTGAGGAATCTTTCTTCCCTCTGTTAATGCAGAGCGCCGTGGGACACCGAACGCCGGAGGAAATTCGTAGAGCGGCCTTCGACTTCCACTACTCCTTCGAGTGTCCGCTTGGGGTGTTCGTAGGTGAAGTCTTCAAATGCAATCTTACGGTGATTGGCGCAAATCGCGTGAAAGCCACTATACAGTGGCAGGGAAAACCTCCGCTTACTCACGAATTTACAGGTTTGCTTCTGTGTTGTGCGTTGCTACTGACAAAGCTCATTTAAGTAGTAGCAACCGCATCGTGGACATTAAGGGCAAATTCCTGTAATTCATTGCAGAAGACAATATCGTTAGCCTCGGCGTCTCCTCCCTCGACAAGTATCGGAACACCTTCGAGAAATGTGCCAACGAGTCGCCCGAGGCCCTCGGACCCTTCGCCTTGGAATACGGCGAACTGCGCTCCATCCGAGTCTCCGCGGGCAACAACACGCTGGAGTATCTGGTAAGCACATCTCAACCACCTTCAAAGGACCTCCCTTTCGCTGGAGCAAACTTGCTTTCCACACTCACCAGACGACAATGGTGGAGACATTTTCGTCTGGACTGAAAGGCGGTTTTATACCCTCCCAGCATCGCAGTCACCGCTGCCCTAACGGAAGTGGGTCCACCTCCTCGAGGAGGGTGTGTTCTGACGGCAGCCCCGCGACGATCGTCCACGAACGTGTACGTTCCTTCTCGCCACCTCGTCTTCTCCTCAGCACCAGACAAAAAAAAAGTAAACCTTCTCGTCCATGTCGTCCTCCACAGATTTGCAAGGTGACTCCTCCGATGGCGGACATTGAGGCGTGCAACTGGACGCGTCAAATTATTCTCCGGAAGAATGATATGATTCTGATGGCCGCTGAAGGTGACTCGATTAACTGCGTCGTTGTCGACGCATTGCACAGCGAATCAGGGAAAATACGTGTTCCGGCGGTAAGTTTTTCGGCTTGTTTTATATTCACATTGGAGGTGAAGAACAAAAATCCCCACCGGACAGCACGGATTCCACTCTCCACCGAAGGTATACGCAGTTTTTGAAACGGTTTAGGGCTCCGCCTTTCCTCCCACCCGCGGGGAAGCCGGAATTGAGACGAAGTCGTGTTGAAGAGGGTTTCGGGGGGCAACGATTACTTCGAAAACTCAAGATTTTCACTTTCGTCGCCTCTCACCGCTGCGAGGGGAAAACAGGCGTTGAGACGAGGCACCGGAGGTTGAAGGAAGCCAAATCGAACCCGGACCGTCTTTATGTGAGAGAGAATTCCATTTTTAGCAACAAATTGACGTGTTTTTGACGGAGACGAGGGAAATCTACGGATCCTTCGCCCACGAGGGTCTCCAGTCGGTGGTGGCCGTGCTGGAGCCTTTCGCGTGGACTCAACGCGCCACGCCCATACGCCTCGAGAAGCTCATTTCCGTTGTCTCCTCCAACGGGGTTACGAGGCCGCCTCCTCCTCCGCCTCCTCCTGGTACGTTCGCCGCCCCGACCGTTTCGCCTTAACGTGACTTTGGGACGCAGGTGAAGTCCCCGTCGTCCTCGGCGGCATCGGAGTGTTCTCGCGGGGAGCATCGGGACTCCTCTGGGGTTGCGGCGAGCTCTTCGATCTCTTCGAGGCGGACAGTCAACTCACATTCACGGTGGACTTACTGCAAGGCAACTTTCGACAAATTAAATGGCAGATTAGAAATTACACCGATGTGGATCGGGTCTACACCCGCTTCACCTTCGCCGTCGACTTCACCGTCGACTTCGGATTGCGCGTAAGGCCTGAATTAGTCGGAGTAAATGCTCTGTCCCCCTAGACGGGCGTCTACACCGTGAGCGCCGTCGCCCAGTGGCAAGGAGACGTCAGCTCCCCCACCTCGCGCTCCTTCGAGGTCCTCGGCAGCCGCGATTTCGTCGCGGTCTGCACCGAGCGCCAGAGAAGGCGGCTGGACGAGCACCAGCCCGTGTGGGCCTTTCCCGAGGTGTGGCCGTTCCGACTGCGCTTCGACCTCCTGCACAGCAGTGGCTGCTTCCACTACGTGGTCGAACGCGGCCAGCGCGTCTGTCTTGCCCCGCGTCTCCGCCCCAACCTCCGACTCCGAGTGGAGCAGAACGAGGTGAGAGAGACTTTCCGCCCCTCCTTAGCGTTGTAGGCAGTCGGATTCTTCCTCGCCGAGGTGACCGATCCGAGCCACGGACGGACGTTCAGGGTGGAGGGCGTGGACGGTGACATCTGTCTGCCCCGAGGCAAACTCCGTCTGGACGCGGTGTACTCGGTGAGGCTGTACGGAAACAACTCGGACTGGATCGGCCGAGACACGCACAGCCTGTTGCTCGGCAGGGATCACGGAGTGGCCCTCTGGGCCAAGTGAGGCAACTTTGATGTCCTTACGCCGTCTCCTAGTGTCGTCTGGCCCGAGGTCACCGTGGCGACACTGGTTGTCCGAACGCCCGAGGATGTCGTGGTGAGCAGCGGCTGTACTGGCGCCAATTGTGGCGAAACGTCGGTTTTCCTGTGGAGTCTCACCGCGGATCTGCCGAGCGGGTCGGCGTGGCGCCTGACGACGGAGGAGATGAACCAGTTTGCCGTAGGTAAGGCGGTGAACCCACCTCGCAACTTAACTTTGCCTTCCGCGGATTCGGAGCCGAGGCATCGCTGTATGCGCGTAGCTCGGGTGCTGAGTGTCGTCCTCCGACGACGTGAAGTGGTCGGTCGAAGGATAAAACGTGGACGATTCGGTGTTCGGTTGGCCCGAACTCACAGATCGCCGTTGGGGCGGGCATCGCGAGACCTTCAACCTCCTCGTCTCCGTCGCCAGGCCCGCCGGCGTTCGTCCCCGGAAATCTTCCTTGAATCGCGGCGTTGAATCGCGCATGAGATGCGGCGCTCGGCCAAGAGTTTGTCCACTTAGACGATGCAAAACTGCGTGTCCTGTCCGTGTGCACGTCAAAAATGACCACAAAGTCTTCTGAAAGCCTTCGTCCGAGGCGGATGGACGTAGCTCGGTTTATGCTTCAATGTCAATCGAGGCAGACTGCGGAATGAATTCAAAATCCTGAGAAATGTGACGCTACGTCGTTTCACACCGCGCGTGGACGGCAGAGCCTTAAGCTCTCGTCCGGCCTCCTCGTCGTAGTTCTGGAAGCCCTCCAACGCGTATCTAACAGCCCGCGTTCCACCCCTCCTCCAGGCTGGACGACCTCCACGCTCGTCATTTTGCCCGGCCTCATCCACCAACTGCCAGACAAAACGGAGCTGAAGGCCTGCATGGAAATGAATGGCACGCCGTTCAAGGGCCCGAAGACTTGCGTTGGCCTCGACGTTTGGACACCGAGGAGATGCGACGCCTGCTTCCTCGAGGCGCCTCAGCGTGTGCACGCCTTCCAACGCGTCTGCGTCGTCTGTTCCTGCGCGCCTCTCCAAGGCAGATTCGAGTTCTACGGTAGGTCGGTCGCGTCCCAAGGCAAATCGCGTCAACTCGCCTCTCCTCGTCTTTCAGTGCTGACGACCCGAGGTCGCGTCTTCACCCTCGCCTCCGGCGAGAGCCCGGCCCTCTGCGCCATGCTGCCCCGCCTCGAGGAGGCCATCCGGTCGTGCATCCGCAGTCTCCCCGACTCCAGTTTGTACCTCGACAAGTGCTTCCAGCCCCTCGGGGTGAGCGTCCTCTTTAGCCCGCCGACATTCGCCTTTCCCCTTCACCATCGTGTCACATCTTCCTCTCGACGCAGTTCGCGGCCATTCCACCAGCGGAAATGGAGATTCAACTGGACGACATTCTGCACGGCAACATTGACATCCTCGAGAAGGCAATCGCCTCCGGACGGGTGGAAACCATCGCCGAGGTCGTTCAGGCCATTGCCGCTGAGGTGGCGTATTTCATCAACACCGATTTTTATCAGAGTAGGTTGCACCACCGCACCGAGCGCCATTCCTTCTGTCCCAGTGAGCCCCGGGAAAGACGACTTCTTGACGCATTTCAGCTCCACCCGGGGAGAACAGGCCGAGGAGGGACAAGGTGTCACGGGTGGGTCAACATGGCATGAGGAGGGGCCTCGGAATCCCCTCGGATCTGCCTAATCTCCACACCGCACCTTGTAGCTTCTGCACATGTTGGTGGCGACGTTGGAGGCATTTTCGCCCCTCAAGCGGGTCTCCCTCCTCGCCGTGACCTCCGCCCTCGAGGCGCTTTCGAACCACTGCCAAGGAGATGCCCTTCACCACGGTGGACCGGATCCGCTCGCTTCTGGCGGAGGTAGTGAGTGTTCTGCCGTCATTGCTGGCCGCCTCCCCGCGTCAGGACGTTTTCCAATGGGGCAGCCGCTTGACCAACATCGGCCTCAACCTCCTCGAGGTATCTGCCTCGTCATCTCGGTTGGCATTGACTGATGCTGTCTGTTTGCAGGGCATGTGCCACCAGCACAGGAATCCCACGCCCGCCCTCCTCCGCCGGCCGCCCTCGGAGCTCGACTACGACACGGACATCGCCTTTCCCGGTAAGTTCATCTTCGTCAAACAGCATCGGAGGGCGGTGGGAGCCACTTCGCCTAGTCGTCACTCTCCTCCGGAAGCTCCACGTGGGCGCAAACCCGCAGAGTTCCGCGTCGCCGCGAGTTCACCACTCCCCGTCTTCCTTGCAGCTCTCCACGCCGGGGACGAGCTGGTCCATAGCGCAGTCTCCATGCCGACCAAAGACAGTCTGTGCGTGATTTGATCTTACTTCCCACAAATTTCTCATTTACTTGCCCAAGTTATTGGCTTCTTCCACTCTCGTCCACTTGTCCGGGCAGGGAAAAGAACTAATCGCCACTTTGGCCGCATTGGACGTCGTACTGGCGGACAGTTTGCACAAAATCCTCGTTCCCGGCGGCGATCCGTTCCGTGTGGAGGTCACAACCGCTTCGCGCGCCTCGGTGATCTTCTGCCGTGTCGACAGAAGGCATCCCGACTACGGGACCAGTGCGTGCGGCGAGGAGGAGTTGATTAGGAGCCTGGTGGAGCACCTCGCACACGACGACGTGGTAGTACGCGTGAGTGTCCTCACTTTCCACGGCAGGGCGGAAGAGATAATCACACCGTCTGACGCAACACTCTCGAATGTAGAGGAGTAATTTCGCCGAAAACCTGTACGAATTCTTAAACGATGAGTCCAGCACCCTGAAGTCCACCCTGGTCGCCTTGACCGTCTACGCCAACGGGACGGAGCTCGGTGCCTCCGACACCAGCAGCCCACTCTTTATCGCCCTCAAGAAGGTTTGTTCTCCTGTTTGCCCAGGTTTGTGTGTGACTCTTGCGCTGTGTCCACAGACCACGGAGGCCCACGCTCCTGCGCAAGCCATTGGCGACTGGGAGGACGACGAGCTGCGCCTGCCCGAGCCGGTGATGTCGGTGGAGGGGCGGCTGGTCTACCAGCCACTCATCATGCACAGCTTCGCCATCGAGCAGGTCCACAACACCGTGGTATTCCAACTGCGTCCCGAGGACGTCTCCACATGTCCGCAGTATCTGGTGCTCGCGAGGTGAGTGGCGCCAGCGGTGGTTGGGGTTTCGGCCTTCTTTCTCCAATTCATACGTCTTCATCAGGTACATAATTCCACCGAATCTCCACGCTCCCGACGAATATGGAGAGTTCTTCTGGGCCATGCTGCCTTCCTCCACCTCGAAGTGCGGTGAGTTGCTAATCGGTTTCAAGAAATGCGTGTGGAGTGGAGAGAATCACTCGCATTCCTCTTCTCCATTCGCTCCTTCCTCCAAGTGGCCACAAGTGGTGCGGAGGCGATGCGAGTGAACTACGTTCTTTACATCCACCCGCACGTCCACGCGGAACTGAAGCCGAGACGATCGCGCGGACTGCACATTTGCGTCTGCGGGCGGAGGACTTGAACACCTTCTACATCGGCTACCGGCAACTCTCACCTCCTGAAGTAAACCAGTACGACAGGGGGAATCGGCCTCCGGTGCCCTACCCGTTCACCGACCAAATCAACATCACCGCCCCCGCCTCGGTCCTCATGGTCTCGTGTCTCCACATCCCCTCCGGAGCCGACGAGTGGCAGGCCGGCGGGTGCAGGGTAGGCCGACCACTTAACTCTTCTGCTCTAGCAAATTGGGCAACTGCGATTCCTAGGGGTGAATGGGAGAAGAGAGGAGAGCGGCCTTCCTCTCCGCTTGTCGCTCTCTGTGGTGAGGTTGCGTTGGCGCTGAGTTCAGCTCTCTGGCTGTGGATGGAGGGTTCTCACAATTCCGAGGCCCGCGTGCACAGCCGAGGGTGGTTGCAGGTCCATCCGCCTCGGAAGTGTTCAGCAGCAGTCCGCCAAGCGGTGGAGAGCCCGTCAGCGCGGCGAGAAGAGAGGAGGACATGAATTAAGACGCCGGTCTGTGTGCCCGATGAACAGATCGCCTTCCCAAGGAGTCAGGAAACTCAGACAACGCGAGTGAGGACCAAAGGTTGGCACCGGGGGGGTGGGAGAGACAAGCCACTGGTAGTCTCGGGTTGATTTGAACACCTCAGCGAGTAGAGAGCTCCAGAGAGCCAACAATTTCAGCGTTTTTTCTCTCTCCACAGGCTGTACCGTCCAACAAAACGGACGAAATACTGTGCGAATGCGCTGATTCAGCGACATTTGCGGGCAAAACCACTCCCGAATTTGTCTCAGCCGAGTTCGCTCACGTCCGAGGTTCTCAGAGGAGGTCGACAAATTCCCCGAATGGCGCTTTCGTCGTCGCAGTTGCGATGCTCGTCGCGATTACTGCGACGATATCCGAGGCAGCGAACGAACTGTACGACAGACTGACGCTCCACTTTATTCCACGCCACTTGCCGTCCAGTTGAATTGTGCAACGACGACAAATAAAACACAGCCATTGCAGAGGCTCTGGAACTCATTTCGTCCCTCTTTTTCTTCCCTCCGCCTCACTTGATCTCATCCCTCTTTCCTTTTCCGCTCGTCCATTCCTTGCCCACCTCCACTTCTGCACCTTCAGCCGCCCTTCGGAGCATCCGTCCGTCCCGCACGGCATCACACCTCGTGTCGAATTTAACTTCAAACCCTCGGGGAAGCCCCGTGGACACGTTCACTCGCCGTGGGTCGCGATGGCCCCACTTCTTTCGCTGCGTGTCCCCTCGAAATGGGGTCGTCTTGTCATTTTGGGGTGAATCCAGTCGCCGAAATGTCTTGCAGGGCATCTTCTCCTGCTTAGAGACGAGCAGCAGTTCACACATTCGCGTCATGGCAACGGTAACCCTTAAACCCCCCCCCCCCTTGTCTGCCCGCCCGTTCGCACCCAGACACGCCGGACAGGGTGCCTCCTGCGTGTGATCACTTGACGAGTGGATGGGCGCGGAGTGGGCCGCCAAGGAGAGCCAGTGTGTCATTCGGACGCGAGGAGGTGGTGACGAATGGAGTGTGGGACAGTGGGCGTGATTAAAGGGAGCACCCGGCGGGAAGCGCGTGTCCCCACACACAAATACATCTGGACGGAGTGGCGCTGCGGTGGCGAAAGCCGCACCGCCTCGACTAGGTGTTGCTGTGGCCGAGCGAAATCGAAGCGGCCACTGAGGGACGTGCGTATGTGCGCGGGGAGAGGGCGTGCACGCCAATTGCTGCACGAGGCGGAAGGCAGGCGGGGCGCCGAGTCGATGAGTGCACCCAGTTGATGCTCCTCCCTCGAAGAGTAAGGGCAATCGATCGCCGGGAGTCGAGCCGTGTTCACACCGCCCCCACCCACGCACTCCGCTTCGTTTATCGACTTCCGCGGGGGCATGGAATGAGTCACCGGTGCATGGGGGTCAGCGGGGTGGCGGTGTTAATCACCTCCACGTTTGTGCGCCAGTGGACGGACTCGTCCCAGGCCGCGCGAATGTTCCGAGGTGTAGTTTGGAGCGCGGAGGTAGCAAGGAAGCCAAGATGAAAAGAAGGGGAAGGCGAAGTGAGGTGAGAAGGGGAAAGAAGGAAGGAATGTTTTAAGGCCGCGACGCGGCCAGCCTCGACACTTGGTGACGTGACGTAAAGCGAAGCGTCAACATCTTGTGCGGAGATGGTACTTCCAGCTTGACTTATCTCTGCCATCGTTGTCAGTCTTCGACACGCCTCCGCTTCGAGTGTTTCAACCCGTCTTCACCTCGCAGTCCACCGGAAATCTAGGCGTTCCCTCCATTACTTTATGCAACGACCCTCCAACATGACCACGAAGGCCAGCTCCGCTTCACACACACCTCCTCGTCCCAGGAGGGAGTGTGTCTCTCGCCCACGGACGGAAAAAAGCACACGCTTTTCGTACGAGACTGTCACTCGCCCCGGTGGAGCGAAGGGGATGCAGGCTGACGCGCGCCGACGGGTTTCTCGACTTCCCCCCCAGTTGCCACGCCCCGCCTCGCCTCCGCGCACAAACCGCCCCGACGCCTCAGAGCGGTGGCCGGACAGTCAGGAGAGGCGGGAGACAGACAACAGTTTGAGTATTCTGCTCGGAAATAAAGTCGAGGCACACAAAAGGTGGGGTGGAGGAGGGAGGCGAGGGGGGAAGGGGGAACGGAAGCGGGTGATGGGAAAGGTGAGGGATATCGAAAACTACAAAAAGGAATGAACATCTTCACAACCGTTGCTCTTCACTAACCATAGGTGGATCACAACCGTGGGGAAGTCAAGCACACACACACACACGTAAACACACACGGTCGAAGGGAAGAGGATGGGATCAGACAATTGCCACGCTGTTCAATTCGTCTTCTTCCTCTCCATTTCTGACGTATTGAGAGGAGTGTCGACGTCAACATCTCCAATCTCCTGCTGCGCCTTCTCCTCTTCCTTCGCCTCGTCCGGTTTTGTCGCGGTTAGGCTAGCAACCGCCTCCTCCTCCGCGGAGAGCGTCGTCTTCGCCGCCGCGGCCACGTCATTTACGTTGACTGCACAGACTTGCCCCTTCACTGAAGCTTCTATCGCCCGATCCATGCACCCCAAGAAGTCTCGTCGACCGTGGAGTTTCCCCATCAACCAGAGTCGTTGCATGAGAAAAGACACCGCGGTGCTCGCAGTCAAACTGGCCACCATGGCGATCGTCTTCACTGGTGACCGCTGCAGTCCCGTTTCCGAATCGTAGCCCGGATAATGAATGAGCGCGGGCAGACCGACCATCATTTCGCCCGCGGTGAGGCGTAGAAAGAGACCTGAAAGACAAGAATCCCCGGTGGTGGTGAGACGACAATACGGAGAGAGTCGTGAATGCTCTCGGCGCCTCCAGACCCACCAACAAGGTAGCCAGCGACGGAGCCGTAGGTGTTGGTGAAGGGTATGAAGAGGACGGAGACCAGTTGGGGGAAGAGGATGACGTAGACGAGGTCGGAGGAGAGGAACCACAACTCGTAAATGGACTGGATGACAATACCGAGGAGGCAGGCGAGGGTACCGACCACGACGATGCTGCCGCGCATGACGAAGAGGAGGCAACGGTCACTGGCGGCGGGGAAGAGCGGTTTGAAAACGTTGTGCGCGAACATGGAGGAGGCGGAGAAAACGGAGGAGTCGGCGGAGGACATGACGGCCGCGGAGATGGCGCCCAGACCGATGAAGGAGATGGCGGGCGGGCAGAGGTACTGCAGCACGAGGGGCAGCACAAGCCTCCTCTCCTCCTCGACGATGATATTGTCCACCGTGTGATTGTAACCCGTTGCCGACCAGTCGGTGCTCGCAGCCACTGCTCCGATCAGAATGGGTGGAATTGCCATGATGAGGCAGCCCAGAGACGCCATGTAGCTGAGAATTTGTGCCCCACGCGCGGTTCTGGCCGAGAGGACCCGCTATGAGGCAACAAGGACGAAGAATTACGGGTGAGGAAGGAGGACGGGGCGACGTGACGGCGCGGATAACTTGCCTGGAAGTAGACCTGCCACGGAATGCCGCCAAGAGTGAGCATCAACAGGTTGTCAATGTAGTTGGCCACATCGCTGGTTGGCATGGAGCCAAGCCAACGCGTCGAGTTGACGGTGATGGGGTGGACAGCCGCGTTGGTCATGGCGAAGGGGATCGAGAGCCACTTGAAGGGGAAAAAGGATGACGGTAACGTTAGTCAAAGCGCCCCGTGGCCTCAAGAGACATTCGTGTCAAGCCCAGCCTTTTCCCCGGCCTCCGTGTGCACTTTGACATGCCGTACCAGATTTCAATCCACCCCATGACAACTTCTCTGACCCCACTACCCGCAGACAACTATCCCCGAGACCATCTATGCCCTTTCTCATCGTCCTGTAAACTTGGAGTGAGCTGGAGGGCGACAGATGCATCGACAGTCCTTCCACGTCGTACCGCAGTGCAAAGAGGAAAGAGCTAGTTCACAAAATTACTCACCAGGCCAATGAGAATGCAGAAAAGCTGCGCCACATCGGTGTAGGCGACAGAGTAGAGGCCGCCGAACAAAGTGTAGAGCATTGCAATACACGCTGAGACTATCACCGAGATGGTGCCGCTGATGCCAATCACCACAGCGATTGTGGCACCTGAAGGGGAGAGAGAGAAGGAGGAGGAGGAGCATGTCAGGAAGGGTAACCGTCCACGCGAACTCTAATGATGCAAGTCATGGAAGAAAGACTACCTAGGGCGGCGAGAATGGCGGCGGACCAGAAGATTTCGCCCATGAGAGCGGGAATGAAGAGGAAACCACACATTCGTTCGCCGTACTTTGCCTGCAGCGGGTCCAACATTGTCACATAGCCGAGGGTGCGCATCTTTTTGGCGAAGAAGATTCCACCTGTGGCGGGTAACATGGAAATTGGTCTCGCCTAAATCTCGCATTAGTGAGACGTGTTAAGGGAAGAGGACTTTCTCGACTCATAGCCCACCGAGGTCATCTCCTTACTCTGTCAAGGGTTATTGTCTACCTCTTTAGCTGCATCCCTTCATTTTAGAAATAACAACCACCAATCAAGGCAGACACAAGCGTGGAGGCTACAAGTGGTCGTCTGGGATGCTCTTCGCCACACATTTCCTTCTCCTCGTGACAGTTTGGTCTCACGACTAACGCAAAACCGCGTCAACTCCGAACAGACAAACAAAATGGAGCCTCACACGACTGCCGTAGGGCGGATCAGCATTCGTGGTAAGCAACCCACCAATAGGCATCGAACACGCAACGTCCCCCAACTCACCAATGACCAGACTGAGGGCGTAGCCAATAGGAGCTTGGCAAAGTAGAAGGCCTTGAGCGGGGTCGTACACCCCCTCTGCGGTCCCGTTGATGTATCCTCCTCCAACCCAAGTGGCTAAAATGAGACAATCGTTGGAGTAGATAGGGCGAATATTAGAAAACGGGTTGCCATTCGACACAGAAACGCTGATGTGGTGAGAAATGCAATCCTCCGCTTGACGGTGTCAACGCGTTCATTTGAATGCGCATGAGATTTGTGCTATACTCTGACAAATATCATCGTGAACACGAGAGCAATTTCCTCCTCTGCCCTCAGCGGCGTATATGTTGTGGTGTATAGAACGCCGAGGCTCTGACTATATCCAAAATGGCTCACCGGTCATTGTAAAGACTCCGACAAACAGACCAATGTCTCGACCCGCCAGTATGGCGTCCTCCGTGTCAGTCATGGCGCCCTCCGCTGGTTCATCAGTGCTCTGGGGATGGCGAGTGGAGGCGGACCTCTTCGACTTCCGCGCTGCCCAAATTCCCACCGCGAGGATTGAAATGTAGAAGAAGACAATGCCCACAACACCGGGTATATTCACCGAGGTCATTGTCGTCGTGGTGTCTCCAGTCCGCCCTCCTCGTACTCTCTTGCTTGTTGAGCGTCTGAATCTCCCTCAATCGGCGCCTTTCCTCCTCTTTCTCTGCACATTGTTAAGCACACACAGTAATAATGTGAGACGGGGTGGCGGCGTTGAACTCACACAGCGATGCGACTGTCGCCGTGTCAATGTCAACCGCGCTGAGTCACCAATCACACGTTACAAGACGAAACAAGTTGATTAGGCCACCACTGGCGTGCCTACCAGCGGCCCTGGTGGCAAATGCACAAAATGGAGGCACTCCACTTTTAAGCGGAGGAGACGCTCACATTTCTCCCCTCGGTGGAGCTAATGGTGTCCTCACGACGCTTCGAACGCCTCGGGATCCAAGTATTCCAGAGCATCAGTGGAGCAATTGTCTAATTTTCCCCTCAAATTTGACTCTTACGGTGGAGCTAAAGTGAATCTGATTGTCTCAACAGACACCGTGAGAAGAATTACGTGAACATCATCTTATAGAATGGCTCGGACTGTGCAAACAGACGTAACTCCAACCGAGACCGAGTCAGTGCTCCCCCAACCGCATGATAATCCCTTGACTTGGAGAGTATGCCTAATGGAGAGGGCGAGAAAGGCGGCTGTTGTCTCCTCATCACCTTCCATCGGGACAAGTGGAATCTTCTTCTCATCCTCACTTAAAATTCACAATAATGCTGAGGTGAGATGGGAAAAAAGGCGGGAAGAACTTACTGTAGGGCAGCTGATCTCCAAACTGACAGGCCGCAGGTAAGTCTGAGTGTGGAGGAAAGCGGTTTCACGCGATGGTTACAACGCTGCTATGCGTGTAATCAGCAGACAGGCGACAAGGGAATGTGACAATTCACAAATTTGTACTTTCTTATAGGCTGTCGGAGCTCAGAATTACTTTGGTGTGAGGTCGAGGTCACATGCGACCGATGCCACCCTGGCTTGGGCAGCGTGTGGAGGTGATAAGCGGCTTAAACCGTGTTGGATAATATCTCTTTTTTTAATAACTTATAAAGGCGTTCTGTGACTGCTCCGCCAACTCGGACAGGATTATAGCCGGGAATTCATTTAATGGATCAAACACTTAAACAGTCGAAAGGCAAAAGGAAATTCCCAGGAAAAAATTTAGATTTTAAGCTCCATGCAATGACCGAATGCAGGACTATCAGAATGAAGAAGAAAGGATCGGCTTTGACATAATTTTTGGGGCGATTTTCACAATGTCAACAGTCGGGATTGGGTTATTTTACTTTGTCCCGTACCCCAATTCAGTACACAAACTTCAGGCACATTTAATCATTTACATCTGAAAATGGTAATGAAAGAATAGGGATGGGTATCCCTACCCGTATTCTCTGGGCGATGATATCGAGGAGAAAGAGCCAAAATAAACTTCCTCCGAGAAAAAGAGAAACTCAGGCAAAGATATTGGACGAGTTGCATTAATGTGGAGATGAACGGGAGAATTAATGTTGCAAATAACTTTGGGAGGGATAAACCGCCTACTTATTAATTATGCCTCGTAAAAGGGGGATCAGGCTTTCCCTTGGCTGGCTTGCAAAAAACACATTTCGTCAGATAACCTATTTCCCTCAAGTCGAAGTCACGCGGACTGAGAATTAGCGTCCAAGTTGGCCTTTCTCCATGGTCTGTGAGCTCTTGACCGGCGATACATTGTATTCAAGCGTTAGGAAATACGTCAGTCTCCGAATAACTGTTGCGTCCACTAACCTCAAGCTGAGTTGGACGCTTTGAACTGTCCAGATTAATAACCACATCACTAATAATTGCAATGACTGTGTGCGCAGGCCACATGATAGGTGGTTTCGATTAAAAATGGCATTTGGACTCAAAAGCCTGTCGTGTCATTTGTTTAGGTTTGAGATTTTTAGTACCAAAACTTTGGGAATCTACTTCGTCGCCCCATACCCAAATCGTTAAAAAAAGTAGAGGGTAAAGGTAACTCAATCTCTAGCGCCAAATGCTTCAAATTTAAGGGGAGTTTTTCCAAGCAAATGGTATGAGTCAAATGAGATTTCTACATTCCGAATGAGCTACTCGGTGCATCAGAAACGGGGTATCACGACTTGGATACGTCGTTTTAAATTGGGGCAGTTATTTGATAATAAGCATGAAGTTGATTTTAACAAACAAAAACTTGATATGTATTCTTTACTAGTAACGCTGATATTATTAGAAGCCAAAACAACTCGAGAAAGACACTTTTTGTTATTTCCGCTCTACTAGGTATGGGTTTAATTATGCCACAGAGATGTCTGCAAAACCAAGTGCGTTTCGCAATTACTAGAAAAAATCCCAATAAAAATAAGGGCTAAAAAACCAAGTTCTAGAACCCGCTGTCCCATCTGTTCTACATTTGCAGGTGCGAAATAGTCTGAAGGAAAAGCGCCCTAAATCGGTGGTCTCTAAAAAAATCAACTTATTTGTTTCATCTTCTACATTCCCCAAAACCACTTTTGCTTTAATTTCCACCAGCCCACCTCTTTCCGTACGCAGAGCACTTTGACTAATTGCATTAATTTTACCGGCAGTTTGAGTGGTTGCCTGCCAATTAATGCAATGTGATTATACCGGAAGAAATGTACAATAAAACATCGACACCGACGTAATCTATAAGTAATAATGGTACTACCAACAAGTCAAATGCCGCCTTCCTTGACTCTCTGCCTGCCTGTACCAAACCACAATGCGCCACAAAGTTAACGCTAAGAAGGCATTTCGCAGGAAAGGGGGCAGAGTAGACACACTCACATGTTGAGCGGTCCGCGGATCCTGCGAGACCGGGCGACAGCTCCGCTCAACTGAGTCTCAACTAAACGTACACCGCATTGCCGCCGTGGGGATGGTGGCCAATGGAGAACACTTCAGCCCAGCCCTGAGGACGAATCAAATTACTCTGGGGGCGGGTCAATCGAAGGCAGCGAAGGAACGAACGCACCAGCGAGAGAGCTCAGGAAGGAAGGGAAGAGGATGGGGGGCGGAGAAAAGGCGGATATCCGCGACGTACTCCGTACTCAGTGTGCACCTCTGTATCGCCCAAACGCTTCTGATTCGTGATGAGCGCTGGGCAAAGGGGGCGGGGGAGGGTCAGTAACAACTCCCAGGCCGCTAAGGTTCACTTTCAGCGGTAATTAAAGATCACGAAAGCTCTGGCCCTTGTTGACAGTGTTACTTCGCGCTCAGTTAACCCATAGGGCAGAAAGGGGGAGACAAGTCTACTTGCGGGTCGCCGAGGGAGTTAGGAAACTAAGTCGCTACGTGTCAGGGTTCCCTCAGTAATTCCTTAATCCCACAACACAACAGACTATGATTTTCCGGCTCGACCGAGTGCTTCTTGACCCAAAACCCAGTGTCCTGCCACTCTTCCTCGGGAGCGCATTCCAGTCTCGGAGGTAATACGTAAGGCAAGGTTTTACCAGGCACACGATTCGAACGAAGTCTACCACAGGGCGAGGAGATGTTTGTTTAATTTGTACTTTTGTTCACAAAGGCTCCACGGCCTCCGCCCTGCCTCGCGCTATTTGAGCCAACAAGTCCAACGCCCTTCTCTGGTGGTTCACATCGTAAATTGCACCCAAATTCATAAATTTATTCTAGTTTTAAAGACACAAACTGGGCTGTACGAGGAACTTCTTTAATCACGAGCAGAGAGGATCGGGTGGGACTCCACAGTGATGACGTCCAGTCGACAATCTCCGCCCAGGAACCGCTTAGCACGTCCACAGGAGCCAACGAGTCCTCCTTGAAGTTGCTTCGCTCAGCAATTCCGGAAGGAACGCTGTTTGTCCGAGGGGAATTGCAGTGATTTCGTTGAAGACTCCTTCCTTGGCAGAGAGGCGATTGCCCAGGACGAGGAGCACGCGGGCAGTTGGCGGTCCGGACGTCGAGAGAGGCTGGTAAGCTTCCGCCTAGTCGACTAGAGAAAGTACCGGACGATGTCGAGGTGGAATGCGGTAAAGTGCAAACAAAGCTGTCGACTGGAACACCTCGTAATGCCGACTTACATGCTTGAGGCGAATGTCAGACTTGGCGCCGCTCGAGATCCCACACAAGGCCGCGGAACTAGTGCTGGGGGCGGACTACTCGTCGGCTTTGCTCTGCCGCGCTCCCCGCTTTCGCATGACACACCGTCCAGACCACAGGGAGCCGCCTGGGCGGTTGGGGGAGAAAAGGGCTGTTGAACTGGTCTGTCGGATGTGGGACGGAGACGTGAGAGGTGGAGGCGGTTGGTCGCCTGGAGACTAAGGAACGCTCCATGCGAGGTTTGGAGTTGAGGAGGAACATCCAGAGGCCTCCTCGACGACCCTTTTCTCCCCTTTTCCAACAGGAGACTGCATCAACGCCTCACAAGACAAAGGCAAACGCCCTAAGGTAATACGTGAAGCCGTCAGGCAGCCGTCGCCCAGGTTCATCCATCCAAGCGTCGATGATACGTTTTCCACGGTGGTAGGGAGATCTAGTTAACAGTCTGGAACCGCTTTTTTTCCTGCGGATGGATGTCTTTGAGAAGAGGCGAGGCAAGGAAAAGTTGAGCACCCAAACTCCTCGAAGAGGACGTAGTGTTTGGCAGGAGAAAAGCAAACTGTTCTATTTGGACGATTCTCTCTTAAACGAAACTAATGAGGGTGATAAGACTTGCCAGACGAGGGTGTTACACGCCAAGTCGCCCAGAATGACTTGTAGACGACAGCGCAGTTGGGAGGGTCGATTTCATCCAGACATCGTCACAGCGTGCCGGAGGCCGCGGGGCGCCGACTGACCCACGAGGACGGAGGTCAGAGCGCACCGGAGGAGAGGAATGGCCAACTGTTGGGACGGGCGAGAATCCGCCCCGAGGCTCGAGGGGGGTTCAAAACCCTCCCCCCCTCCTCCTCCCCCGTACCAGGGATAAAAACCAGGCGCGTGAAGAACACAAATTTATTGAATCAAGTGAGAGACGCGAGCACAATCTACAAGTCACCCACAGCCACTGTTCCACACAACCCAGAGAGATGCGAGATGATGCAATGGAGGCATTAGATGGAAGGGAAGAACCCTCAAGGTCAGAAGAGGGACGATCCAGCAGACGTGCTGAAAATCACGCCCCTATATTGTCATGGCCAAACAGATAAGCAGCATCACAATCTGGACAAGAGAGACAAGAAAATGTCAACTGGGTGTGATGTCAATAAGTTCAGGGGCTCGGATTTGCATCGGGTGAGGAGGAGGTTGTTCCACCCTCCGCGGGAGCAGCCACCTCAGGGCCGGCGGACTGAGGCGGAGGCTGGCGTTGTTTGCCCACCTTCGCACCGGGTTTCCGACCGCCTTTGCCCCTATTTTTCAACGCCTCCAAACGCTCCTGAGCTCTGGCCTGGGCTGCTGCGTGTGCCGCTTCGTTAGCTAGAGGACAGGAGGGAGACGATCGAAGATAATGCGAATTAAAATGCAAAACAAATTCAACACCACCGATAAAAAAACAGCCAGCCGCCGAGCGCCAATGTGAATGTAGACTTTGTGGGGTGAAAGACAGAATCGAAAGACGAGGACGCATGAAATGGTCTGCAGGCGGCGTTGGAGCTGCAAGACAGAAGTTTCTGAGTGACCGTTGAGTGGTCGACAAGTCAAAGCGAATGACTTGACCCTTCTCCTTAACTCGGACAACTGTCGCACCAGAATAAGAGCAAAATCCAGCCTACGGCCTGGAAGGGCGAAAATACTGACCATATCATCAAGGCACTTCCAGAATGCCTCATTTCGCTCCGATTGAACAGTGAAAACGATGCGTTTACCCCATTTATCCTCGATGAGAACACGCCAAGTCCACAAAAAACTCGTAGAGCAGTGTTAATTGGTGGGAGAGATTGAGGCGCTACGCCATGAAGAATCCATTTCTAAAATCTAATCAAACGCGGATAACGAAACTTCTAAAGGTCTCCTCCCGACACCGAAGGGCAGCCTTCATAAGACAAATGTTTTCGAGAAAGTTTTAATGTTTTGGGCATTGCATATTTAGGTTGAAATTGATCCAGAGGAGACGTCGACTCCTCCTCCACATTCGAGGTTATTGGTCGAATGGACGCAAGTAATGGCAGTAACTTCCGCCGAATCGCTGTAAACACGCACACGCAAAGCCACAACCATTCGACTCCGAGTATTTTTTTCCCTTTCAGGCAGGAGAGTTTATCTTCGAGCGCCTATTTTTAAACCCTCGCTCCGCCGCCTCGTGTGGGTGGAGCGGAAAGAGCACGTTTTTTTGCCCAACTGCAGGTCTCTTCGTATCTTGGCCTCCGGCCATTGGTAGACTCTTGCCCAGTCCAAGTTGCGGCCATGAGAATGAGGAGGGTTAATTAGTCCCCAAGTCTGTCCCCAGTCACCCAAGGCGAATAGGCTACAGGGCTCGGCGCTAAACCGCTGAAAAGTTAAGCGTAATGAAGTCATGGAGACGAGCGAAAGCACGTCTTATTTAGACTTTTGTTGGGCTCCCTCGGCCTGCCAGCTGCACAAGTTGACAAGGAATGTGTTAAATAGGTGACGCTAGTGGCGAGTATACTCGAGAAACAAAATTAAGGACACAAGTAAAACGCGTAGAACCAAGAAAGTACATTAAAAATGTGGATGTTTTTGCAAATTTTTACGTCGAGGACTCGATTTCTACTGGGGCTGTTAGATGGAACAAGGGAAGTGCCAAGGAGGATGTCGCTGAGGACTAGAAAAACTGTGGAGTAGAGGTATTTTGGTGACATGATGCGAACCATCGTACGCACGGAGAAACCATGGCTTTGGGCAGCCTCGAAAATGGCTTGTAAATTAGTAAAAACAGGCTCTCGTAGGTAAATTGTCGAAAGGAGGGAGATCCGTGTGCATACTAAGGAGATGAATGGAAGGGGGGCAAATAAGTGCAAGCAGACGCCGTGGCAACTTGAGCAAAAGGTTCATTAGCTGATGGCGACCTATTTGGACGTGAATACAAGTGCCATTCGCTCAACGGAGTGAACAACACAGCAGATCGAGCAGTGGGGAGTCGGCGAGGGTCCATTCAGACACAAGGCGTGGCGAGAAAAAACAAACCTCAAAGGTTTCGAACCAAATGGATGCGTTAATTTTAAAAAAAAGTGAATTTCAAATAAAGGACTCAACAGAGTGGTAGAATGGGCGACCAAATACTTTGTATGAAAAAAGCCTTAGAAAAGAAAGATTCCAAGCAAATTAAACTCAGACCTGTGATGAAAAATAGACAGTCGGCCTTGATATTCATTAAAAACCGCAGAAGAGGAATCATTCGCATTCAGAATAAAATATAAACGGAGAAGAAACGTGAATACACCAATTATAAAGCATTTGCCACTATTAAAGAGGATCTTAGGATAACACAAGAAAGGCGTCTCATAACAATGCAAATTAGGGGCTCACGTCCCAAATTGTCAGTCGGAGGCCCACGGAAGCAGGTAAGAGAGAATTAACAGACAGGACAAGAATAAATAAGGCCAAGGATGCTCTAATGCGCTTCGCTAAGATTATGCGTTGGCCAAGGCGATACGGGAAAATCTTAATTCAACCCGATTCCATGCAGTGGACAGAATAGGCATTATTTCACAGCGGTGAAGTTGGCCAAGCAGTTGGAAAAGAACCTAACAGCTAAGAGATAAAAAGTACCCATAAGAGGAGCAAGAGGAGGTGGCTACAATGTCCATGAGGCAGACTGGAAAAAAATTTGGATATGGAAAGTGAATGCAACTACGACAATATAATTTATGGTCTAAGTAAAAGGTGGGAAATAATTAGGAGGCTCGAGCTTACATAGGATAAACCAAAAAAGTTAGCTGGAATAAGACGAAAAAAGCTCCAGTAGTGTTGAAGATTTGATGGAAAATCCAGACGGGCGAGGAAAGTCAACAGGGACAAACCCCTAAGGCTGAATAAAGCGCAAATTGTCTATAAAAATTCACCCAAAGGAGAATTTGGTGGAGGAAATCCGAGGTTGCTTAGATAGACTGATTTACTAACGACAAGAAAGAATACCTGCCTAGGGAAGAGTCCAAAGGGTACGCTGAAGCGAGACAGTCGGCCCCAAAAGCCAGGGAAAGGTAAATATTCGAACGAGAGGGAGCAAATGTAAAGAAATCAAAAAAAACCGTAAAGTCAAATCTTAAGAAACTCCTAAGATAAGGTTTTTAACTCCTAGTCCGAATACTAGAATGCGGAATTGAAAAAAGGAGGAGTTTGGGTATGTTCCGATAAGGACCAACGAAGGCGAAGAACACCGTACCTAAGGCGTGACAGAAAACCCACTGATATTTAAGACAATTCACTTTGACAGTGAATGCAACGTAATAATGGAACGTGCAGAGACATGAGGTACTTAAATTAGACAAGTAGAATGGAATGAGAAAAAAGACGGCCTGTACGAAATAAATTGTAGAGTGGGGTGCAAATGCTGATGACAAGAAATGCGGGCCAAGTCACCTTCCTTCTGTTGCGCCATATTTCTTTCCGCTCTCTCACGTTTTCTACGAATTATTCGGAGAATTGCCATATCCCGCTCCAAATCAGCTTGCGATTTGGGCGTCGCCCTGTAAGGGGTAGAGAAAAACTCGGAATGTCAACCTGCCCAATGGATTTGAAAAGCCAGAAGCTATAACTCGTCGCAATTATGGATGAAGTATAAAAATATCAATTTGGAAAAATGATAAGCCTTATAAACGCCACTTAGAATATAAAGCAGAAAACTAGAACAAAAGTTTTATAATTGACATATACCTAATGGCCAAAAAATGCATGATTAACTCATTAACTGCTTGCCCACAGAGCTTTTACAACGATGTAATTTAACAGGGGTAGAAGGGGGGTCACAAAACCAATTATTCGCACTTGAGCAATGAATAGGGTCGAGCAATCATAACGGTTAGTCAAACTTTTCAAGTCAAGTTAACCAAAGAACTTTATTCACCGATTCCGTGGCTCACGTTGGGCTGCATTACCATCCCGGTTGGGATTGTGAACCTCGATCAAGTGGGAAACACCATTGGGTCTGGAGGCTTTCTCATTCTCCTCTTCGTCATCATCACTGCTTGTACCAACATAATTATAGTCCTTGGGAGAGGTGAAATCGACAGCTTCGACTTCGGGCTGAACACAGAAAACACAATTGCTACTCAAACGCACTGTAGTGGAAATATCATGGGGTAGAGATCAGAAATGCAGTATCACAATCGATTAGCAAAAGCCTCGAAAAACGTTGAGCATCTCGATGATACTACTATATAACTCAGATATGGTGCGGATAAAGTAAAAAAGATAAATGCACTTACCAGTAACCAAAAAAAGCAGAAAGGAAATGAGTAAAATTTAAAGAAAGATATTCACGACTCTTGCTCATCACACGTTCCTACCTACAAGTGATGGGGCGGCAAACAGTGTTAGATGACTAAAAGAGGTTTTATACAGTGTAGAGGGTCCCCATTGAACACCGAATGAGAAGTATACGATGCTAATGCGAATAAAGCTACATTCATGGTATTTTCATTAAATAAACATGAAGAGTTAGGGAGACACGATTGACATTAAATGCGGATTGCATGATCTGGGATCTTTACGATACACAAAGTGAGGGAGGATTTCCCGTGAAGCCAAACCCAAATAGCCAAGTATTAGTTGAAAGAACCTAGTGTAAGGTTGTTTCAAAGAAATAGTGAACGTACCCAGCAAAATACTCAATTTATAAAAGGGGTAAAACCTATTCGTAACACTCGACATCATTATTAGATACGAGAATTTGAATTGATTACGCGTAAAAAGCATGTTTATTTTCTGAAATCCACAGTAAAGTAGATCAACGTAAAAGCCCACAAAGGACGTACACAAATAGACAACTATAAAAAGCAAATAACAAGGAGGGATATCTGGGGAAATCGAAGCATACTGAAACGGAAACGAATACCACCAGTTATTTATCCCTTCCAAATTTGTACACAGAAGAAATTTTAGGGCTGATTCACATTGATGGCGACTTGCAGATACTTATCTAAACCCATTAAGTGGAATTTTAATGGCGCAAAAAGAGGAGAGATTAAGGGTTGGGCACTCCTCGACACTTTTAGAGAAACAAAGCTGTGTTGAGGTAGTGCGGTTAGTGAATATAGGTTTAAAAGTAGGATTGACAAACAAGTTTAACTTTGGAAACCCGAATTAGGTTCTGAAAATTCAACCGATTGCAATTCCGATGGGAATTTGGGATTGGCAATAAGAAGGTCATAAAGAGAAATACATATAAACTGTCCGCACTTCAAGTTTCCAAAGGACCGCCTCTGGAACGGTGAACGAATGGCCGCCACCGCGTTGTGGTTTCCTTCCTAATGCAATAACAGCACAAAATATGAAGGAATTTTAGTAAAATTGCATTGTGCGACGATTAGGCTGAAATGATTTATCGGTATGACTAATTACTTGATTGATTAAACAGAGGGAGCACTCACGCGACATGACGTAACCGAAGCACTGGAAGTTGTACACGCCTGGAATGGCGTGCTTAAATCAGCCGGCAATTTGCCGGCTTAAACACGACATCCAGTAGCCATATTAGGCAATTAATTATCATATATTCAGTGGTTTATGTGCACTCACTTCAACAGAACCAAAATTACTTATCTTTAAAAGTGCGATGAAAATTTTTGAAGCCGCGATTGGGGTTACAATACTTGAACTCCCAAAATCCTTACCTTACTCCCAGAAAGCATCATAACTAATTATAGTAGTATTCGCGTTCCAGATCTTTTAGTGAACGGAAGTGTCGCTTCATGCACGGAGTTTATGTATCGAGTTTTTTTATCTATACACCATGTACTAAATTTTTACAGACCCTGATATCTTTAGTAAACCGTTTATCAATAATCATCACTCGGTTGATTTTACAACCCTTACGTGCACAGCATGCAAATTTAGAGTAATATTTAGCTCAAAATGTCGTATAAACGCCAATTTTTTTAAGATAGTTTTAGAGGTTCTCCATCCCTGCATTTGTATTTTTCTATCAAAATCAAAACATTTTAGTTGGGGAGATAATTAACAACAATGAGTCCATGTACACCGATAAGTGTAATGATTTGTCTCCGCGTGCTTCCTTCATTTAGAGCCTTCAGACGTTGTACAAAACATAACTTCCCCTACCACTTTTATGCTTGAAGATTGTCTTTTAGTCCTATGATTAAACATAGGGCGTTAAAAGCGTTTCTGATACTAATACAGAATTTTGCTCATGCTGGACTCTAAAATATTTGGCTGCATGATGAGTGAAAGCAAATCCTCACCACTTCCTGCCTTGTGGTGGGTTTCCCGTTAGACCTTACATCATTCTATACTAAGGTGCGCTCTCTCAGTAAACAGACGTAATTGCTAACGGAACTGTCATATTTCCGGTCCATTCAAATTTTCATTTCATGCTATTTTGGAGATAACGTTGAGGTTGTGTTTAAATGTATTTGCTATCAGAATCAAAATGCCTTAAAAAACAACGGAATGATCACATTCTGCTAAACACATTAAAGAGCCCAGAGGATTTTACTCTCTAAACAAACCTGCATTGTACATGTTAGGGGACTTTGTGGCTGCTTTTCCTTGTTAGTTCAAGAGAAAAACATCTTCACTCAAACGTAAGGCCTTTACGCTGTATCGAGAATGAAATTGTCACGACGGTGTTCCTGTGTGCTGGAGGTCCTTTCTCGTTCCACTTCGTATTCAAACCGTGGAACGATGACAAGCCACTGACGTCCGTGGAATCGAAGAGTGTCTGTGGATTGGCCCCAGTGTCGTCAGCTCGTCAATTACCGTTGATTTTCAGTGCCTCTCTTGTCAAACAATCGAGGTTTCACCCCTTCCCTTCGCCGTGTTTAGGCTTTGTTTCTTGGCAACGAAATTGGCTTTTTTTTCTCAAAAGGGGTTGTTTATCGTGGCCACCAATGTAGCTAGTCTCCTCTTCTTCTTTTTCTTGACAGTGAAATGCGCCCCATTCTCCGACCGCGTACATTGTCTTTCCACCGCAGTTGCATACGATGGAAGGCGACACTTCACTGTACCGTCTAAGCCAAGTGGAAAATTTCCCCATTTACCCAACGACCTCATCGACTGTGGGCTGAGCGTCCGTGGAGGTGTTGACCCCACAGACCTGTGGAGGAGAAAAGCGGACAAAAGGTGCTCGTTTTCACGTGGCATCAACTAAAATCTACTGATATTTGCCAAATCGACACGCCTGCTGAAGGCGAGTGCAAAGCCGCGTTCCAAGGCGCCAACGGTGACGTGTTGATAAAAATAGACGTGAATTTAATGGGTGGGCAGAGCACCGCCTCTCACGTCAACCCGCCGACGAGGTGAGGGTGCGAGATTTGCTAACTACCGACGCCCACAACGTCGTGTCAACCGACTCCTCGGTCTCGACACCACGTGATATCAAACGGGGTGTTTATCTCCAGAGGCTAAAAGAAGTCCGTTGGGAGGAAAATCACCTTCCCCGCCCCGCCCCGCCCCGCCCCCGTCCGGGGTGAGTTAAGACAATTAGCCGGGGATAATTGGCCTGAGGGGGGAGGCGGCCTTCATCTCACCGCCTCCCCCTTCACATCCTCCCGGCGGACTTGCCGTGCATGGAGGAAGACGGTGGGGAATTGGCAGGGTGGGGAGGATGTGATTAAAGTCGCCTCGCCTCAGCTCCTCGTGTCGTCGATCGCGATTCTGGCCGAGTTCCGCCTGGAAACTGTTGACGCGAGACGAGGGACGCGGGAAAGGCCGGCCAAATGACAGTGAGACAGCTCAGAAAGCCTCAAAAGCCTCCTTTTCATTTAAAGTTTAGTTTCTTTTCTGTGAATTAAACAAAATATTATCGCTCTCATCCATCTACAAACTTTTATAACATAATGTAAATTCTTTTGTTATTAATAATTACTTCTTATCAGCACGAGAGCAATTTGTACATCCAAATTTAAGAAATGAATTTTATCTTTTAATGCAAAAAAACTGAATCACTGCTTGTTTGATATCTCCTACACTTTATCACAATTTTTTGCCCTTTAAGAAGTCCTATTAAGAGAAAAAAGGAAAAAAGTGGTAGTTGGAGTGAGGGAGGGAGGGCGGAAGGGTTCCTAGTCCGGGGAATATGATGGACGCAACGGAGTTTGCGAACCCACTTCTGTAATTTCTTTACCCATGGCAGAATAATGTCCTTCCTTCCTTCCTTCCTTCCTTCCTTCCTTCCTTCCTTCCTTCCTTCCTTCCTTCCTTCCTTCCTTCCTTCCTTCCTTCCTTCCTTCCTTCCTTCCTTCCTTCCTTCCTTCCTTCCTTCTTCCTTCCTTCCTTCCTTCCTTCCTTCCTTCCTTCCTTCCTTCCTTCCTTCCTTCCTTCCTGTCTCTTGAACGTCACCGGTCTCTTTTCTTGCAACTGCTGTCTTCAAATTACTCACTTGTTGACCAGACGTCTCCGAAGGGAACTTCTCTTTCGGTTGCAACAGCTCACAATGCAGCTGTCCTCGGCTGGCCCGCCCATTCCCAGTCAAATTTGGCTTTGAGATGGAAAGACGAGTCTGTCCGCCTTCCCCCTGAGTCCACTGCCTTCCGATTCTTTCGTGGACGGTCCGCTGGTCATCCCCGGCTATCCTCCGGTTCAAGCAAGCAGAAATGTGCATTCGACGACTCGATCATCCAACCTCTCCTCAGTTCATTCATGTGCCACACACTTGGCATTTTTTTCACATCATTCGTCTCTCTCCAAGGTGGTTCGCTGAAGCGAATCAATCCGCTTTGCTGTCTCCGATGGTGTCGGAGGAGAAACTCGCTCCAACGCGGTCTCTCCACAACCCTGGTCGTCGATCAAAGACGGTCGTCCAGAAGGCGGCTCGTCGTCGGGCGGGCCGAAGTCACCTCCTTCAAGTCTTTCTCACCGCCTTCTGCATATCACCTCACAAACTGCACTTCTATTAAATTCTAACACTTTTTCCCGGTTGAATTTCGTTTCAAATGGCCACTCTGCCGCTTCACAGTTGGGACTAGCGCAAAAAAACTCTGTTTTGTCTTTTCTTCCTTTGTTAATTTTTCGCGTCAGTAAGTGTACATTAAGTGAGAGGAGTACAGTGGCCGAACATGTGCCAAATAAACACGTGCTTAATGTCAAAAAAATTGGTGTCATGGCAACGGACTAATTTTTCGGTAGACCCTGATAGAATGCGAGAAAGAGGGCGCCTTTTTGGGGTTCCCATCACTGGTTTAGCAGCCTCATTGGTGAGGTATTTTTACAGTTTTTTTTATCAAGGGGGACTTTAGAGTGTACACGCATCGACTAGGGGCATCTGGGAAGTCGCCGTCGTCCACACCGCCACCGAGGAATCCGTTGAAAGGACCAGCGGAGCAGGCGGAAGCGTGAGCTACCCTCCGGACGGGACGACTGAACCGAGCGAATACGGTGGAGGCGACCGCGCTGAGCCCCACAGAAGACACGAGAGTGGCGAGGGTGCTCCTGCCTCCTCGGTGGCCTTCTAGGCTTTCGTCGGGTTGTCTATCCGCGCCTGCCTTCCCCCTCTCCCTCCTAAAGCGGTGGCGCGGCCGCAGGGCCTCCGGTTCAGCGCTTCCGGCCGATGTTCTCAGAAGGGAAGGCCAAAAACGGCCGGCAGGACGTGAATGCTGACGCCTAAATGCCCCTGGCTAGACGGAAATTTAAGTGTTTTCCTCGCTTTCGCCCTGCCCTCATCCCCGGGGGGTTGAGCCCTTCCATCGACGCCCTCTCGGTTCTGCCAACGTCGCCACCATCGCCGACAACGCGGACGCAATTTCCTCCAGCAGCCCCGGAGGAAAACTCGCTCCGCCACGCCGAGCAACGCGGCTCGCATGGCTGCAAGCGGGCAAGAAGTGGGCGCAGCAGTCGTCGCTTTTTATTATCCCCCAGTGGCGGCTCTGTGTCTCTCGCCAAGCCCATTCCCGCCTCTCTGCCCATTGTCTTTGTACCGAAATACCCTCGCCCGCTGTGTGCAACTCTCGGGGGCTGCAGCGCATACAAAATCCGCCATTCGGTACATGCGACGTCCGTAGCGAAACGCCCTCCCAACGCAGAACGGGGACGAGCTCTGCCCCCAAACTGCGCGGTGTAGAGGCAAAAGGCGACTCCCAAGGTGCTGGGAATTACGAATGTGGCCATTCGGCTTTACTCGTCTCCTCGCCGCGCCTTCCCCTTTCCGTCCACTTCTCTGACGTGGAGGAGCAGCGGGTAAGGCGAGGCGGAGGGGGAGAAATTCGTCCATGGAAGGGGAGTCAGTTGAGGGGGCGGGGCGGGTGGGGCGGGTCGACGAGTCGCCTCACTTCTCGGAGATTTGGCGTTGCACACGGAGCATCATCTTCAACTCGTCAATGTAAATCTTCCCGTCTTTGTCCGCGTCCCAGTTGGTCAGGAGGGCATCCTTGATGCAGCGCAAATCCTCGTCGTCGTAGTCCTGTCGACAAAGGAGAGGAAGGAATAAACAGTCGACGTTAAACGTGAAGCGAGAGCTGACGACTTCTTCGATGTGTGCGATGTTTCCGTCCTTTGACTGGCCAGACGTGAGGCGACTTTTGGAGGTTCGAAGGGGGAAGGACAATCTGAAGACTCGCCATTTGAAGTGCTAAATTTTTTGCGTGGTGGCTGAACTGCACTTCTTTTTGGCAGCATTGATTTGACAGTCAAATGAAAGTGAAATGGACTGGGTGCGTCAGTAACCGGGACCCCCACAATCTCGTCGTGGCGGTGTCGTGACTCTCATGTGACGCGTTCTAGGGCCAAAATAACATGCTGACGCCAACCGTCCATGGCGCGACGGTCTCCGCGTAGCTGAGACCGAACGACCACCGCATTCCTCCGTTACCGTCCATCCAGACTGGACTGACGCAGTGTGTCTCGTCTAATTCCCAACTCCACTCTCCTACTCTACGGTGAATGATCCTCGTAGCGGTGCTTACTACTCATTCGATTTAAGCGTCTGTCTGCAAGAGGAGAAGCGAAAACGTCGGCCAGATGAGGAATGGACAGCTGTGTGGCGGAGATAAATCAACGTCATCTTGGTTTTTGTCTTTACAAGAACCGGTCAAAATCCACGCCGCCTCTATTTCGTTTTAGGGGTCAAAACAGTCTTGAAAATCCTCACTCTCCCACGAAAAACTCGACCGAAAGGAGGTTGAATGTTTAGAATCGTGGGCGGTTGTTGGACGAGGAAACGTTTACCTCCCGAGAATTCTACCAAGTCGAGGCTTATGTACTCCGAAGAGAGGCGTCGGGCCTCTGCCAAAGGAATTACTCAATAAGACGAGCATTATTTTACCGTCCATCATCACTTTTTTCGGTTGTAAGAGTTGAAACGGAAGGGAAGAAAGACGGCTATTTTGCCTAGAAGTTGTATTTTAGTTCACTCGAGCTTCAAATGGGAAAAAAATTTTCGTAATGGGAGACGAGGCCTCGTCGTAGACGAGCGGAGGAAAGCGGTCGTCGACGGAGTTAATGCTCCGTCGGGAGCGGAGGACGAGGCTCAACACTTTGATTCCAACCAAAGAATCACACTGAAACAACTAAACTTACTCCTCTACCTCCAAACACCATCACAGTGAATGCTTGTTTATTTTTCAGCGGGCGAGGGAGGCAGTGGGCGGCTCGCAGTTGGCGGCTGAAGGTCTCTTTCCAACTTGTCAATTACATTTTTGGGCAGAGAGTCAATGGACTGTCAAAAGACGACCTTGAAGCTGTTTCGCGATGGAAATGGGCCGAAGGGAGTGTCCCAAGGCCCGGAGTTTCGGCACCGAGGCTGCTGAAGGCGCAGAGCCCACGAGCAATAAATTACTTTTACTGCACGCAAGTGGGGAGGCAATTTTAAGGCCTACTTGAATGTCACGCCTGTTTAAGCTGCAGCGCAGCGATTTTACGGGGGAAAAATGCTCAGCACTGCAGAAGTCTTTCTCACCGACTCCGCGTCAAATCTGCACGCAGTGGAGTGAGTCCTTAACGCCCACATCGCATGGAAGCGTCAGAAGGGGAGGAAATCCTCGTGGAAGTGCTCCGATGGGCGGCCGAACTACGAGTCTTAGTGGCTTTCGACAGGTGGAAGTCACAATTGCGCCGATATGGAGTCTACTTAAATGAGAATTTAAGTAGTTTAAGTCAAGAGAGTGATTTTTCTCCCTACGTGAAGATAATCGTTTGGCCGCTGAAGTCACGGGACTTTGCAATTGAGAGGAAAGGACGCAAAACCTCAGTGGGACCGGACTGACCGTAGAGCGAACAGCACTTTGGGGTGGGTGTCGACCGCAGACGTCGCACAGAGTGCCTCGGGCCTCTCGCACTGGAAGCCGGTCAACCTGCTGCCGTGATATTCAACGCGACAAGCTTGCACTGTTGTCGACTACTTCGTCCTCATTTATTTCCACACGCAGAGTGTTACCGCCATGAAAAGCCAGTTTTTTTAATGGGGAAAGTTATTCTCGCTCGCTCAACTCCTCCTTCTCCTCATGTCCTCGCACGAATGGGAGTTGGTGTTCCTGCCTTATATCATCAGAACGCTTAATTAAGCTTTAAATTATCAGCCAGGAGGACCAGGCCGGTGGAGCGCGGGAGAGGGGCGGTAGAAAGGAAGGAAGGAAGGGCATGAGGGGAGAACAAGGACGGAAGTGACTTCCACCGTCGACAGAACGAAATAAATGAACAGCGTTAGTCTTAGTCGGTTAAGTTATCTCCGTACCAATGACGGCAATCTTCACCTCTTCGTTCTGCGCTGCTAAAATTTTGTCATTCTGCTCGCTTAACCTGTGACTTTTGTCTGATTGCCTGCCCAGGTTTGTGTGTGTGTGTGTAGAGAATTGCCTGAGAACGGATAAATCTTGTAATTAAGGCTCTCATGTGAACGGGAGGCCAATTAAGGCACCGCTAACTTTTTTACCTAATTGAGCAGGGAAAATAAATTCCTTTGACGCGCCTCTCCTCTTGCTTGAGGAGGATTTGACCTAAGACGCCCACCAGTCCAGGCAACGGGGTGATGTGGTTCCGTGGACGTGGCCGGAGCTCCCGCATTTTCGTCTCTCCCACTCGTATCGATGGGAACCCCCCCGTGGGCCATTTAGGGGGCAAAAATCCCAGTGGAATTAGACTGGGAGAGCATAAAATGTGCACGGTGGAACACGTCTGACACCCGCCGCCCTCGCGGGAAACAGTTTTAGCGTCCTGTCTTGGTGACGGCGTCGAAGGGGTGGCAGAAAGCACGAGATGGGAACTCATCCACTTATCCACTGCTAATGAGAATGGACGTAGGGTGAATGGAGACAGTTGTAGCACATTGTTTGCTCAAGTTTGGAGGCAAAAACCAAGGCTATCGCGCGCGGTTTTTCATTAGCAGTCTCAGCTGCCAGTGTCCGCCACCTCCCTTCAGAGTGTCGGATTAAGCTCACTCCAGGCCAGCATAACTGATTATTTTAAGTGCTCCCCGTTTAATGCAAAATAAACTTGAATTTGGGCCAAATTTGCCGCCAGTATACTGTAATGCGATTTAAGTAGTATGTCAATCAGCCGAGAGTCTGCTCATTTTCATGCAATGTCTGAAGGAATTTTAGGGTTTTAGTATCTCCTACGAAGCTTTATATGAGAGAATAAAGCATCACGAGGTCGTAACACTCGTGCTGACCACTTTTAATGAGGCAAATCCGGTTTTATGCTGCGCCTCCTGAACCGCTATCAAAGATGGCATTTCCAGCCTTGCTCAGTCCATAACGTGGAATGTGACCTCCACCGCCCGATGACTGTCAACTTCCTCTATGTGAACAAAAAGGGTTCTGTGTGACGTCAATTGGACAGGGCATTCGCAGTAAATTGGGCGATAGACGCCTCGGGACGTTTCAGAAATGGAGAATTGAGGCGAAACGTCGCCCTGCAGTCAGCTGAACTTCCCTCATCCCGACGCAGCAGCCCGAGAGGGGGACGAAGGCGACCTCGAGGCCACCGCCAACAAACGGAGCGAGGGGGAACAGACCAAACCGTCTCAGACAGCAGCCGGGGAGGCTGCCACAAGTCGGGCGATAAAACGATGGCGTTACGGGGAGGCGAGAGAGAGAAAAAAATCAGTCTTACCTCTTGAGTGAGGTCGAGGAGGTCCTTGAAAAACGCCGCGAGCTCCTCATCCTGCATGTAGCCGTTGTGGTCCTCCAAAGAAAAAGGTAAACATCCTTTTAGAGTGAGGTTGAGGCAAAGTGTCTCAATCCCCTGTCATCTCCCCAGCATGACACAACACCGCTGCGCCCTGAGCTGCCTTTTCGGGATGCGATGAGGTGATTTTTCTTTAATTTGTTGTTGTCTTGACCACCCCCCACCCCCCGCCTTGACGCTGTCCAGACCGCGTCCAGACGTCATTCGCCTCCCCTCTTCCCTCGTCCCGGTCGGAGCGTGCGAAATGAACTTTTGCCTCTGGTCATTTTCCTTTTTTAGTACGCACGCTTCATGAGGTTGGATGGGCAAATTCCCTCAGGTGGTGACAACGCGACTTCTCCCTCCTGTGTGTCACCACGGACGGTCGGTCGGACGGACGAATGCCACTATCTCGACGAGTGCCGACCGGGTGCTCAGGTTGCCAGTGGAAGCGTTTCCTTCCCCATCTTCCTTCCCCATCCAAATGGGGAGTGGAGAGCCTCCGCCTCTCCCATCTCGGGTGTCCGAGGCCCCGGAGGCGCACCAGACCGCCTCACCATGACCGCCACCCGGGCTGTAACCAGAGCTTTCACTTTCCCGTACTTTAAAAGTGCGGTTGGCCCAACTTTAACCCCCGGAGTCATTTGCTTGTGTCCCCTTCATCGTGCCTTCGTTTCATCCACCTCACCTAAAATTATTGTCTGTACTTTTGAGGAGTTCTTGTGTACCTCCTACCAAATAATCGCCCCACGACTCGAGGGAGGCCGAAGAGTCAACAGGCGTAAAGTCACAGTGGTGAAGAGGACGATGTGAGTGAGGCGGGGCTGGTGATTAAGGACAGATTATCGCGGGGAAGTGGAGGCGAAGAAGGAGGAGAAGGAGCCGAGAAGGAGGAGCCGAGGGGGGGTGGAGGAGCCGAAAAGTCGAAGGAGAACGCGATGAAAGAGGAGACGAGGGAGGAGGAGACGAGGAGGAGGAAGAGGAGGACGGGGAGGAGGAGATGAAGGAGGTGGAGTCGATGAGGAAGAAAAGGCGAGGAGGAGAAGGCGAGGTAGGCGGAGAGAGGGGAAAGAGTCAAGGAGGAAAAGAATCCGAGGAGGATGAAGAAGCGAAGGCGGAGGAGACGGAGTCAATGAGGAAGTGAAGACGAGGAGGCGGAGGTGGAGGTAGACGCGAAAGAAGAGCCTCGGAGGGGGCGGCGGAGGGGGCGGCAGAGGTCGGATTTACCTCATCGTAGTAGCTGAAGACGCGGTCAATGTCATCGTCGGTAATTTTTCCCGGACTCTTAAAAAAGGGCTTTCGGAGGAAGTTCTCCTTCACCGGCACCAGTCTAGAGAAGGCGACAAGGAGGGAAAGGAGACGACTCAACCAGTGAAACGTCATTTTCTCGGGGAGGGGAAAATCGGCTCTCGTCGGCAGGGTGCCGAGACGTCCTGAGCCGTTGTTGAGCGACTGACAGCGGCGAAGAACCTCGCAGCCGCCGCAGACGTGGGGACCCGAGGGAAAAAAGGGACCAACAGAGGCGGTGCTCGTGGGCCGCTTACCTCGCCATTTCGCTCAGTTGCAACTTTTTGTCCTTATTCTTGTCAAATATCCGCAACTGAAGGAGACGAGAGGAGAATTCCTCGCTTGAGGACTGTCGGTGAATGTTAAGAGGCAGTGGGAGAAAACTCACGATGTTATCGGTGTACTCGATGAGTTTGTCCTCCGAAATCGTGTTGCCCTTGGGCGAGTGCTTGAACAGCTCCTTGAGGAAGTCCTGTCGGTTCGGTGGAAGGAAGCGGCCGGGAGGTGAGTAGGAAAAGCCGGGCAAGACAAAAGAAGGAATAAAAAATAGCAAATAAAAAAACACCACCTTCAATTCGTCGGCCTCGATGAAACCGCTTTTGTCCTTGTCGAAAACCTTCCATACCTGCAAAGGCGAAAATGCAGTCAGTCCACCGGACAGACTCGCAACCACCTGCGCCGACGGGCTTCGTCGCGAGGGATTGGGAATAGTTGGCTGGCGGGGAGGAGGCGGGCACTTCTCGGCCCGCTGGGCAGACGGTCGGGACCGAAAGGCGTCTTCTCCGCCGATGCGCAGCTTCAACACTCCTGGCAGACGTCCTTTGCCGGACTAGCAGCTCAGGAGGTCTTTCACCTCTCCTCGTCGGTCCGGCGCGGGCAGAGGTCCTCAGCCCCGACGTCGTCGCGGTGGCGGTCGGGTGGATGCGGCGGGGCGAAATCTTCCCGAATGAGTGGCTCGAGGGCGTCAGGAGCCTGCCAAGTCGACTGGTCGAGTTTATAACCGCCTTCCAGAATTTTGTGGCCCTCCACTCACCCGTCGATAGGAGGGTGGTATTTCTCCCATGCCGACGCAAATTTTGGCGCTGAGAAGGGCGAATCTGGCCGAATCCCCACTTTGACGTCCTCACAACTCGTCGGGCGCCCCTAAGCGCTGCGCTGGGAGGCCCCGCGAAGCCATCGACATACGCGTCAACTGTCTTTCCGCTCGCTCCGCCTCCTTTTGCCGCAAACCGGACCCTCATCTCGACCACCTCGGACGATCGTCGGGGCGCGGCGTGGAAGATTCCCCGCCGTCGTGTGCCCGACAGTCGGCGCTTTCACGGCATTGTTGGACGAGAAGTCGAGTGGTAGCCTTTCACCCTCAACGCCGACGTCCCTTCAAAATCTCCTTCCATCCTCTCAGCTAACTGGACGTTTTCCAACCCCTTTTGCGGCAGGAAACCTTCTCAGTCCGGATGTCCTCATCGGAATGGACAAATTCCCATCTAGCAGCTTGCAGCTCATCGTGGAAGTCAGTCAGAAATGTGGATTCTTCGCCTCTTTCCGAATGGATAAACCTTTCCGGCTTGCCACTATTTCCTTCTCTCGTGGGGAGTTCCTTTGCTGAGACGGTGTGTGTTAGCCACCGCCCACACGGGACGAAGTCAAAAAGGTAGAAGAAAAAGGAAAAGGAGGAGGAGGAGTGGACTCCTGAACTCGGTCCGCGGGTCCACGACCCCCTCCCCCCAGTGGAAGGGGATTTTCGCCCTGACCGGGGAGAAGGGCAGTAAAAAGTGGACGAAACGTGGCACTTACTCGCATGAAATCCACACTGGAGTGGACGAACTGTTCGCGGAAGAAGAGGAAGATGAACTCCTCCTCCGTCGGAAGGAGTTGGGCGAGCTGTGAAAGGGGAGAAAACGCACAGTCGAGGTAGTCGACTGGTCTCTGTAATCCTCGAAACCTCAAACCCGACAAAAGGATGTGGTTGATGACAGCTTGTCAACCCCCTTGTCACGCCGACTACTTTTTCGCCTCGTCTGTCACTGAGGCAGTTTGGATGGTTGCCACACTCTTCAACCGTATTTCGTCCACACCTTTCTGGTTAATAAGTTTTTATTTCGCCTTTTTGTCAGGCGAAACCGCCTCGACACTTGACTCTGAGTTCTCCACTCTCCGTCGCCTCGGCCACCTCTGTCCGTTGCGCGTCTCCTCGACCGGGAGGATCTGGCCGAGGCTGTGGGCCCTCGTAAGCGTCACCCCGCTGAGTCGGTCGCTCTGTGGAATGTGGCCCAGAAATTTCGCCTCATGCGGGGAAGGGGACGGATCTCCTGGAAGGCGGTCGGAGAAAACTGTCCTTCTTCGACCGTGTTGGCCTCATGGAGGCGTCTCGTCCGCCAGCAGCAGGGTCGACGCGGTCTCCTGCCACCGAACTCGAAAGCCGCCAGGGAAACAGCCGAAGGTAGAGAGAGACTCTGCGCCGTTTTAGTTGACATTTTAGAGGAGACCGAGGCCAGCAGCCGCCTCCACGAACGGTCAGGCTCCACTCTCCGCCTTCTTCCAGCCCCGAGTTCTCGGTGAACCTCGAGGCGTCGCCCAGCCGGCGGCTGGTCCGACCGACGCGCCCGGTGGCCGCGGCGTCTTCGTCTGGCTGTGGTCGAAGTGTCGTTGGAGGTTCTCGTTGCTGTTCTGCCTTGAACGGCGACTTACCTCGTCCATCCTGCAGTCGCACTGCTTCTTTCCAAGGAAATGGCGGCGGGGAGGGGTAGAAAAGGGGCGCGGGGGGGGGCGGACAAGGGCAATTTGTTTTATCTTGGTACAATAAAATGTCCCCAGGGGCAGTTTTATCGCCTTCGCGAGCAAAAGACGAATGCCCCTTTCAGCCCCGTGGCGTGGGTGCGTGGGCATGGCAACTAACCTCGGCAATGTCGATGCGATCGTCCTCGTTCTTGTCGAGACTCTCCCGCAGCTCCTTTGTCAACTGGTCGATCTCCTCCTCGAGCATCCGCTAAAAGTCGACTCAAACCTGTCACTCTGGCCCGGGGGGCGGAGAACGTCTCCCCGCCGGGAACAGGGGGCCCTGGGGGCTCCGGGGGGGGGGGTCGGGGGGGGAGGGGGCTAATTGCAGAAGGTTATTCCACCCACCTGTTTCAGGTCGTCGGGAATGATAGCGTCGAGGAGTTCGCTGAAGAAGAGGTGCATCTCGTCGCCTTCAATGAATCCATTGCCTGGAAATGAGGGAGAACCACACGAAAATGGCTACTCGTTCGCATCTTCTGTCGCCTATGAATCCTTTTCACACCGGAATCGCTCTTCCCATCCGCCCCCGTCCCCGCCGCCTCTCCGCCCCCCCCTACCCTCGTCAGGTTCCAGCTTCACGGATTTTGGCCAGCCTCTGCGTGACTGCTGCCCTCTGCTTCTGTGATGCCCACAAAGTACTGCCGCCTCGTGTCGAACTTTCACTGGAAACGACAGTTTTATAGACGCTGCTCTCGCTCTCGGCCACTAAGTTGGACCCGATTTTTTAGCCAAAATGAGAGGAAATTTTTTCCTTCGCGCACGGAGACCAGGTCCAGCGGTGGACAGGGCGGCAGACGTGCTGGCCAAGTGCAGAAGCATGAAAAGGGAAGTGACAATTCTGCCTAGACGGCTTCTCGTGGCGATGAAGACGAAGAGACGAGAAGCGGACGCGGAGAAGTGGCGTGGCCGGTGCAGTCGTCGAGCCTGGACGACCCGTGGAGGCTTGCGGGACGTGGAGTTGGATGATGCCGGCTTGAGGAGGCTCATTCGCCCTCCCACCGCTCCAGGAAACTGGGAGATGGAGACACGACGACCAGAAGCAACGGCCACAGGGCCAAAACCAGCCGACCACGGAAGACAAGTGAATCTCGATGGGTGGAAGTGGCGGATATTCGGCACTACTCCGGCGGAGGCTTCAACCGACTCACTCCGGCCGTCCGAGTCCACGGATCGCCGGGAGTTCACACCGAGGCAGGGCGGATTCGCCGTCGTCTGCCATGTTAGCAGCCACGTAGCCGAAAAGACGCCAAAAGCGACTTTTAACAGAAGGTTGACGACGCGGAGTCAGACGTCGTCTCACCAAAGCATCTAGGACGTGGAGACGCCACTTCCGACACCACATTCGCCGCCTGGATAGAAGTGTATGGGCGCGAGAAAAGTCAGTCTGCACCGCAAAGTTGTCCGCTCTCTACATTGAGAAGCATTTCTCTTGACTGGGGTTGCGTGTTTCCTCCTCGTGCAACCTCGTCGACGCTTCCCTTATTTTACGAGGAGGAGGCAATTAATTAAGCGCCTCCCAGTGGGTTGGAGGCTCAGCCTCGGCCAGCAGCTCGTGGACGAGCGAGGCGGCGGCAAGATGCGGACGCCGGAAGGGCGGGAGGCGGCCGAACGGAGGAGAGCACCGCTGCAGGCCACTTCAACCAGAGCGGCGGCGGAAAGGGCTGTCAACTCGTGGAATAAGGGGCGAAAAACGGTCAATGTGGCGCTTGACAGTGGGAGAGCCTTCTCTCGGCCTTTCTGCTCCCCAGCGCCGGGGAAAAGGCGACATTAGGGAAATGAGCGCCAAGAAGATGTCGTTGGAGCAGAAGAAGGCGTTGAAGGCGGCGTCAGAGGCGAAGTGGCCGAAATATTCGCCTTGGCAGCGGCGAGGAGTCGCAATTCCGTCGGCGGAGGTGGAAGCTGTTGTGGCAGCCGGTAAGTGGGCGAAATGCATGCCTCCGCGCCATCGAGCTGGACTTGCGGAGGTGGCGGTGCTCCGAATGTCTTCGAACTGTCTTCCGTCCCTCCGCTGTGGCACGAGACCGTCAAAACCGCCCCAGACGAGCGTCAGCGGAGACGAAGTCCTCGGAAAAGAAGCCTAACGCGCCCAGCCACCCGCCCCCGGCGGCCGAGGATAGCAATTTTTCAGTAGACCGAAACGCGGGGTACCGAACGCCGAAGGAGACTCGCGAGTTAAAAGGCACCAAGTCGACTTCATTCCCCCTCTGCCTCGCCTCGCCTCGTCTGGGCCTTCCGCCCTGCGCCGCCCCGTGATTTGCAGGCGGATGCGGTGCCAGCGAGCGATGCGGTCGCCGCGGATGGGATAATGGGCCCATGAGGGGAGGAGGGTGGCCACTCACCATCGCGATCGTAGCGGAGCCAAACATCGGCAAACTGCTCGGCCGAGACGTGGCGGAATTTGAGTTCCTTCTCGTCGAAGTAGTCCTTCAGCAGGTTGCCCTGGCGTGTCTGCGGTGCACACTGGCCGAGGACAGGCTCGCTGGCTGTCATGCTCCCGGCACTTGTGTCTTCCTCTTCTTCTTCTCCTCCACCTCCGCCTCCGCCGCCTGCTTCCTCCGCTCCTCCGCCTACCTGACTCGTCCGCTCCTCTCCTAACGCCAGCGCGCGCGCTCACGCACTCACTCACGCACGCACGCACGCACGCACGCACGCACGCACGCACGCACGCACGCGTCCACCCACGCACAAACGTTCTCACGCATGCGCGCGCGCGGGCACGGCGGGAGCGTTTGAGAGGCCAAACGGGGCATATTTCGTGCCGCAGAACATTCCGGAAGAGGCAGAGAAGAGAGAGAAGGAGTTGGAAAGTGGTTTGGCCACCAGTGGCACCGCCTCGGCAATCTCGAGGGTTGTCCTCCCTCCGTCCAGTGTCGTGAAGGCGGTGGACTCCGAAGCGAATCGCCCCCTCGTTACGCAGTCAGGTGACGTTTTAACCGACTGTCAAGTCTGAGACGTCTACGCACTTTCTAACTAGTCAGCGAAAGTAAAAAATGGGCTGGAGGCTCTGCCTTCCCACGTGATGCAAATGGGGCGCCAGGCCTTCCTCCCCGGCCGAGCGACTCGAGTGAAGAAGGTTTTCGGTGCAATTTTGTCCAAGTACTCATTAGATGGTTAAAGCCTACCTCGGAGTCGCTCTCCTCCTCGCGTAATTACCTCCTCCGCCTGCTCGGCTGGGGATTTGGTCACCGTCAAGTCGTGGCAAGAGGAAAATGAGTTGCTGTCTTCCACGAGGGAGGTCATTTAGCCGGCGGCGGCGGCGATGGCTGCGGAGGAGGAGGAGGAGGAGAGGGAAAAAAGCGGGTCGTGTTAACCGCTCCTCGACAATTTACTGCCCTTCCGCCCCTGCCACTGCGACAAGATAAACGGCAACACTTGTGTTTTGGTCTGAGGGGAGGCGGTGCTTTCGACAACACCGTCGGTGGTCAACTCGATCAGCTTCTTAGGCGTAACCGTCCCCTTCGCCCTGGCCGCCCGCTCCTCCGCGAGTCCTCCTCTTGAAAGTCTGGCCTCCATCGGGTTTGTTGAAGGACCGCCTGGAGATGGGGAGAAGACAGAGCTCCGCCCACGCCAGGAGGCTTTCCGGACTCCCTCGAGGCCTCGCGAGTGGAATAAGCCGCTGACTGCTGGACTGGACTGACTTCCCGGCCACAGGGCGTGGCTGAAGAGAAGACTGAAATGCACCGCCTCGTCCCCGACTAGGTGGAAGCTGCTATGCGCCAGAGAATGTCCCCATCGGAGCTGGCGTTTCCTGGCGAGCGCCGAGACTTGCGTCAAGTCGTTGTCCGGAACCGGCGAAAAGGTCGAACGGAGTGGAGAAGAAATCGCCTTCCACCATGGAAATCAGCGTCCACCCCCATAATCGACGTCTTCTGCCCCCGTGGAGGCGTTGACGGCGCGTGAAAGAAGGTTGACGCGGCGGAGACAGCATGTTTGGATTGCTTCGGCCGAATCCGACGGGCAGGGAAGTCGCCAAGAGGACGGGCGAGAGCCCAAAATCGCGCCACTTCGATTCGACGAGGCGAAGAGTGGCCGAAAAGAGTCCTCCCGGCGCTGCCGCCCCCGCCGCCCCCGGGCCGCGCGGCGTCGAGTGCCTCCTGACGCTTAGGGAAGTCGCAGAGAGACACCGGTGTCGAGGTCAGCCTCCACCGCCCCGTCTGCATTTGCATAATCCACAAACGCCCATTCGGGGCGCTCCGAACTGGCGGAGGCGGAGACTGAGGCGGAGGCAGCGGAGGCGTTCAAGTCGACTCGATGCTTATTTGCATATGAAATACGAGCAGCCAGTCTCGTGAGGTACAACTTTTAGGGAGGAGAAGAAGAAACGCGCGCGCGAGGCAGAGAGAAGAGCAGTGGAACCTGCAACGGGCTGTCGCATTGACTTCAGTAAGGCTTTTTTGCCCACCCTTACAGGCGGTGGATTAATTAGCCCCGCTTGTCTCTTCAATCAACGTCGCACTTTCCATCCAACCGCCACCGCCTCATTCTAATCAGCATTATACCGCCAGCAGCATCGCTGTCACTACCGTCGTTGGCCCTTCGTCCTCCTCCCGCCACCATCAGCATCACCAACACTGTCGGCGCCGTCGTCGTCGCCTCCTTCTCCCCCCCCTCGCCGCCATCACCGCCTCTGCCTCGTCCCTCGTCGTCATCACCAGCGCCGTCAGGGCTGCCGCCGCCACCACCGCCTCCATCGCCACCGCCACTGACGAGTCGAGTGGCAGGCGCCTCGGCATGTAGAGCTTGAAAAACTGGCGCTAATTCAGTCAAAAGATCGGTGTTAGCGATTTTGTCCTCCTTCCGCCCCCGGAAAACTCGTGGCGGGGAAGAGCGAAACGCCACTCGACGGTGGATGGCAGCGCGAATGGCCGGAGGGTGGACAGCCTGCCCACTTGGCTGAAAAAGTTGCATTGTGCCCTATGTTTTTTCGGCCAAGCATCACTTTTAAACGCTTACTTCGGCCACTTTTGCGCCGCCAGTCGCGAGGGCTGAAACGGGCGGCCGACAAATCGCCTCTCGGGTGGGAGAAGTCGGAGAGGAGGACGTTGCCGCGAATGGCTACCACCTTTCAACGTTGACTGTGTCAGGACCAAAGAATTCCTTCTCCAACCGGTGCACCAGGTGGAGGAGGAGTAAGAAGGCGACTCCACCTCGGAATCTCAGCTGTGAAGCCCTCCACCGAGGTTTTGACCCAAGAGGAGCCTCAGGGCCGTCGCGGTGGCATTTTGTGCCACCGCATCAAGCCCGGCGCCCCGCCTTTTCCTCCATCGAAGACGAGGCCGACGAAATCGCCTTCTCAACGCTACATTCAAGCAGACTCGAAGAGTCCCGTTTTAATTTGGACGCCTGTGGGTTGTCCTGCGGCATCAATTTAATTCAGTTGTTTCCGGTGGTCAGGGAGATCTTGTCAGTGTCACGGTAACATGGAGGTCGTCAGGAGCCCGCGGTTGCCAGTCCGCCTTGAAAGGGGCCTCGCAAATCCCACAACTACGCCCTTGCCCCGCCATCCGCCACCGCCTTCGCCGCACTGCCACGAAGACGGTCCACAGCCTCGTCTGTTCCCAGCTGGCCACTTTTTAGCGGCTGTGGCGTGTGGCGAAACGTCCGGCGCGGCCGAAAAAAGCTTCCCCAGAAGTGGTACACAGTTGGGCTTTAAGCCAGGACCGTTGTGAGAGGCCGGGCTGAACAAAAAGCACCAATAAAGCTGGATTTATTGACAAGTGAAACGAGTGCATAAGGGAGTTTTGGGGCGGACCGTTTAGAAGCCACAGAATGGCATTTCATTGTTCAGTTTTGGCGGGGCAGAAAAGCACGGCTTATGTGAGATGCACCAATAAAACTTTTCGGGGAGGCCATTCACTTGCCAACTAGGACGCTTGTTGAGAGGCTGGACGAAGTGACTCGCTACCAAACCGTCTGACTACGTCATTCGATGAACTGTGAACAGAGTTTCCAGCCCGAGGGCGTTTTTACTGGTCCCAAGAGTCTACGCCAGCCGCCACGGTAGCCGACACTCGCGGTGCGTGGACCGCTCGGGACAAAAGGCATGGCTGCGTGGAGGTGTGTGGACTCCGGTTCTGGTGGCGGTAGAATCCCGTTAGAGGCTGCACCGTAGTTTTCGCCTCGGTATCCTGCGGTTTTCAGTCCGAGTACACAGGGAGTGGCGCCTCCGCCTCCTCGAGCGCATTCACCCCGAGTATTTTGCCTCTTAGAGAAGGACATCATCCGCTCTCCCACGAATGAGAATTTAGCGGCTTCTTTTGCTTTCAGATGGTCATGTCCGTCGGGCGACGCTACTCCAACGTGGCTACAAACTCCAGCTCTCCATACTTAATCCCTGCCTGGTCAGATCTCCTGTGCAGCAGCATCCGTATTACTTATTTATAATAGTCCGATGGTGTGCCCTAATATCATAAATCAGGCAGCTTCAGTTTAGTAGTTGCCTTCTGGAGTCCGCCCGCAGGCAGACACACCCCTGCCGGGTGGGATTGCAGCCTCCCACATAGTCTCAGTCCACCGCATCGCGGAGAGGACTTCGACCTGCCATTGGGGAGGGATTCTCGAGGGCCCAAACCGAAGCGGCGGCGAAGCAATGCAAAGTCTGCTTGCGTGGAGACAGTGGGGAGGACTTTATTATTACACCGCCTTCTGAGACTGAAACGACATCAATGATTATCTATAAGTTCTGTTATGATTATCTTGCTACTTATTAATGGCGAGTAGTTAATGTTTTGTAATGAGTCTGAGATATTTTATGCGTTCCCACCCGATTCGCTTTTGTGACTCTCAACAAATAGTATCTGCGCCTTTCTCCCTTTCTTAGTGGCGCCTTGCAAAACTTCAGTTCCGGCCACCAAGTTATCTCGCGCCTGCTCGATTTCTTCTGTCACGATGCGTTCTTCATGTTTTTAAAGGGATCAAAGACAGAAAGCCTGTCTCACCCCGGTCGCGTGACAACCCTAGTCTTGTCATAGTTGCCACTCGGCTACCGTTTGTTGCTCTGCTCTTCGGGGGTGCCTAAACGGTCACACGCCATTGCAAACAACGGGGAGGTGATACGCAAAAGTAAAAACCGCAAATTTCCCGATGATTTTCTTTATCTTCCATGCTAAAAGGCCGGGCTTAAGAGCCAAAAATCATGCACTGAAATTCGGGTTAGTAAGAAAATGGCGTCGTAGTTGTGAGGCCGTTTCATTCCCGTCGCGTAATTAGAGACCACAAATCATCGACCAAAGGGTTCATATCACGGAAGGTTGAGACATGTGCTGCTCGCAGGTCGTGCATGGCGACGTAGAAGTTAGCCCCATCTCTGCCATATTAACAAGAATAGAAGCCCTGTCTTTAAGCGCCCTAATTTTGTTGAGAACAGAAAACAAGATACGGTAGAAATTTGAAGTGCGGAAGGATCTCAAAACCTTCATCATCTTCTAATTGCCAATTTATGAAAGTTTGATTTCGAGAAAGTGGAAACCAAAGAACAGCGTAATATAAATATGATATATACAATGCATGTAATGTGTGCACCAGCGTATGCAACACATATAATGCAGATGCAATTTAGGGGAATATAATGGTTGCAATAGAAAGGACTTAATGAAATTGTTGCCCTGTTAGGATACATTGTTTTAAATTTATTTCAACCAAAATAAAAATAATAACGTAACTGTACTATTTGTGCAAAAAACATAAGCTTGATATTTTTATTATTTGTGGAAGGCTGGTATATAATAGTAAATAATTTTAGTCTATCGCAGGCTAGTTTAAATGTATCACTTAAATCTTTCTATGACCTAGACTTATGTGAACTGCTTTACACTTATTCATTTCGACAAACTGGGAAGATGGGTGTGGACAAGGCTTACCTTACTTCTGTGACGGGCATCATCAAGCTGGCTATCTGCCTATCACTAATTATCACACTTATTTGCGCATCCATAAACTGTAGAGAATACCGGATATTCTTCCTCCTTGTCTCAATTTTTGGATTTCTATTTGAATTTGCATTTTACATCTGTTATCTCTTCAACCTTATTGGAAGGTTCAAGTTCAACGTGTCACTAATAGTAAGTGCAGATTTTGTGACCTAGTTCGTGCATGAAACGACCGTATTCTGTTAGTTTCACCTGAAATTTATTTTTCCCTGTGCTTAATTTTTATTCTAAATTTAGGACTTCAGCGTTTCGGTATGCATGGCGTGCCTTTCGTTTATTAATTTCGCTGTTGCCTGCGCGAAAGCAACAGGAAACCCACAAGATGGAGCTTCGGCGGTAATTTTACATCAAAAGACTTTTATCCTCGCATTAAACTACCTGTTCATATACATTTTTTTGTGTGTGTTTTTAGTTCTTTTGGCTTGTGTTGTTGCTTCTGACCAGCGTAGACTCTTACTTTGCTTACCGTGACTGGCGAGGAGGTCGCCACGCACCCGCTCACGCCACAAACGCTGGTCCTTCCTTTGTATCTCAACCAGCGCAGTCTACTGCCAACGCTTCTTATCCAAATTTTTCAGAGGATAACGTGCGGTCTTACGATTACCAGAATTAGAAGTATGTTAAGTATTTCGTACAAGCGTATTTGTGGTCGGCTAATTTAGTATCGCTTTTTCCAGTTTACATCCTCAGTTTACACCATAAAGTTCGTTTCTACTTTTCATCTGAGTATTCACATATGATGCGAACAATCTACATTTTGTTACTTTCTGGCTTCTCTCTCTAGTGAAACACTGACAGATGTGCAGTTCTCTTATATTTCTAATAAACTTCAACATTAGGGTGATATTTTATGGGTAATACCGACCAAAAAGCTCGTTTTCAGTCGATGAAGCAGCAAACGTGATAATGTGGCCAAACTTTGTTAGAAACGTTTCCTTTATACAAGCATAATTTACTCGGTAGTTGTAAAAAAATCTGATAGTGGCGACGTATATGCCTCTATCCTCGAAGTGGAATGATCCTAACCCGAAGATGCCTTCAGCTCAGACAAGGAGATCACCTCAGTCTCATGCGTAGCCATGAGCTGTCTGATGTCACCACTTCTCGTCCCCAAAGCACTGAATTTTTGCTGGGATCATCGCTTAAATGCGTAACTTATTGTTTGGCACTTTAACTCTCACCTCTGCACCGCTAATGGCTCTGCATGACATTTGATCCCTTTTTTACGCATCGTTGTTCATGTTTAAGACTCTATCCCTCTCAAATTGCTATAAATTTCATACTGTTGAGTGTAAAAGAGACCTCCGCAGGCTTTACTCTGACGCTTAAACCCAAGTTAAAGAGTCGACAACATCCATTTTCCGAGCACAAACACTTGGACGAAGTGGTTTCAGTCTCTTACGAAGTATGTCTGTGTAGACCAAGGTTTCTGGCAAGTCCTCTCCTTTCTCCACAATTTTAACTAACGCGACTTTATGAAACCAACTTGACCGACATGAAGGTGGCATTGTGTAAGTTTGTGGCGCAACAGTCCATGTTGCACAACACATCGGTAACGCTGTCGTACTGTTGTCCCCATTGTTATGGTTAATCGTGCCAACATTGAGACTCTCTGAGCTGTGGGAGAGTCTCTGCGCCGTAGTGGCGTCCAATTGTGCCTCTTCTCGGTAGCCCTTTTCGTTCTTCACGCACCTCAGTGTGTACTTTGGCGGCGTCTCACTGTGATGAGACAACAAATACCATGGAGCAGTTAGACAGGCAAGTTGATTCACAAATTGTGCGTGACAATGCCTGCTTGTGCTTGTTGAAGTGGCTTTTTAAGGGCACCGATCTGCAGAGCACACTTTTGTGGCGTTGACTGGCATTGAAAGGCACGTGACAGCTTGTCTGACCCTTCACCCATCCGCATGGAAAGGGAGAATTGTTGGAGATAAAAAATAAAAGGGGTGAAGATAAGAATCGGTCCATCACCAGATTGTGGCTCTTGCGAGGCTCTTCCTCGAGTAGTGTGGTGTCTTCCCAGCTGAGGATGCGCATTTAGGTGCCATTTGTGCGTTTCCCAGGCTTATTTTCTCTCCCGGTGGAGATTTTTCTTGCTAGTTTCACAAGAAGTTTCATGGTGGAGGTGCAAACACCGCTATGTGAAGCTGGAGTACACAAAAGCACACCTTTACACCCGCACCGGCACACAAGTGCCCCCGCCCGCATCCACAGGTTACACCGAAACCTTCCTCGATCCCGCGAGAAGGCCTCGTGTAGGGTTAATTTAAAATTAACGACGGATGCAACGGGTGCTCGGCTTGACGAGCGTCCGCCTTCGCTTCCCTCAGGCGGGCGTGGAAGGCCACCGTGCGGGGAAAGGGGCAACCCAGTGACTTCTCCTCCTCTGTCTTGTAGACTCGCCTTCAGGCCCGGCTCAAGGCCCAACGGCTACTGAATGCAAATTTGAGTCAAATGAAGGAAGTTACAGAAATACTGTCATCCCCTCTATTTCCCGCCCTATGTACACTTCACCACTTGCTGGGTGCTTTCTCCCTTGCTTAATGCAGTTTACATTCCCAGTTTCCACCCATTTCTGCCTCTAACGGGAATAGGCGGGGCGGGTTGTGTGTCTCCGAGCACTGCCTGGTGCCGCGGTGGGGCAAAGTTTTGCGTTAACTTCTTCCTGTTAATAGTCCGATGGCGGGAAACTAGCTTTAAGAGCACCATCGGGGAGAAAACCCCGACTTCGGGGCGCCGAAAGTCAACAGGAGGCATTTTAGACTGCTCTGCCTTTCGGGATGTTTCCTCACCCATGGAGGAGGCCTCGCCCTCTTCCCACAGCCTGTTCGCTCACTCCTCCTCCCGCGAGGGAGGTGCGACCGGGCAGAGCAGACGGTGGGCATCGTCTCTTGTCGCCTCTGGACGTGAAGACGTGGCAACAAGAGACGGCGCAGTCATCCCACGACTTCCCCTCCCTCCCATCCGAGCCGAGTGCCGCAATTAGGAGCCCCGCAGGCAGTCACAGCGGCGCATTAATTGCTCCACATGTTTCCTAGCCGCCCCCTGATGAGAAGCGCCTCTCGGGGGCTGGAGCCAAGCGCCCCGAGGACCCTCAGTCCTGAGAAAACCGGGGCGGGGCGGCAGTTCAAGTTGCCCGTCTTGAGTGTTTTAAACAGTAGGAGGCACGAAGCCCCGCCTCTGGCGAAGGACGAACTGCCTTTGCATGCTTCTACTTCCAAGCAGTTGCTTCTCTTCGGGGTCAATGAAGGCGATTCGCGCGAACTTTTTGGCCTTATGGACTTGGCGATTAGGCCGGGGGACTTCTCGCCCCGCTGGAGCCTGCGTTGAGGATGAATGAAGCCTTACAAAATCGTTCTCAACGACTCTGTCTTATGAAGAGTCGTCTGCGGAGAGGCGTTTACCTACGAAGTGCCTAAAATAGACTGCTGGTTGAATTACGAGTGACTAAAAAATCTCGTGCTTCACACATGCGGTAATTACGACTCGTGAAGTGGGAAAATCAGCAAACCGAAAGTGTTTCAGTGACGCCGCTCCGCCTCCGCTCGCAGGCGGTGGAGTCCCCGGGGCAAAGAGTGCCCAGAGGGAGGCAACCAACGCGCCTCGACTGTTTCCTCTCGTGCCGAGGTGGTCACCAGCACTTCCGATCGCCCGCGGAGGCCTCGTCGCGGCGATACCACGCCCTGTCTAGGGTTTGAAGAGGCAACACAATTTGCATTCCTCGACACTCCAAGGGCCTTTAGGCGACTGCGGCTGCCAGAAATTCTCGTGTGACGTGAAGAAAATCGCAGTTTTTACTAAGTTGTGGGTGCGGAAATTTGAGAAGGGCTAAAATTTTGCGGTTTCGCTGCTCAAAGCGAGTTTGGACAGGCGTTAGTGAGTCCGTCGAACGGAGTGTCCTCCGTCGCCCCTTCGCCTTCTCCGCAGCATGTGGACGAAGTCACCGACTAGACCGCGCTACGACCGGCGAAAAACGGCCTCGAAGGCAAGTTGTTCCCGGCCCATCGTGCGGAGCGGGATGGATCCCCCTCTCTGCCCGTCGTCTCTCGACGAGTTCGTGGTTAGGAGAGGCGTCTTCACAGTCGCCGCCTCCAGGCCCTGCCCTCCGCCACCGCCGCCACCCCCGCCTACACCCCAAAATAAGAAGTGGTGCCGTTTTTTGGTAGAGGGATTTTCTCTCACACCCGTTTGCTTACTACCCTGCGGCTTGAGGGTTTCCTGCTGGGCTGAGTGGCTGGTTGAAGGGCAAAGGCTCAATTCATTGCGATTAGGTAGTAGATCTAATCCTCTTTTGCATGAAGGCAGCCGATGAAACATTCGACGCCGCTTCCACCCACGATCGCGCGACGCAACTGGCCCTGCCAGCCGAGTTGTGAGACAATTCTCCCTCGGTCGCGCCTTCCGCCTTGCTCAAACCGGCCCGGTGCTCTCCGACTAATCGGAGGCTATTCGGCTTCTCGTCTGGCCAGACGAGCGGAGACGATCACGCCAATGTTTCAAGGAACACCAAGTCAGACCAGCGAAAGCGGAGGTCGCCGATAGATCACGCGGATGTCGAAGAGATTGAGTGGGGGTGAGAGACGACGACCGGGTGAAGAGTCGTCTGTCGCGAAGGATACCCGGCAGGCGGGGAGGTGACCTCGGAAACGAGGGGAAGAGCGCCAGAAGAGGCGGAACTCCTCCCATCAGGAGAGGAAATGTTTAAGTTAATTATAAAAAATATTCCATCCCCGACACGTCAGACCGGCGAGTGTGCCAAGTGGGGCGGGTGAAAGTGGAGCATCGCATTCTAGGCTCGTAAGCACACAACTTTTTGGGGGTGCCTGGCGCCAGGAAAGGCGTCTCTCCTGCCCTCGTAATTGCATATTTGGCGCGAAAATCTCGAGTCTTCCGCCTCCTCGTCTTTTCCCCGTCTCCTCCTCCCCGGTTGCCAAGCAGGTGCGACTGCAGATGAGGCCAGTGGGCGGGAGAACTCCGCGGAATCTCCTCCAAACTACCAACGACAAGGCGACTCCTGGAACCACACCCCAAAAAACGTCATAATCACCTTCGCACAACTAAAAGCCGCGACTTTTTACGCGTGTGTCTGAATTATGCAAATTGGGGTGATTCGGTGGACGAGTGTTGGCACTTTAACGCAGTCAGCCCGAAAAACGGGGGCGTTTTACCGTCTGTGACGAGCTCCTCGGACGGACGGGATGTCCTAGTGTCGGCCTCATCAAGGTGCCTTCCTCCTTCCCCTCCTCACACCCGTTCCGAGGCTGAACACTCGCCAATGTGGGCTCCGCAGAGGGGCGCATGTCCGGCCGAAAAAGTGGCCTCCGGACAGCCCTTCTGTCCGCTAGTGGGAGGGGTGTTGCAACGGGCGGAGGGCGCACCCAGCGTTGTTAGGCTGGCAGGAGAAACAGCTTGCGGAGGTGTTTTTTTTTCGCCGCCGAAGTTAACCGACCGGCTCGGTCCGATGCCGACGGCCGAGAAGGATCTCACCGCGAAAATGTCCATTCCACACGATGATGAGTGCGGAAGAAACGAGGGTTGACTTCTGCCTCGAGGGAGGTTCAACGGCCGCGACGAAGACAAAGCTTCGCCGAGCCGTGAGGCAACTCGTGAGCCTCGATGAATTCAATCACTCCGTCGGTGAATTTTCTACACGAAAATGGAGGAAAGATGGAGACCAAAGAAGAGGCAGAACAACGGGAATTTCGGTTGTCAAGCCATAACTAACGCCTCCCATCTGATCGACTTCTTCGGCGTCGGCGACGCGTCGAGCACCCCCGCCTCGGACTACCGGGGCGGAGAACTTTCGAATTTCCGTTTGGACGCAAACGACACTAACGGCGCCGCTGTTTTGTGTTGCGCAATCGTCTCGACGGCGGTGCGGAGCCGCCTTCCTGCCCGCTTCAACGGATCTCGGCCTCACTGGCTGTATGTTTCTGCAGCTGCCAGTCTGTCCTCGCACTCTTCCACCATTCGCCTCAACGCAAAGTCACTGCAACTGTCTGAGTTCCTCTAAATAACATCTAAGTGGGTGCTCACCGGCTTGTGAGTGTGTCAAAAGGCCTGTTGCACCACCTTCGTCAACGGGGCGAGGCTTAGGAGGACAGAGGAGGAGGAGGCCTCCGCCTCAAGACGGCCTCAAGGCAGACGAAATGGAGGCGAAGAGTGCGCAACTCGCCTCCGATCGCCCCACTTGTCACGCGTTTCACCGAGTGGCACGGCGTGTCGGTGAGTCTTCACCGACGCCATTTGCCCTCTTCTCACAGCATGACTTCACACGCCCACGTGAGGAGATTAAAACTAATCAACGCGGCGATCGCACACTCACACACACACATGCACAAACACACGCTCACAAACTCACACGCGGAGGAAATGACTTATGACTGCCTTGTTTGGGGAGCCAATTAAATGCCACATCTCCAGCGCTTGCAGCCTCATTTCCGTCTTGGAGGGTCTCACGTGGTCTCTCCTCTCCCCCTCATCGTGGCCTCCCCCGCCGTGTTTCCCTCCCCTTCTGGTCTCCGTCCTCGTCCACTCGTTGGCCCCCTTCCCGTCACCTTCTGATCGCGTCCTGGAACATCCGTCCTCCCCTCTTCCATCCGTCGTCCAACGTCCCCCATTGTCCCCCAGTCGTCTCCCCGCCTCCCAACCTCCCTCGTCCTCTCCTGATCCCGCCTTGGACCACTCGTCCCCACACTTTACCCTTCGCCTGTCCCCTGCCCTCCTCGTTTCTCTCGCCGCCTTCATTTTTCACCTTTTGACGCACGCAAAAACCCACGCCCAAACACAACTAACCGAAGCACGAGACGTGGGCTATTGGTTCCACTTCACCGAGTCTTGAACACTAACTCAACGACCTACTTACGTGAGCAGTTGGCCCAGACACCTCAAAGGTGTTTCTGCCGTGTGTGTTTTGTCGTGGCACGTCGCCACAACGTCAGAATGCCTGAAGAGAGCGAGAGCGAGAGCGAGAAAAGCAGAAGAAGCATAAGAGGAGGATTGTGTGCACCTACAATAGTTTTATGGTCATTAGAGGAATGACGAAGGTTTGGCAAGAGTGTCGGAGACAAAGTCATTGCGTGGAGGCCACTCAGAAGAGTGCTTGAGTCATTCATAGTGGGGGTGCGTGTTAAAAGTCTCAAATGGTGTTTAAGAGGATGAATTTAGGCAACTACTTTTTTCCGTAGAAGTAGTATCTATCTTTGTACAATACTTGAAGGCAACTTACTTCAGAAAAGAAAGGCTGAGGCTTTACGAAGCGACTTAATTGATCGGAAACATTATTCCTACGAAGTGCAACTGAAATGACGTCAAGAGAGATGGAACCGTGCTTCGCCGAGACCATTGTCGTCTCGTTGTTGTTGCAGCCTTGAGAAAGCCTCCCCCTTATCACCGTAACTCGTCCGAGAAAGAGGGAGAAAGATCACTTCGTGGATAGTACCACTCGTTGGTTGCACTAATGGGAGAAGTCATTTTTTAACAAGGCAGAAATGATCTGGTAAATGACAAGGACCGAAAGCATAGTCGACATACGCGCAGAGGAGAGGAGAGAATTTTTACTGGCAAACCACTCGCATTGCTTCAACGGAAAGGCCGTTGTAAATCGTGGTCTGAACATCCAAAAGAGCTATAAAAAGAAAAGTCAGGCCATAATGACTTATGGTGCATCCTAAGCCAGAGGCTGTTATGACTAATTTAAAAGTTTAAACAAGCCTAAGACCTGCCTATTTCGTCCCCTAGGTGATACTGACATTGTGCAACCCCTCTCCGACTATTTCAGTATTTCAAAGCCAAGGTGTTAAGCGCAAAAACCATGTGCAATCAAATAATATTGAACCTGCGATCGCATTTACGCCTACCTTTATCACCTACTTAAATTCATCAGTAACATGTTTTATTTGGCCTTTTTCTCTGCTGCAGCGAGTGAGGCACTTCAATTTGACTGCAAATGAAATTTAGACAGACTGGAAATGCAAAAAGTGTGTGGATAAACCCAAAAGTAATCCTCCGTGTCTACACAAAGTAATGCGCCAAGATATGCCACGGACTCGTCTCCAAGCAAGCTTCACCTCGACCAATACCTGGAAATGTCGAATTTTTTACTCTTCCACTCCCCCTCCCAGTGTAGATTCCTTCTACCGCATACCATGAACAAGCTACTTTATCTCCAGAGCAGATGGACGTCCAAGATGCCTCCTGGTCTGAGTATATTGTAATGTAGCGCATGTTGACGTTTTCAAACACTTTTTGACCAGACGCCGTTAACCAGGTATCCTGAATACCGGTTGTAATGGAGAATAATCGCGCGTTAGAATGCAAATAACTTTTACTCAAGCTCAATTTTCCATTGCGATGCCAAAGAGGACTTCTAGAACAATGACGCCTTTATCAAAGTGTAACGGAAAATTTGACGAGGTGTGAAGAAATGCAGTTACTCCTTGAATTGGAATGTACCAACTACGCCCGCATTCCGGGTAAAAGTAATCAGTTGGCGGACTCTGTTGACACGCCCTACTGGTGGAAGGTGTAGCATCCTCTTGACAACAGGAATTTCATTTTGCGATGGTGAAATACCTGATAGTGAATGAGAATGACTCTTGTCTGTCTGATCTGCCTGTGAGTTGTGCGTCCTCATTTCGTCGGCTGGCCGCAATTCCTCCCCCTTTGCAGTCGCGCTGAAAGGGAGAAGGCGAATGAGAAAGAAAAAGAGAAAGAGAACGAGAGAAAAAGTGGGGTTGGGCGACAATTCCACACACAATTTAGTTTCTTAACGCCAAATTTCCGTGTCTTACGGCACCGTTTCATTTCAGGGAATTGAAGCAACCGCACGCCAGCTCCCACCCCTCAGAATCCTCATTTTATTTAATTACTTTAAAAGTACAAATCAACCGCAGGTTTTCAGAGTTGTCATACCACTTTTGTCTTCTGCTCTTTAACGCACTTGTAAGCTTTCGTTTTTACTTATTAAGAAAAATTTAAATCAGTTGGCCAAACAAATCACTCAGTAGAAATGTGAATTCTAAAATTGCTCATGATGTCACAATGCGGAGAGATGCTAAGTGTTCAAAAACCATTTGTAAACTACTTAAATTGTGAATCAAGTAGCGTGAATAGAGGACAAGTGTGTCCTGAATCAGTTCTCCCTAATTTTATGGCTGCCCGCCTCTAACGCATGCTTTCACGACCGTTTCTTCGTCGAGGAGACGAGTTCCCAAGTGGATCTCGCCGCATTAACCGCTGCTTTGGACGCCAGATCCACTTAAGCCCTCACATTACTCCGTCGGCAAACTCTGTCGAGGTTCTTCTACCTCGCCGACTCCCATTCCTCCATTCACAGGCAGACATTGAGAGGCTGAGGGTGTCTCCTCCCCGAGTGCCCTCTCCGGGGTCTGCTGGAGATCAACGCAGCTATCCGCTACTTCACCGAACCGATTCCGGCAAACTAACACAATTTGACTGCCCCCGTGGAATTCTTGTGCCTCAGCCAGAAGTCATGTGCCCACGAGGGTCAACGCCGGAGTCGTGCGGCCATTGGGAGGCAGCATCGCGGACGGGTTTCTACTCACCTTCGAGCCACTTCGGCGCCATAAGGGCGAAATGGGCAGGACAGGCTGAGAAGCTGAGTTGACGCCAAATGGAGACTTGAGACTTTGAAGTCCACAAGGAATCCAACATATCTTCCAATTTAAAGGCATCAATCCACAAATCAATTCACCCTTTTCCCCACCGAGAGTGGAGAAGCCGAAATCACCCAGCTTTGTTCGCACAAGACCGGCAGGTGGAAGGTAACTTTTTGCCTCCTCAATTAAAATAATCCTCCACTTGGCGGATGGAAGAGACGTTGGCTTTCAAGGTGGGGCGCCTTTCGGTGCCCCGTCGCCATGTTACTCACGCCCGGTTCGGCCTGTTGACTGTCCACCACACGATCGCCGTCCTCTTTCCCTTCGCCCCGAAAATTCCTCTCTCTCCACCGCGAATACAACCGCGGAGGCTCGGCCGGCATTTACTCTCCTCCTCGCCTGAAGCCTTACTGCTTTGCGGAGAGAATGTCGGGCGGGCCAGGGCGTGTCGGTGTTGCCAGCTGGTGAAAGGAGCATGTCACGCCCGAAGGGTGTGTTTTCCTCTTCTCTGCCTTCCGATGACACAAACGCCACGGTGATGAGTCGATGACGTCGACAGCATCAGCGAGTTAACGTCAAACGTATAAATTGCGGTGGCGGTGGAGGAGGTGGCGGCGGCGGTGCTCCGACGACTACGACGACGATGGTGAGCATTGCCATGCCATGTCACATTAATTCTGGCGATTAGGCCCGCGAGTGGGTCTTCAAGCAATGCGACAAGTACCAGCCGCAGGTGGACGGAGACTTCGTCCGTAATGCTGTCCCAAAGAACACTTGCCTCCCGTCCCACACCGCAAACAGCCTCCGCCTCCCCAAATCCTCTGTCGTATACTTGGTCTCGGAGGCGCCCCCGGCGGTTCCCCGAGATCCCGCGGCCCTTCACACCGGCAAGATTTTGGTTGTGCGGCCTCACATTGGTGCATTATTACGCGGAATCTCTTCTACTTTACCTTCCCCGTGGACTTGTAGACTCGTTGGGAGGCATTGGAAGGCGTCCACTGCTTGCCCGCTTGCAGTCCGAGCTTGGAGTAGCGGCGGTGGACCGTTTCACACCGGTTAATTAGAGCCTTTGTGCGTGTGGTTGAAGAGGCAACTTTGTCACACTTCACTTCAGCCTCAAATTATACTGATTAACGTCAAGTAGTCACCCGTCGGTAGAGCCGCATGACGGCAGTGGTGAGCCCCCGAGAGAGGGTGGAGATTAACGCGCCCGAAAGGCGTATAAACCACAGCTAAATAAGCGACATTCTTCTTCACACCTTGTCCAGTGTGCCTCAGAAAGGGGAATAGAAGGCGCCTGAATGGGAAATAAAGCCACCCACGGAGGGTGGACACGAAGGCGTCGTGAGGAGGGGCGGAAACCGTCGAGAGTGGAGGACCGGGAGGGGAGAGGGAGGACCGAGTTGGCGCGACCGGGCCACTCACAGCCCGGTTTCACGGCATCCCTCGCGTGGGAGGAGCATCGCCGTCCAACAGTGGACGGAAAGGAGTCACAAAGGAAAAAAAATTCCACTGACGTTAAAGAAGGTGACTTGTTAGTTTGCACCAATGAGAGGCGGCGTACCAATCGTCGTCAGGGGCACACAATTTGATATTTAAGAGGCAATTAGAGATTGGAGAAAGTAGACGCAATTATGAAGAGACACACAATTGCGAGCATTTGCCTACTCCTCGCTGCGCTCGTGCGCCCGTCGGTATGCGCGAACAAAGTCATTTTCATCTCCTTCGACGGCTTCCGCCACGACTACCTGGACATGGCCGAGGCGCAGAAGAGGAACATCTCCGCCTTCAAGCAGATCCGCGAGGCGGGTTTCCAGGCCGAGGTGCAGAACGTGATGATAACACTCACCTTCCCCTCGCACTACGCCATGGCGACGGGGCGGACCGTGGAGCACCACGGTTTGGTGGGCAACAACTTCTACGACCCAGATTTGAAAAAATCCTACAAGTACACAAATAGCGAGAGAAATGTGGAGTCGGTTTGGTTTGAATACGGTGACGCGGAGCCACTGTGGCTGACGAACGAGCGACACGGCGGTCGAAGTTGTGTCTTCCAGTGGGTGGGCAGTGAGGCGAGGGTGCACAACAAGATGGCATTCGCCACTTCGGGCATTTTCAACTCAGACTACGACCTGCGTCACCGGGTGGATCGCATCATAGACTGGATATCGCGGGACGAGTTCACTCTGGCCATGCTCTACTACGACGAGCCCGACCACAGCGGGCATGGCCACGGTCCCGACTCCGAAGAAGTCCTCAAAGCCATCGAAATAACCAACGACGGAGTCGCCTACCTTCTCCAACGCATTGACCAGACACCGTCGTTGAAGGGGAAAGTGAATCTCGTCATCTCCTCCGACCACGGGATGACCACCGTCAACACTACATCGAGGGTGATCGACTTGTCAGACGAAGTGGCGAACAAAAGCCTCATATTTGACAGCTCGCCGGCAACGTTGGGACTGTGGCCCAAGAACGACTCGATTACGGTGGAAGAAATTTATAACCTGATCCACAATGCATCTGAGCACATGAAGGTCTACCACAAGAAAGACATTCCGGATAGATACAATTTCAAGAACAACCCGAGGATCGCGCCTGTCTACGCCGTCGCCGAGAACGGGTGGCTCATTAGCACGCTGAAAAAGGGCTACTCTGACTTGAGTGAGTTAATTTGCCTCTATCGGTAGTGCTTTACATTCCAGGGAGGAGAACGCACATGAGAGAGTTTATCCTCCCGTCCCCGGCAGATGGAATGCACGGCTACGACAACGCGGAGCCCGACATGCATCCCTTCATGGTGGCGATGGGTCCCGACGTGCAGCCCTTCACGGAGCGGCAGCGCTTCCACCAGATCGACCTCTACCCCTACATCTGCGCGATGCTGGGCCTGGACAAGCCGAACAAGATCGACGGCCTCATCGACCGTGTGCTGCCGTACCTGCGAACGCAGCCGAGCGAGGACTTCCTCAAGAAATTCCGACTCTACGCCTCGGGGGTGCTCAAGCATTAAGACATGTTGTGATGATGAATGGCAAAAATAAATGTTTGTATAAAAAATGTGCCCTTTGAGGTGAATGCGTGGGCAAGGTGGGGGTCAAAAATGGCGATGTGGAATTAGGCATTGTCAGGAGGGAGCGACGGAGTAGAGGCAACAAACGATGGAGTTGGCGACGAAAGGCGTCAAGGCGTGAGAGATTTTCATAAAGGCTTAGGCGCTACGTATTGGTTTGTGGCCCGTGACAGCTGAATTGCACTTGGCTGGTGGTTACTACCCGAATGAAAGGCTGCAACTTAAGGACAACACGGGGTTTCACGGGGAAAAGTATTTAAGCCGCCCAAATTTTAGTTGGCTGGTATGAGCTCGTCACGAGGTAATCGGAGGGGAAAAAGGGTGTGCGACGCGACGCAAGTCCAAGGTGGAGAGATGGCAGAGGTCAAGAAAAAAAGGACTTAAAGAAATTTATTAGTCAGGATGGTCATTTCGACATTAGGCACAGGTACAGGGTTGACAGTTCTACCAGCGGCGACGAAGGAGAAACTGGACGCCAGTGCGAGGACGAAGGTGAGGAGTGCGTTGGCTAAAAGCGGAAATGGAAAAAGCAAGATGAAAATGGACGGTAGATGAAGAAGAGAAGAGAAGAAGAAGAAGAAGTGTGTGAGAGTGGGACCGCGTGCAAGCATAGAGGAGATGCCCTCCGATGGAGGTGTGAGGGAGAAGACAGAGGAGAGCCGAGGAGGGAGGAGGAGGGAGAGAAGAACTCACGCGGCGAGGACGAAGGAGCGGTCATTTGAGGGGATCCACGCCTCTTGGCGTATCGTCGAACTGCTTGAGCACCTCCATGGAGGGCAGGTAGTTGAGGAAGGCGCGCAAACGCGGTACACGTCGCTGTCTCACCACGTTGGGCTTGTAGATCTTGAGCAGGAGGCAGACGAGGGCGTACACGTCCACCTGTGGAACCAGTCTCACGATGCCGATCTTGCGGAGCCCGGCCCCTTCGCCACGATGAAGGGGTGCATGTCCGCCTCCAGTGTGTTGTAGGCCGTGCATGCCGTCTGCAGGTGCAAAACACGTCCGCAATGACGCCAACCACGCAATTGCGAGGGACGATGGAGAAGAGTGCCAGCGGGACTCGTCGTCGTCACTTACTGCGAGAGTTAGGCTTGTAAGGTCAAGTAAAGGGGTCAGTGAGAAACCATCCAGCCGAGGTGTGGGGATGAGCACGATGGCGCAATTCGTGTCTGGTTGTCCTGGAAGTGGTACTCGGGAGGAATGTCCTTCTCTCAAAGGTACACGTCGCAGTTGGGAAGCTTTTTCAAGTATCTCGCTACATTTCGCGGCACATCTCATACCATCTCTGAAAAAAGGAATAATATTAACTGGGCGGGTCAACAGAGGGGGTGAAGAAAGCAGTCTGAGTGTGAGAATGATATGGGGAGAAGTGGCGCAAGAAAACAAGTGTGAAAGGCAACTGACTGGGTTGAGAGGCCACACGCCCAAGGTGGCCGGCGATCCGTCCACACCAGACAAGTATTTCGTGATGGAAGGACAGCGACACGTTCAACGAGATCTTGGTGTAATTTCGGACAACGAGTCATGCCGTGGTCACTGGTGACGATGATGTGGGGGGCTCGAGGAAGTCCTTCGACTCGTCCTCTATCGCGTGCAACAGGTACGCGATTTATTCCGTCGTTCGACCTCATTCGATGGCATCCAGCACTTGCGGCGAATCGGGAGCCGTAGGACGAGTGTCCACTGGAGTCGGGCTCGTTGAAGTACATGAGCGTACGAAGTTGATATTCGGAATCTTCGTGATCCAGTCCATCACCGTGTCCACGGCGGAATCGGATGGAGGGCACCCCCGCTGTAGAGACCGAAGTTGACGTACTCCATTTCCCGTACATGCGCGAGTCGACTGCCCGGCCAGTACACCACTACCGCCCCCTCTTGCCGCCGTTCCTCTGGTTGTGAGCCAGATGGGCTCGTGTTGTTCATGTGACACGGTTCGAGATTCCTTGGTGGAGTATTTAATATGTAATTGTCATTTTAAATCGGGATCGTAGTAAGGTGTTGCCCACGAGACGGTGATGCTCGGGTAGCGACCGGTGACGAGGGAGTAGTGGGAGGGGAAGTGAGCGTGACCATCACACTTTGCCACCTTCATGCTGCCTCGGAAGCCCTCGTTGGCAATTCGCAGGAATCGCGGAGACGTTCCTGAACTTCGGGCTCTTAGAGGGCCATTTCGATGTAGTCGTGACTGGAACTACCATCAAGGTGACACCAAAATGATTTTTGCAGTTGGACAGATTGGAGCAGTAGGAGCGAGAATGGGCACGAAGTTTTGCATGATGCCGTGCCAAATGAGTGCGCGACGTCGTTCTTATCGGTTGCATTTTAAAATGGGGGAGGACTGACTTTTCCTTGCGCACGCCAATCAGAAATGAGAAATTACTCAACTCTTGATTTGCTGATTTCGTAATTTTTCGTTTTCTAGCCCTAATTGACGTTAGCCTGCCGGAATTGGTTGTATGTTTTTGTTTCTAACGTATCGTTTTTTCTTCCTTTACCGCATTCTACTTATACTTGCTACTTTAAACGGATATATCAGACTTCACATATTCTTACGTCTATTCCATTCGTATTTTCTTATCTTTGCGGCACGCAGCTGAATTAAGCATTTCTTTTCCTCCTCATACTTTCTCATTTTCACTTTGATTCTCTCCGCCTTTCCCTCAGCGGCTCCTGTATATTTTGAAGTTTGTTGACTTACTCCCCTAATTTCTCTTTTTCTCTAAATACGCTGCCTCTTTGGCCGTTTGGTGACTGAATGGCTTTGCTTAATTCTGTGAGGCAAAGCTATCTGTAACGCATATTTATCGCTTTCTCCACAATCGACCATTGTGGTAAGTGCGAGAACTTCCATCTTTGCAATAGTTTATCTTTTAATATTGCAAACATGCATGCCTTTGTCTATGTGTAATGTCAAACGTACCCGTGTTAATGGATCCACCACTTACGGCAAGTCGTCTTTACTCTCTTTCCGACGACAACGATGGCATTTAGAATAAATGGGAGGAATGTCTCATAACAGGAGAATGAAGGAAAAAAGCACGATAGTTCAATCTCGACTACATAATACATTTTGAAGGGAAGCAGTAGGACTGTAAACTTGTCCGCAGTTGTCATCTGCGAACAGTTAACTTATCCACCCGTTATACCTTAGTTAAGTGAATTACCGTCATTCAAAGGACATTGAATGATGG